>JAAGVU020000002.1:22000914-22026252 GCA_011763525.2 Mormyrus iriodes
TCCAAGTCTTTAGAGTCCTGGTGCTCCCTGTCTTGCTATATGGCTGTGAGATATGGACGCTATCCAGTGTGCTAAGACGAAGACTGGACTCCTTCAGTACTGTGTCTCTTTGAAAAATCCTCGGGTACCGCTGGTTTGACTTTGTGTCAAATAAGCGGTTGCTAGGGGAGTCCCGAATGAGGCACATTACCTGCATTGTGAGGGATTGGCAGTTACGACACTACGGCCATGTGGCGCGTTTCCCTGAGGGTGATCCAGCTTGCAGGATCCACATTGTTGAGGACCTGAGCAGCTGGTCCAGGCCGAGGGGACGCCCACATAACACCTGGTTGCGGCAGATGGATGGCTATCTCCGGAGGGTGGGACAGGACCATGTGTCTGCCTGGGGGGTTGCCAGCTGGGAACCAAAGGCGTTTCGTCATGTGGTGGGTGCAGCAACAGGCTGCATACGCACATGCTCCCCAACCTGACCTGACCTGGTACTTTATTCATTCCCAGGGGGGCATCTGGGGTCCGAGCCTATGGTCAGCCAGCATCCCTGGGGAAGTTGGGGCTAAGGGCTTTGCTCAAGGGCCCAACGATGATATGATTAGTCTGCCAGCCAAAAGATTCAGACCCATTGCTTTGCAGACACAGGAACTGGAGTGAAATGCTAGCATCATAGGGTTTTATCATTTTACCTAAATTTCTTTGGATTCTCTTAGTCCACTTTTTCATGAACATGCATATAACATATAAATTATATCTATAAAAAGTGCATCTAAAAGTTCATTCTAATATTATTATAGAACAATTAAAACACTGCAAAAAAAAACTGTGGGTCTGGTGAAATCGAAAGAGGACTTTACACTGGGAAAATCCTAACTGGGCAGAATCTTTGAGAAAATAAATGTCTAATTAACATCAGTAGGACTGATGGATATGTGACAGCAGGATATGTGAAAATCCTGAGAATCCCACAAGCTCAGACCACAGTAGGAGAAACTCATTCAACTGACTTTTAAATGAAATGACCAGCGATAGTAATGGTTCCACTGGGAAAATCGTGTCATGCTTTTAGGCCTCTGCATAGCCTGAGGCAGAACGTACCTAACAAAAGCGTTTGCCTTGATTTCATCCATGAGGCACTAATGCGGACACACAAGCCAAAGGCCCCATATCTCGGGGGAAAAATACTTCCCTTCTCGCAATGCATAGTTCATCTCAAATGAAAGTAGATGCAGATGAATCTCATTATGTTAACATAGTGAGCCTTCAATTTAAAGGGCTTATGGGGGAAGTATGCCACACAACCAATACAAATGCAAGAGTCCACTGCTTACAAATGTATATTACATATTTTAACATACATTATGCAAGTGGCATATAGAATAGAGGTACTTCACTCATTCCAGGGGGGGTGGGGGGGGGGCTAAGAGCTTTGCTCAAGGGCCCAGTGATGATATGATCAGTCTGTCAGCCAAAAGATTCAGACCCACTGCCTTCCAGACACAGGTACTGATCCATAACCTGCTGAGCTACACACTGCCCCCTGCAGGTTATGTATAGTATATATGTATTGATGTATAAATGTTTATATAATACTGTTTATACGCATTTTAGTATTTGTGCAAAATCTATTATAAAAACAATAGTATAACACTATATTAATTTTACACATGCAAATTTAAATGTACAGATCTGCATTAACACTAATCTTACAGCGTTTAATCCGGTTTAACTGCTTGTTTCACTAACAGTCATTTTCCATAGATGTTATACGTATAACCATATTAATGTCCTAAATCACACTAAAGCATAAGCAAGTGTTACTTTTAGGAGTATAAACAACTTTCGCAAACTTGTCAATAAAACAAAGTCAATTCTTTGGTATATAATTCATTCTGTAATTCTTCTGTGTGGCTATTAAGTATTTGGAAACATTTTGGAAGGTATTGTATGAGAAAAGTAAATTTTCGAAGAAATATTATACATATTAAGTGTACCAAGCTTTTGTAAAGGCGACTCAGTCCGGCAAAGGGAGGTGAACTGTGGAGAGATCCAGCGAAATGTGGTCCCTTAAATGGCAGAGTTAACCCATCGGTTCTGTTACTGTCTCTGGAGAAGAGAAGCGGCTGCTGTTTTTGGAGATACTGAGCAACTGAAAATAGGAGCTCCTCGCCCTCTATCGCTTCTCCATCTCAGGTCTCTTCGTGTCCTCCTTCCTCACCACCCGCTCGCCCATCTCAATCGATACATAAAAGGCTTGACCAGTGGAATTACTTCATGGCATGTCAAGAAAGAGATTATGAGCCATGCCAGGAAACACAGAGATAACACAGTAGTACAATAGGCAAATACAGTGTAATACAATGTTAGTGCAATCTTACATAATATATATTTCTTGACTTGTTTTCAATCAAGATAATATTGACTGAATAGCCACTTGTGTGCAAACCATCAACTATAAGCCATCTACAGAATGACCTATTTATTTGCATATTGTATGCAGGCACTTTTTGCCAGTTGGTCTACTGGCCAATTCTTAACAGCATCATGGTTATTTTAAAGGCAGAGTCCAGTCCACTTCACCATCTATTAGCTGTGAAATGAACTGGAAGGTGAAAGAGTGTTACATATAACTTGACACATTGTTTTTTTAAGGCACGAAGGTTCATTACATTCTAAATATTTCTAAATTGGTAAATAATCTATCCTTTCTCATGTCTTTTCTCTAGCTGTCTGTGGTCTGAATGATCTCAGTTTCTATCTAGCTGATGAAATGCTTATAATGGAGACTTTTTTCTCACTTGTGTTTTGAAGTAAAAAAATGGATACACTATTTGTAGTAACACACTGTTTGAGAAAACAATTGTTAAATGGCAAACATATCATTGTATAATGTAGAAAAATATTCCTTGCACTTGTAAAATGACTAATGTATAATGACTAATGTGGATTGCAAAACGCACTCTTAGAGTGTTCCAAAGCAGACGACAGAAGTGAGTTCTCTGCTTGGAGACTGTAAGCCCCACTTGTAGTTGGAACAAAAACACAGGTAAGTATGAGTAAATTCTGTCAGCTGAAATAATAGTTACCTGAACAGCCAACCTTCTTCATTCTGAAAATGTATTTTAGTGCTAATTCATAAAATAAAGAGGGGGAGTATTTAATTTATTTGTACTGTGACAGCTTCAACAATAACCATTCAGCTGTTTTCATTAATATGAATAAAAAACAACCAATAAGCATTGCTTTGAAATTGATTTGCTAATATGCTAATGCATATCTCTAAACTTTTCTGAAAAAAAATGATTGGATATGAATGTAATTTTTGTGTATT
This sequence comes from Mormyrus iriodes, assembly GCA_011763525.2. Taxonomy (NCBI): domain Eukaryota; kingdom Metazoa; phylum Chordata; class Actinopteri; order Osteoglossiformes; family Mormyridae; genus Mormyrus; species Mormyrus iriodes. The sequence continues at coordinate 22,004,237 of JAAGVU020000002.1, forward strand.
TAGATTTTTAAGATTTTTTCCCCCCCATAAATACGCAACATATTGACATGACCACTGTTAATTTCTTCAAATGGATCAGCAGTATTAACTTCCTTGGCATAATTCAATGTGCAAAATAAAAGATTTAAAAATTAATAGAGGACATTCTATTCTTTGAATATAAAAAATAGTAAAAAGAACATTCTAATGCTAACAATATTCCAATTGTCAGTTTAAACTTTTTTTAATTGTCCTCTTGGGCTGTGATTTTAACCAAAGCCACTGTTCATCAACTTGAATGTGGAGTTGTACACTGAATGGACTGTCAATAATAAAACATTAACCCAAGGTGTTTACATTTACTGTTAGTCTAGTTGCACACCCAGTGAATCCCAGCAATACTGAAATCTTCACCCTATCCATGATAAACACCATCAGGTTCAACAAAAGGAAAAATTAAACATTTAAAAAATATTCCTTCAAATACAAATGTACTTCAAAGAAAGCAATGCATAAACTGGTATAATTTGCATAGTATAAAGCAAAGTACAACTGCATAATTTGCAGTAACGGCCATAGTATTACAAAACCGGATACTTACTTTTTCCTTCTGTCTTCATAGAAAATGTTTAAATTACAGACAATACACTTTGATGGTTTCCTTGTTCCTCCTCCTTTGCTAATTTGTGTTGCTCACTGTCACTGTGAAGAGAAATGCGAAAGCAGGGATATTTTTCATAGAGCTAAGGGAGATGAGTACTGACATAAGGGCCTGGAATGGACAGAACTTCAAGTAATGACTGATACAGATTAAGAAAGAAATGGATAGTCTAAGAGGCAGGAAGAGAGTGGGTGGGTCAGTGTATTAAAGGATAATATTTAATCTTTTACCAAGACTGTTTTTTAGTGAAAGACTTCCTGTGAAAGGCCCCATTCTACCTTTTTTGATGATGCATGGATTTCTCAGGAAGGAAATTGATTTTTTTTAAGTATCTTCATATACTTCTTTGTATGGTCTGGTAGAACAGCTAGCATATTACAGCTCACATCTACAACACAGAACACAAAACTCTATAGACACCGCTTCACACAGTATATAACTAAGACTGTTACCCTTTAACAAGAGCATTACAAGATCACATTTTTCACTATCCAGTGGATGACAAATCATTTAAATCTTAATGAGATATAATCCATAATATCGGTTTTCCATTTTGTTTGCAATCATAGCAATAACGTAGAGCTATAAGCCACAGTGATGAAGGCAGAGCTTGTGATATTCAGGGTGGGATCATGAAACTATTTGGGCTGATTGATCTGCTGTAGCCCACAGTAATGTTGGAATATTGACAATTTTTGCATCATTGACCTAAAACTTAGTAAGAGTTTAATAAGGAGAAAACACTGTACAAATAAAAATTGGCAAGCCCTTTGATTGTAACCATTCCATTTTTACCTTTTCATTATTCTTTCAATCCACAGTGATTAGTTTAAACTGTCCTAAATTTGGCATCCAAGGCTGATTTGAGCTTATATTCAAAGTCACATACATTAAATTTATCTATAGAAATTGCAGCTTATTCAAGGATTTGAGCCAGACTCAACAGAACTGGACATTTACATCCACTGCTATGGTCAGCACCCATGTGCCAGTGCTTATACCTCCAGGGTTGTGCTTGGCGTGGAAGAGAAGCTCCAGTAAGGCTGGGGAGTGGTGCATTGTGGGATTGCTGTCAATGTCTTAAGCCTTAGGCAAGAAGAATGTGTATGTTTGTGTCCAAGCAGCCCGTAAGAAACCTATCATGCATGACAAGCCGACGCTCCAGGGGAGGAGGGAAACATCACATCCAAGCACACAGGAGTTGGCAGGTCCACCAGTAAATTTAGTGGAGCAGTTAGGCGTAGCCTTGACAGCGGAGCTGAATGTGTCCGACTGTTGGGTCTGTCATTACGTGCCTCATTTATCTGTTGCATGGACATTCTATGCCAGGGGTCGCAAACTCCAGTCCAGGAGGGCCGGAACCCCGTGTAGTTTAGACCTTTCCCTGTTTCACCATGAATGATTCAGCTCTAGAGCTGTGTGGTAATTAGCACAAAGAGTTGGATAAGGTGTGTTAAATGAGGGTAAATCAAAAACTGTGCAGGGCTCTGGCCCTCTAGGACTGGAGTTTGAGATGCCTGTTCTACGCAGTCTCGTATACTTCACATGAACTGCGGCAAATTAACAACACCTGAACAGGTACCATTGGAGATTCAGCTGGCCATCTGTGCGTGAAACTTAATGATACCTGTAAGAGGTATCAGCTCTACGTTTATGGAGTGTTGCATTGGTGTCCTCTGGGTACCCTGCAGATTAGTATTTCCAGGCTGCCTTTAGTTTGTGTGTCCCATGATGGATCATTCCCTGACAAGTACGCCCTGTGCTTTCCGGGATAGACTGCAGTGCTTGCACTGCACACTGAATAAAGCAACTGCTAAAATGGATGGACTTCCCACATGTATCCAGCAAGTCATAATTTATATGCAGTTTGGACCCATTATAAAATGCAAAGAAGATAGAAAAAGCTTTAAAGATGCATTTACAAGCATATTTATACTTTTATTTCCTACAGAATTAGCGTGGTGAAGTTTGTGTCAGTCTGCTACTGAAAAGGATCGTTTCCCTTCACCGCCAGTGCTGGATCGCAGACGTGCAGATATAAGAGTTTATGGAATGGTTGGCAACTGTACAGTTGGAACAACAGCTTACGTCAGGTGACAGCCATCTGATCCCCATGGAGACAAGTAATAAAGCTGGTATAAGCCCATTAAACTACTTAGCAAAGCTAGTCTCGATGTGTTTTTTGGCCAAATAACACATCTCCCCTCTCTTACAGGGGATTTGTTAGATAGACTGTTTACTGCTGAGTTATCATGTCTACTTTTAAACGATATCTGACCCCAAATAATGGCAGCCCAAAGTAACAAGGATTTTCTACATACTTCCCAAGCACCATTAGCCCTGAGATTCTCAGAAGTGCAAAGTGTACACATTAGTGGGGAAAGGCAGAGGAGATGGAAAGGGAAAGGGTAGAGGACAAAGCCAGAGAATTTAGGCTCATCATCTCTACATAGCCAGTGACAGAATAAGGTGAGTGAACAGTATGAGGGAAATTACATAAAAACACAAGAAAACTGCAAAGAGTGTTGTGGTATTAGCAAAACACAAAAGCATGAGGCTATGTCTTGAGTGAATTACCATGCACAACCTGCATTCAAAGCCAGTTCATTGTGTTCACACCATAGCCTTCTGTTAATTTCAACTTAAAGTCAATTTCCACAGAACTGTAATAATAGTGTGTGCAAGTAGGCGGGGCTATTGGCATTCACAATGAAACACTAAATATGGAGGAGCAGGAACTAGAGATGGAACAAAGCTGCTGAGAATGTAGCAATGTACACTAAAAATATGGTGATACAGACACACCGCTACTGAAATAATGGAAGCTTTCTATGAACAGCCTGAAAGAGTGTGTTACATCAGATGCTGAATATAGTAAACCTACAACCACCCACATTTTATGCAACAGCAGAATCCATTTAAGAAATAAAGTGTCAAATAAATAGAAATCCCTGTAGCTCTACGTACCTGTGAACTGTTGGCTAGTTCAAGAATTAATGAGAATCATGACTTAATATCAATGGCCTCCCAAAACACATCTGAAGTTTCTTTTAGTTTCTGAGCAATTGTATGTAACATAAAATCACATGATCTATACTGGTCATTCTCTACCAGGCTTCCTAACGATAATAACAGTCAAGCACTAACTGACTGTAAAGAGTGAAATCTAATGCTTGTGTTTGTGGAATAAAGGAGAAAGAATAAAACAGCTCTTTCCTCTCTAGCCTGGTTAGCAGATGATAAGCAACGGTCCCTTTCTGGGGGGACAAACGGAGGGGAGGGAAAGAGGTATAAAAAAGGCAGATTTTAAACAAAGAAACAAAGCAGCCCTTTCACTTTGAGATGAGCAAAGAGAATCCTTTTACTACCAAATGAGGATTACATGCACATAAAACCGCACTATGATTGAGAGCAGGTAGCACAGTCTTTCAGGAGTCAATACATTAAAGGTAATAAACAACAAACAGCTTGTGTTTAAAGGTTTTTATTTATAGAACTTTTTGTTCCAATCCTTAAACGCAAACAAATGATAATAAATAAAGGACAAATCATAAAAAGAATAAAATCCCACAATTCACACAAACGATTCATTGGTTCATTCACTGAGTGAGGAACAATATTTATTGTGTGATGAGGGTGTTTGAGGACATGTTTTTCAATGCATATATAACTTATTTGTGTAACTGTGAAGTTGAAATCTCAAAAGGGTAGCATCTTCAGTTCCTATGATGCTCTGAATTACACCTTTGACAAGTAGAGAGAGCTTAACATTCCCCATCTAGCACAGATGACTTCTGGGAAACCAAGCCCCTGGCCCTCATTTAAAGCACTTTATTCAAAAACGAAAAAACACCACCCAACCAAAGCTGCAGCTGTTCTAAGAATTGAAAGCCCATGTAAAAAAATGTTACAATTGTGTGGATCAACACAAATAACTGAATAATTATTTTCTGAATGTACATTAATCTAACAGGCCGCCAGAAAAGCATACATTTAGGCAACTGTATGCCCCAAAGTCCTGGTTGTTTAACTGATAATACATCAACATTTATCTACAACTAAAACTAACATCAGATTTACTTATCTAATGTCCTTATCTAAAAAGAGGCTGCTCGCCAAATGTCTGTTCATGCAAAAATCACTGCATCAGAGCAGATATACATTCATAGGCTCACAAACAAGATTCAAAACAGAGACCACAATAAAAGGCAGTGTATTACAGTCGGGGTGGGGGGGACTATTAGAGAATACCAGGCTCAATCGAAACGGCCGATTGCCATAAATGGATAGGAAAGACAGTCGAGCTGTGTGGCTCGGCAGACACACACAACCACACACAAACACAGAAACGCAAAGAATCTAAGTCTTCTAATGGAGAGGGGTCCATTGGAGAATTACTGTATAACAAAAACATTACACATGTATATCTGATCACAAAGATCAAAGTACCCCATGTGGAAGAATAAAATTTACACACTAACAGGAAGTAGTGCTTTTGAAGCAAATGAGTTTTCTAAAGAGGTAGTTAAAATGAATTTCACTTAGAAAAAGTTATTGCCTGTATTTAATGGTACATTTGGATTCTAATATATTAAATGCTAGCTCATCTTACCTGCTGTCTTCCTCAAGGATGGCTAGGTTTTGTTATATAAATTTCAAATAAATTCTTGGCAACATTAAATTAAAGGCAAAATAAAACAAGGAAGGTGACAGTTTGAACAGTGACATCATCTCCTGTGTATCAGTAACGGCAATGATCCTAGGCAGCTATATTTCAAGAGTCAAAGACTTTTCACATTCGAGACACTCAAATCTTATCTGGCCAATCAACCCTCACATTATGAGCAACGACTGAGAATTCTTCTTAATATGGTCCTGAAGGGATGTGAGCTACAACAGCTGCTTCGTTAATCTGACCTCAGAAGCAAGAACTAGTTAGGGAAAAAAAATTCATAAACAGGATAGAAAGACAATCATCACCTGGGTCTAGCACTCGGATTCTGTAGATTAAAACTCTTTTTGATGGATAGAAGCCAAGCTTCATGTCATAACCAGAACGTCCGTTTGTCTTTGGCTAGACATTTTCACTCCTGGATGAGGGCATAAAAACAAAAGGAGAAACTTAGAAAAAGATGACCATAAACCACAGATACCACAGCAGCTTCCATTGGATCGTCCCTTTTCTAGGCAGGAAAACAGGTCTTCCATTGTCCAGAGATTAATAATCATTTCTTCAGTAGCCAATGAGCATAAACACTGTCTTATTAATCTTATTAATCCATGTCAACAAGAAATACAAAAAGCAATGGCAGCTTTATACTACACCCCACACCTTCCGCAAACTAAGATTAACTAAGAAGCAGAAGGAGCGGCAGATGTAATGGAAAGAATCCGGCAAATGTCTGGTTTCATGGTCACTGAGTGGTCACCAATTCATCAAGACACAGCACAGCCCACGTGTGATATGAGCATTGCTAAAACAGCAGAAGAGCCATCCCATCGCTAATGTACATTTTCTCTGACATTTTTTATACTTCTAACACATTCATTCATCCAATCCAATCCATCTCACCCCTCTTTATAACCACCCTATGCCAGGAGATTGTATGGTGGGGGACACCCAGGGCAGGATTCCAGTCCCATGCAGGGCACAGGAACATACATAAGCATCATCAATTAATTCAACTGCCCTAAAGGGACTATGGGAAAAAACAGGAGAACGCAGAGGAAACCTACCCAAAAGTACAGAGAACATGTATACTCCACACACGTGTACATACACACACACACAGAATGGGTAGAAATTAAACCTGCTCCCCTGGAGATATGAGGCTACAGTGCCAGCCACTAAGCTATGACCTAAATGTCTTGTTTGTGAACCTACCAGCATATAAGTGATACCTGGGTCTCAGGGATCCAGCTCATTCTCCTTCTCGCTCTCTCCTTGTTCCCGCAGAGGCAGCGGCATGGCATCAGTCCCCAACAGTCCCCTTCTGAGGACATAGGGACACGCTGGGCCACTCGGAATATCCGCAAAGCCTGGAAGGTGACAAGTCATGTTCATAACCATGCTTTTCTGCCCTACATTTCTCAATCAGAAAAACACCAATATTTACAAATTGTGCATGTTTTGGTAGCCATTTTTTGATACATATTTATTACTGCTTTATTCTGTAAGTCACTATCTAAACTAGAGAGTGCATCATGTTATTAGGCATTAGTTTATTAGACTAATAATAGGTTGTTATTATAATTCTAATGTATCTAGAAGACCGCTGTTCCTTACAAGAGTGCTGTGATTTTCTTATGCCTTTTCTATGGTGATGCATTCATACAGAAAACAGCTGTTTGAAACACCCACCCTTCATGACAACTTCAGGCAGCCCGTACGGCTCGTACTCAGTATCGTCAAACGCAGCTGACATGCGGGAACGGTTCCGCCTTATTCTCTCTGCCAGCCGGGCTGGGTCGGCAGGGATGGGAAAGGACCTCGAAAACAGGATTGCATTATTCACCAGGGGTACAGCTGCATCCACAGGTGAGAGAGGTGGAGAATCTACACTCTCCTTGTCTGCCGCCTCTGTATCTGCTGGCTCACTCCACTCTTCCATGGCTCTGTCCTCTGTCTGCGTACCAGTATGGCACTTCTCCTGATCACTGGAATATGGAGCAAGGGATCTTATTGCTGCACCTTCGTTCATGCCTTCCGTCTGAGTGGCCATACTCCTCAACTCTCTTTGGGTCTCCCACCGAGAAAAGCTGTTCTCTCTGTCTTCCACAGGGCTTTTAGAGAACAGGCACATTGTCTTTCCTGAGGTTTCAGTACTTTCTGCTCCCTGAGCTGTACAATCCTGAACATGTTCAAGGTCTGCCCCTTCAGACTGCATCAGTGGCCCCTTTTCATTCATCATTCCACTGTGTTGCACAGTAAATGTTGGGTTTTCTCCTTTGCTGTACATTATGGGCTTTTGTTCAATGATGGCTTTGGTCCAGATGTCTTCTTGGACAACCATTTTGATCTTTGCATTTGTAATTTTCCCAGCAGTTGCTCTTAGCTCATTCTCTTGGTCACTGTCTCTGTCAGCCTGTTTGGTTTTGTTCTGTGTATCTGTAGCTCTGGTTTCCTGGTCTTCTTGGATTAATATCTGAATGTTTGAATGATTGTGACCGCTACGTGCAGTTTCTGTCTCCAATTCACTCTGTCCATGCGCTACTGCTTTGGCCTTGAAGCTTGGAGGAACATCACTATCAGCTGCTGACAACTGAAAAGAAAAGAGGAGAAAATTTGAAGCTGAGGGAGCTCTCTAACATTTATTAGAATGAATCTGAATTTGTAATAGATCTTTTGGAGTTTTAGTATTACCATATTAACAAAACAGAAACTACCATAAGATTTGAAATTTTAAAATGACAACCTTTGATAGTGTAACAACATATAAATCCCAAAATACTTCTTAAAATTTCCTGCAACACAGCACTAAATGATCACCTCAACAGAAACTGCTGGTGTCCCAGTTTCACCACATGCTCCTGAGAGATCGCAAGTTTCCCAATCTCCATGTACTCCTTTATCAACTGCACCTGCCCCAGGAATGAAGACTGGCTTCCTGCAATCTTCTAAGATAGTCTCTGCATGGGGTGGAGACCCCACCAGCTTTCCGGACTTGCAGGAAACAAGCAGGTGGTCTTCCCGAACCACCGTTATGGAGTCATTACTCATGTGAAGAACTGGCTCCCCAAAAGAAACAGGGCTAAGAGTGTCTTCAGCCATCTTCCAGACTTTCAGCTCATCTGCCTGTCTTTTGTTTTCCTCAGTGAGACTTGAGACTTGTGATTGTAGTTCCAATAACTAGGGACAGAGGAAAAATACGATATATATTCATAAAAGTACAGTTTCTCACTTTTCATAATTTTCAAGTGGAGCAACACAAAAGGATGATATCCTCCTGTTAATAAAATGCTCTTTATAGAAACATGAACTAATATTAATAATTGTCTTAGTAAAATAAGAGTCTTGGTTAAGAAGTGATATTTTATAGTTATAATTACCCCATTCTGCTCTCACACTGTAACCATTTTAATGCAACCATCTGAAAGACGACATTGGTCTACATTTCTGCAGCCTACCTGCTGCTGAAGTCGTCCACTGTGGCTAGAAGGGCTCCCATCGTCTTCAGGCCCAGTCTGCGTGACATTGTCCTGTACTCCAGGGCACCCTTCCTGCTCCTGAATGGATGTTCTCAACTGCTCTTTCAGCTGTTGGTTCTCCTTCCTCAGCTCTGTGTCTGTCTGAGTGACTGTCACTGCCTCAGTCAAGCAGTAACCAGGGCGACTCGCTCCACGTGCAGTCAAACCACTCCCTTCAACCACAGTCAGAACCCCTTCGGCACGTTCAGTCTTTAAGTCCAGTTTATCACTGCTAGAACTCAGGTCTTGAGCAGGGGACAGCACCAATGTCTTTTGAATAGCCATTACTTTCTCTTGGCTCACTTCAGTTATCTCCTTTACTGAATCCTTTGACCTGTGAAGGGCCGAGCTCAATTTCTCAGTAGCTTCTGCACTTCCAATACTATTTATTAGGGAATCAATCCACCCCAACACTACCTCAGAGATGTTTGGCATCTCCCCCTGCTTCTCAGGAGGACTAACAGACAGAGCCCAGGACTGTAATGCCTTATTTTCCCCTAGTAATGTGACAATAGCATTTATATATTGTTGTATATCCACAGTGGCCTTGTCTATTTTGTGTGGCTCTTTACTTTCACAGATACTTTCACCTTCCTCAGAAATATTTAACTCATTGTACTCTCCTATTGATTCTGATGAGCTCTGCAAAGACAATCCTGGTTCTTGATCTTTGAAATTTGTACAACCTAATGTAACAGTAGCCACCGGTTTCCCGAGGCAGGAAGTCACAGCTAACTGGGAGTTGAGCTGGTCTTTCTCCCTCTCCAACTGGTTTAACTCGTCCTGGTTCATTGGTAGGTCTGTCTTAGACCAGCATGTGACCCCTCCAGTTTTGGTATCTTGCTCCTTTACATTTACCCTTTCAGCATCTGAATATATACATGGCTCCGACTTAAATTTCAGCTCTTTCTCCTGCAGCTTACTTAACAGCAATTGTTCTGCCAAGCTGCAAGACATATTACTTAGACTATCTCCACCACTTTGACCAACAATAGGATCCTCCTGATTGATAGTTGTAGTTACCGATTCCTTAAGGTTCACCGTCAAATGTTCATAGTCTTTTAGAACTACTGGATCAAAGTCCCTTTGTGCAGGATGCAGTTCCTCTATAGAACTCTTGGTAGCAGCTTCACTCACATTGTTACCATCAAGTAAACATCCCTTAGAATCCAAAGGGTGATCTTCCTTCCTGCCAGGAGATGTAACAGCTGCCAGCATAACCTTAATTTCTTTATTCTCAGTTTTCAGTTGCATTAGCTCATTCAGGGCAGCATGTAATTGTACAACTACTCTTTGTGTTGCATCACCATCAACAAGATCACCTGGCTCTGTGCTTATATGTTCCAAATTGTTTAAATATGTAACTCCTTCAAGTTTTGATTTCAGCTCTTTGTTCCCTGCTATTATCTCACAAAGGGATCCTATCAAACTCTCCATACTGGCACTGTCATCGCACACTCCCTGCTGACTGAGTGCTATGGGAGGATGCCATTTCTTAAAAGCCTGCGGCATGCTTTTGATATCTTCACACTGTGATAAGGGGGATTTCAGTTGGGGGTTCGGTGTCACTGCAACATCCACCACAGATTTAATGTCCTTGGGGCTCTTGCCTTCCAACTTCAGCTCTTGCCCCTCTCTTTTCAGCAACTTTATCTCCTCTCGACAGCCCTGCAGCTCCACCTCCATCCTCTCGAGGACACTGTCTCTGTCCTGCAGCTCATGCAGTAAGTCCTGTATGTGGCAGCTCTGGCTCTCAAAGGCAAGTGTCAGCTGTTGGGTCTGGCTGTTCACCTGGGCCTGTAGAGCATCCAGCTTACCCTGAGTCTGTCTAGCCCGTCCAGCTTCCTTATCCCTTTCGTCCTTCAGGGTCTCACAGGCTCTCCTGAGACGTTCCAGTTCAAGGACCAGCTGGACCGTTTCATCCGGGAACAGCATTGTCTCCAAGTCTGCTTGCTTCCCATTCCTTTTCAAGGGATCCTCCATATTACTCTCTGGTTTTACCTGACCTTCTTCATTATTGCTGAAGTTACTTTCATTGTGTATGAAGGGCTTTGTGCTTTGAGGGTCCATAAGCTGAGACTGAGAGGGGCAGATACATGGTGATGGCAACATATCAGATTTGATAATGACAGTGTCACTATTGTTGTTAAAATTCTCAGCATTGTCACATGTGATTAAAGGGGTTCCTTCAAACCCTTTTCCAGTTTCCCTGTCCCGACTCCCTCGCAGCTCCACTATCTGAGCCTCCAGTTCTTCAATCCGCGCTGTGAAAGTTCTCCTGCCCTGCAGCTCATGTTCTTTATCCATTCTTCTCCTATCCTCCTCCTCACTCCACAGCTCTCTCTCTCGCACCCTATCCTCTCGTTCTTGTTTGAGTTGGGATTCCAGTATTGCAACTTGGTCCCTGAGGACTGCACTTTCCTCCGTTTCCTTTTTGGCCACCACCTCCCCCTCCATACTCCTCTGCTCAAGGGTAGCCAGAGCCTCCTTAAGCCTCCTGTTCTTTGCCCTTTCCTCCTCTAGCTCTGTCTCTAACCTCTCATCTTCGCCCTTTAGCTCTTGGGCTTTTTGCCGCAACTGTTCCACCTGGGCAGAATGCTTGCGGCTCAACTGCTTCAGCCTGGTTCTGGCTTCAGTCTCTGCCTTCCTTTGGGCCTCCAAGTCCTCAAGCCGCCGCTCCAGCTCCCGTTTCACCTCCTGAAGCTCATCATTAAGAGCAATGTTCTGCTTTTTTAGATCCCGTACAGCTGATTGGCTGTGTCTGTCTTGGTCAGTGGATGGAATTAGCAGATCCTCGCCCTCTTCTGCTTGGACTTGGTCATCGTTGAGGTGACAGTGTGATTTTCTCATTTCTCCATGCTCAGTATTCTCCCTCTCTGTGTTATTCTGTTCATTCACAGATGCTCCGATGCTTTGAACATCGTGTTTGTTGCTTTTAGCAATCAACTCAGCTTCATCTTCACAAGTCTTCTGATCCTCGTTCTTTCGCCTGCCTCCTTCATCCCTTAATTTTTCCGCTGGCTGGGACCCATGCTCCGTTATGTCATTGGAGTCGATACCCTCCCCGGGTTCTCTGTCAGCAGGATACCCTCCCTTGCTGGTGCCTTCTATCATTTCCACTTCCCAGCTCTCCCTTGATGGATCTTGACCTGTAGCTTTCCTCCTCTGCGCAGGTGGTGCTCGCTTAAGTCGTTCATGATGGGAGATTGAAGAAGCAAAGCTGTCTCCAGCTGGAGTAAATCGAACAGGAACCTCAGCAGTGGCAGGGGCAGTAAGCTTGGTTGCTAAGGAGGACAGAGAACATTGGATGTATTACCTCAATTATACCTCAATAAAAGAAAATGGCTTGGACATACACTATTAGAAATAATTAACCTGTACTTCCAAAAACAAAATGGTAAAACGCAAATAAAATAAAAGCTGTCAGTATGACATATGTAGACCAGTACCATCTATGTAGACTATACATCATCATGCGGCACTTTTCCACTGGCATACAGGAACCAACCCATACCCAAGCAATACCGAGAAGAAAGAGTAGTTACTGCACGGTTTCAGCTCACTTCCGTTTTCCACTGCAGATGGGTTGGCTCAGAAAGGCACTGCATGGTTTGGAGAGTGACGTAAAACCAAAGAGATGCGCGGTGTACATTATGATTTACTATGTGCAAACTTTTTTTTCATTTTTTACTGTGTGCTAATTTCCATTAGCACATCTGTGAAAATCGCTGTTATGTTAGCATCAAATGCTAGCAGAATTAGCATTCACTTGTGTAAATTTTCATTACAAATCCATTCCATTCAGCTGTTCTATAGTACTTTTTATAAGTAGGAGGCTGGAAATTTTCAAGCTCTGAATTATCAGGAATGCATTACTGCATCGCGATGTGCGATACTACTAATAATTAATAATAGAATATGCCATTTTTTCAGATAATCAATGCTTATCCATGCAGGTCACTGGAATTTAAATGAATCAGATGGTGGTGACGCAACTGGCTCAGTTTAGGCATGCTTTTGGCCCTGCTAGTAATCAGGGCCATGTCAGTGTGGGAATGGGCTGGCTACGGCTTGCACACTTTGCAACAAAAACCCGTCAGTTCACAGTATGGGTCGGGTATGACTCTGCTTCTGGTGGCGGAGGAAAAGCGCCAATAGATGTGTTGGCAAAATACAGCATGTATTCAGCAGAGGGCAGCAGTAATACAAATTCTGTTCTGTAACACAACAAACGAAAACAAGGAGGATGACACATCTGAAGACTACAAAGAGTACTTCAAAAATAGACTGCAGTATTAGTCACTTGTAAACAATGCAAGACTAACCATAAATCAAATGATGTAATATAAACTGGGTGTGGTAGGGATTTGCATAGATTTGTATGTGAGAGCCACTGTGTGCAACCTGCTGTGGAAACATCCTCACCCTATTGCCAGCTCTAGTCAAACTAGTCTCCACCTAGGAGGGGTTGCATTTGATAGGCTGGGCAGACAAAGTCACTGGTTTAACAAAAAAATAAGAACCTTTCACAGATATTTATTCTCTAAATGCAAGGTTAAGATGAGTGATGTGGAGTGTATGCTAGGTCTCTGCATATATATGCCTGCACAGTAGCATACAGCTGCTTAACATTTATAAGTTTACATTCCCCCACAAGCGACAGATTCCAGAAGGTCATAGATGATGACCTGCCTGTATTCCTCACAGGCCTTCCTCACCCTTCAGCTCTTCCAGTAGTCTCAGAGCCTCACTAAGCTCCTGCATCAGCCTCCTCACTTCCTCATCCAGGTCCTTAGCCCTCCGTTCGCTCTGTTCCAGTCTCACTGCCAGGCCGTCCCGCTCTCGGATCACCTCCTACAGCAGGGCACATGCATTGAATGCACTGAAAAAGAGCCTGAAAGACTGCGGTGGGTGGTTTATGAATCCTCCAGGGTGTCCAAGTTCACACTACATGATTTTATCCCCAATTTTCCACTCGCCGACAGTTTTTGGAGATCACTGACAAAAACCCACAGATCAGAGGCCAATCAGAGTTCAGTTAAGCTGGCAAATCAAAGCTCAATCAGAATATGTGAACTGTTCAAAGACACGACCCAACAGAGTCACAGATGCGTGTCAGATATCTAGCATGCCAAATATCTAGATTTGTCAGCAACTCCAAATACAATAGCGTGAAAAGTGTTGTAACTGGCAATGAATGTGATGACAAGCTACAGCCAATAAAAGAGCAAGACACATAGGGTGAGGGTAAACCCAGTGGGGAGTCACATGCTAAGTGCACACTATGCAAATTTCAGTCTTCAGATTGCTATACAACAATCAACAATGATGGCGGCAGCAAAAGTTCGGCAGTCGGTTTGGACCCAAGAAATGGAAAAAAAGTTTGCCTGAACTTTGGCAGGAGCACTAATGCCTTTTTGATGTTTCCAATGACGTGAACCACCACTGTGTCGAGAAAGAGAAGAGGTAGACAGAAATTGCCAATTCTCTTCAACAGCTTCGTGCCACTTCTCGTGTGTGATTTATGACGAAACGTAGTTTGGAGACCAGAGAGATTTGTCGGGGATTTCTCCTGGTGAAAGATCTTGTACTGTCTGACCCCACTGTCACTGATGAGTCATGTAATGTGTAACCACAATGACTTCAAGACACCTGATTACAAGACAAGTTGTGCAGTGTGAACAGTACAGCGATCTGACAACTTCAAAAATTGTATAGTGTGAATTTAGCATTATGTCTCTCTGAACTGTCCACAAGCATGACTGAGGTTTATGTCCATGACAGTTCACAAAACCTGATTCATATGAGAACAAGTTTAAAAACCAACAGAATTCGCCACGCTTTGTCTCTCTACCCCAAGCAGCCTCCTACCGTCAACTTGCACTGGGTCTGCTGCTCCACCTTTTGGTTTTCAAGCAGCTCTTTCTCTGTCCACTGCAGCTTCCCCTTCACTGTGTCCAAGTCCTTCTCCACAGCCTGCTTCTGCAGCAATGCCTGGAAAGGAAAGTTAAAGAATAGAGGGCTTAATGGGAGAAAGGCAGCGGTAAGTCTGGGAATGATGAATGGGCAGACTGAAAGGAGACAGGCCGTGAGAGAGACGACAGAGAAGACAGCAGAGACAAAAGTGAAGGGAAAGGAGATGCAGGTGGAAGAAGGGAAAACACAGCCCCATGCAGGACAAAACACGCTCTGTCCATCATGCTCACAGCCAATGCCTCAGCAAGAACAGAAAAGGTACAAAATCAGCAGAAACCGCAAATTGTCTTTTAAATCCAAACACGTATGATTTCCATGATTACTTAAGTACAAAATAGACGACATATAATTGTCTTATACTTATGCCGCCAAATTATCTTCGAAATATTAGTTTATAATCATAAAATACTGACTTGAAAATGTGACTGACTTGCAATTAGGGCTGTCACTATTGATTATATCAATAATCAAGTAATCTACCGATTAATCTGACGATTCATTGAGTAATAGTTATATTATATTATATATTATATTATATACATTTAATTTGGGTTGAGGCAGGAACTAACCAACTATTGCAAGGTCACACATATGGTCAGTTTAGCCACAATTTATTTAAAGTTGGATGTTTCTGGACAGTGGAAGGAAACCAAAGACCGTCAAAAAGCCACGCCCACAAGAGGTAAACACGCAAACTCCACACGCATAAAGCAGAGGTGTGCAGCGACAGGGCTTCCCAATGCACCGCTGTGCCGCCCTAACAGCCCTGAACAATGTGCGATGTTAATATTGATATTGCCTTTTAGGCACATTCAATTGTGACATCACAAGAACCGCGATAGTGTACTGGTTCAAACAATCAATACGCTGCATTAAAACATTTGTCAGTCAGTCAAAGCAAAGAAATGTAGCAAGCTTTGCAATTCTAACGATGGTTCCCTTTTATAATTATCTAGTACATGTGATTTGTCGGCACTGCTTTGTATCTGTGGGCACAAGTAACAACAATACCACCAACTTATTTGAAAGCCTGCTCATAGATAAGCTCTAAATAGTAAATTTTCAACTTTTTAAATATCGTGCAACCATACTAAAAATACAGTGCGTCCACAAAAATTATTAATATACGTTTTATATGTATTATTTAAAATGATAGGGCTAAGCGACAGAGTTAACATTTGTTTTAACAGCACTACTTAAGGTTCGGGTGAAAGAATCAATCTAGCCATAGAAGAATAATGTTCAACAATAACTTGGACAAAATGTCCATCAAGCATAATAATATTACTATTATTATACTGAGCTGTTGTGACTGGCCTGCTGAATTACGGAGGGCAGTCTGGGGTGTCTAAGGGTTCACATTAGCAGGGGAGTATTAAGTTACACACCACACTGTTATCATTCCTGCCCTTCCCTATATCATCCCCCCATGCTGTGCGTCTGACCTCCAACCCACATCCTCTTATTCAGCCCTCCTTTTCCCCAAGGCTTTCTCCATGTACTCCTCCCACAAACTCTTTCCCTATAACGAAAAGCTGACACTTACATACGGGCAAAGGTTGTATCTGAAATTACAGCACAATCATTTTTTTAAAACATATCACACACACATCAACTCACTAACCTTGATGCCTCAAAACTCCACTGAGTGAAACAAAACAGACACAGAAAATAAGAGAATTTGAAAGACAGAGAGAAAAGGAAAGTCACATTAGTTCTACAAGTCATAGAGCAAATCACTCTCTTGTGACTGGAGGAAAAAGCCAGATCAGCCAAGGAAGTGAGAGGAGAGAAACACAACAAGACAGCAAACAAATTCCCGGTGTTACGCAACATGGATGTTTTAGATTCCAGCAAAGAGAAAAGCCAGTGAGAGTGTCATTGTTCGACAGTTCAAATATAAACTCTGTGGCTGCCTCACTAGTGTTTTGGAAGCATTTCTTTCAATTCTCTTATCAATTTCATTTGGTTTTATTTTACATGGCTTACGCAGTTCGGGATAGTTTGTGTGTGTGTGGGAGCACTAGACCGTCTCACAGACATGCGTGTGTGCTTGTGTGTGTTGATGTGTACCTTATCACACTGTGCCTGCAGTGTGTTGTGGAGCGCCTGTGCACGCTGGATCTCCTGCTTTAGCCTGCTGCTTTCCTGTTGGTGCTCTCTCTCCATGGTCTGCCTGTCTTTCTGCAGCCCCAGCAGTTCCTGCATGGTGCCACAATGCACAGTGCACATACAGCACATGCACAGCCAGTCCCTCTCAGCAGTGCATGTGCAACGTATAGTATATTTTATTTATATGGTAACATATGCCCAAATGGTACCTGTGGCCTGGTATGCAGGATCCACACTCCCCTACACAAGTACAACTCTCAAAACACCCACGGGCTGAGGAATGGAGTAAGGTAGAGGCAGGGAGAGCCCCATACCCTGTGATGCTCTTTCTCCAGCTCTTTCCTGCTTTGCTCAGCGCTCCGTCGGCTGCTCTCTGCATTCTGCCTCTGGCAGCTCAGCTCCTCCTGCAGCTGCTTCAGCCTCTGCTCAGAAGCTTGAACCTGCGTAAAAATCCAAGTCAGAGCCTGCTGGTCAGCAGTTTAACCCCCAGTTGGCACGTGCAAGTTCCGGTCCCAGACCTGGTACTCAACAACCACCTCTGCCATTTTCTAGTGAAAATGATGGAATAATTTTCTGTTGGCCAAATTACTATGCAGTTTTTCTGTACTGTTTATACTAGCTACTTTTCCCAAAATACACTGGTTCCAGAATGCCAATGTTTTCAATTCATACTGGACAAACTTAACACCTTTGCAATACTCTAACGTGATTTTTTTTTTTTTTACACTTCAGCAGGGCAAAACGTGCAAAGAATCAAACACCTCTGTTCAAGGATGAATTTATGATTGATGAATCAATAATCAACTGATCACAGAAAACACAACAGGAAATAAGTAGAAACCAGCGCTTCAGAAATGGCTTATTCTTCAGAATCCTTCATACATCATCACTCCCATTTCACCTTGCTGCTCTCCTTCTCCAGAGCAGCACTGGTCCGGGCAAGCTCCTCTCTGGTTCGGGTCAGGTCTTGCTCCCGGGCCGCAAGATGGGACCGCACCTCTGCCAGCTGGGCCTCTTGCCCACGGCGCTGGTCCAATGCAGATTGTGCCTCCTGCTCCAGAGACTGGACCCGGGTCTGCATTTTCTGGATCTTTAAGCACTGGACTGGGAGGCAGAGAGAGAGTGAGAGATTGCCAAGAAATGTATCATTCACTATGCATTAAAATACTTCTGAAATCTGTCACACTTTATGAAAAGAGCCAAATGTAATTTCACGTCATCCAAAGGCGCTTAAAACATAACCAGATCAGAATAATGAATCATTTTAAGCTGCTTCTTTATTTATCTTTTGAATTGGTATAAACAAGCACAGCAGTATGACTCATACTGCCAGCCCTGGGATTCTAAACACTGATGTCACACACAAACAACAGGCCTCATTCTGCAGTTGTTCTTAAGTCCTTATTAAAGATCCATTTTATCCCGCAACGTATAACCCCTTTTTCAGTTTTCGATTCACAAGTTGGCAGTAACTGTCCCCTCAAAAAAAAATTTCACCCACTTGTTTCTCCCACTTTTTTTGGTGTTACAAAAATATCCACAATGTTGGATGATCACAGCTGTGAGTGACAGAGCTGACTGGAAAACAATACCAGACATTCAGGTCTAATGCACTCAGCAAACACAGCTCTCATTCAGGCACACTTCAAAGCCGGAACTTCTGGGTTCAACAAGTGAACTTGACTGTTGCTCTGCTACAGTCAAAGCAAACTGCAGTCTGTAAGTATAAGCTATCATTACTATTAGATAAGCTATCATTACTATTATGCTAGAGATTCTAAAGTTCATTACCATTATTACAAGCATTCTGAACCTTAATAAACACACAGATTTCTATACTGGAATTGTACTCTGTTCTTACAGGACAGCTTCTTGCAATGCATAAAAACAAAATTCTAAATATCTAGTGTGAAAGCAGTTGCACAGCAGTTTGGAGCCTGTGTTAATCGGTTTTCACTGCATCAAACTACTACGCTGGATATAAATGTGTCTCTCTCTGCATCTGTCTGTCTGTTTACCAAATCTGTTTTTCAAATGTGTGTCTACAGTGCCGTGTGCTCCCGTTGTTATGGCAACAACAGTTCAGGCTATGATGACGGCAACAGGAAACAGCCATGGTGACACATACTGGGACAAGAAAGCCCATCATGGGAAATGGAAAGTAGACACAGAGATTCAAAAACAAGGGAAAGGGTTCAAAATCAGTAAAGGGGGTCATTTCATGTCAAAACAGACAAATTGAGGGCCACAACAACCATCCCTATATTTACTTTGAAATGCGACCTGCATGGGTATCAAATGTAAAATACCAAAACATTTCAATGTTTCCATGTGAAATAAAGGGAAATATAAACATATGGTTCCTAAATTTCAGCAGCTGGCATAACCTATCCAACTCTGGCATTAACCCCTCTGCTGGAACAACCTGTCTGCATTGTCATGCCATTTCCCCACTCCCTATTCTGAGGAAAACCAGATAAGGGGATGCGGTTGAGGGTGGTGCAGTAGCAAAAGGCTTCTGTTGCATTATAGGAGAGATATACATACTCAGCAAACACATTTAGATGGCAGCCAGAAATTTTCAGACCACTTAAATGTTATCTTAAAAAGCACATTTGTACTTAACAGCAGAGGTGGAAAGTAGAGGTCCAGAAAGTAAAAATCCAGACCAAGATTTTGTTTCAACCAACTACTCGAGATTATAGAATCACATTTACAGAATACTCAGTTAGTTGGTTGAAACAAAATCTTGGTCTGGATTTTTACTTTCTGGACCTGAACTTTCCTTAGCAGGCAAGAAAATACTTCACTGGAACATACAGACAGCTGACGCTTCAAAAATCACTAAAACAAAGAGTATATAAACAATATGCAGATTATTCATTTTTCCCCATTTGTTGAACTGGTTATTTATTAACAGGCACCACGGTGTCATGAAATTAAAATGCTTCTAGTATTTACTCTAGGTGCTGGCTAGGACTCTGCACTGCAAAACACAAAAATCTGTAAATTACTGCCAGCAGGGTTTCATAAAAACCCTGTTACAGATAATTTGCCATTATGCAGCATTGTACCATTTTACAGAAGTGAAGTGATGCGTGACCTCATCAAGCACAAAACAGCACTTCCTCTTGAAAATGCTCATATTACTGGTGGATGCAGGGGTGGGCCATATATTGAATTTCTTATATTCGATACATTTTTACATGCACAATAGATTGATAATATATCATTATGTCGATTTTATTTACTGACTGTAAATGTAGACGATATGGTTAGCCGTAAAAAATGGCAGGATGAATGGATTGGACAGTGCCAGAAAAAGTAACAGTGCACACACAGGCAGTGCCAGAAAATGTAACATGGTGTAGAAATGCTTGAAAATGCTGTGAGCAAGGTAACAATCAGGCAGGTAGTACAGATTGGGTAGTGACAGACATCCCTTCAAAGCCCTGCCCAGCCACACCATGTCAAAAAGGGACAAGATAGTGAAATGCAAATAAAAAAGCAGTGCAAAAGGAAAGAAATACTGCCAAGTGTAACACACACACCATACATTAAAATGAGTGTCAAAAAAGCAAACTGTAAAGAAAAAAAGAACCATCACAAAAAATATATATTCAAAAGATTTTCCAAAGAAAAGATCTTTCAAATGCATCGATCCTGTTGGCTTTTGCTTACAGTACACACATTTGTTGGCAGCGCTATATGGCTGCAATTTGACTTCAGATTTGACCTTTGAACAACCTTAGCTGTTAAATATTTGAAATATTTTTTTCGTTACATTGCAGTCAATTTGTAATCCTTTTTTTCGGTTCATGTGAACCAGTTCAAAAGAGGAACAAAATAACACTGAAAAAATGTTATATAATGTCTTATTTTGAATATAAGCATTCAACTGAACAATAATTGTTAAATACTTGAAATATTCGTTTACATTTCAGGCACTTGGATTTTTTTTCTAAGAATTGAGAGTTTTTTTAAACATCTTATGTGATATTGCTATATTCAGCAGAGATGCACTTCTTATGATTTCCAGTTGGGAAACACTTATGTGAATAAATAAAACCATAATTCATTCTGATTTTTTCCTTTCTTTAAAAAAAAATGTAATACATATAATCGAATATCGATACAATGACCTAAAATATTGAAATTAGTTTACAGCATTATTGCACAGCCCTGGGTAGATGTACATATTTATTCATAACATCATAATCAGAGTTACAACATTTCAGCTGCTGCATTTTTGTTTCTTCAGTCTAATAAAAAAATGAACTGACCACCACATCATATAGCTAAAAAGTTAAATTCTTCTAAGTATCTTTAAATACAGCAGAAAGGGCAATAGATAGAGCCATGACACATACCATCAATCTCTCTTCTGAGGTCACTTTCCATCCCACAGTCCCGCTGAAGTTGAACATCACTGACTTCTGCTGTGGTCTGCAGCAACAAGACAGGCCTTCCGCTAGAAGCAGATGGAGTATCCACTCGTTCCCACGGAAACACAGCTGAGGAATTTGAGGAGTTTAACTGTCGGGTTGATTGGCGGTCAGGTGTGGAGCTGTGTGGTTGCTGAGGGGACACAGTCCCACCCAGTGGTGATCTCGGACTACAATCACCAAACTGCAGTTGCTGTAGGATAACATAAGAAAAGAGGTAAGGATGATAAAATAAACATGACCATGGACCGTGTCAGAAGCGCTCAAATTAATGATTAGTTCATACTCGGGCATGTAGTGATTTTATTTCACCCTCTCCCCTGTATTCACTCCTCTCCTCCCATTGCGAGCCTGCGGAAAACAACAACTGCATCAGACAGAGGTCAAGTGATAAGAGATTTCCTTGAGGAAACCAATAAACCAAATAAAAAAGATTAAGGGATCATACTGTTGGGAGAGGAGCAAGAGGAAAGAGACAGAGACAAAGATTGGGTAGCCACCATTATCCCTTGATGAGGACATGCTCCAGCAGGGAGTGGAGAACAGTGTTGAGTCCCCAGAGCTGCTGGCATTCTGTAGTTTCTCAAGCTCTGCCTCCAGCCTGGGGATCAGAAGCATAGCCTCTCACAAACTGGGAGCTGTGGGGGGGGGGGGGG
>JAAGVU020000002.1:22026352-22051879 GCA_011763525.2 Mormyrus iriodes
CGCGTGCGGCGCGAGGACAGCGGCGCGGCGGCGGGAGGGGGCGGGGGCGGTGGCGACGGAAGCGGGGGGGGTGGGGGGGGGGGGGGGGGGGGCGTGGGGTACTCGTCCAAATTCCAATTAAGTCTCAAATAGCAAATAGGAAGTACCTTGCCTACCCTCCACCCCAGTATTCACAAGCCATGCACTTTCCACGCCATCACTGTGACAGGCTACCATTCTCTTCAGAATTGTTGTTAAACATGATTCAATTGATAAATGCTGTACGGGCACAACTAAAAATTTGAGTGTTAGTGACAGTGTCTGACGCAGAGAAAGCGTCTGCAGGGCTGCAGCACAATGTATTTGTGAAGTCTCACCGTTTTACCTCCTGTGTCAGAGACTGCGTGAGAGTGCGGGAGGCATCCAGCTGTCCCTCAAGGCTGCACACCTGGGCTTGCTTTATCTGCAGGTCTTGTGAAAGACGCTCTCGGGCTCTTACCCCTGCCTGCACTTCTTCCCTGGAGCTGTGTAAGTCCCGTTGGGCGACTGCCAGCTCTGAGCGTACCTCATCATACTGAAGGTAGACAGGGGTGGGGTAGAAGAGCGTTACTGAAGTTGTATAGCTACGTACAGATTAGAAAACTAGAATTCTGACCAAAAGCCTCCTCTGCTTTTGTACCCTTGTACAGAGAACATCTGGAGTGAAGTACTAAATTACTACTGAAGTAATGAAATACTTGGTACTTCAGCAGAAATCTAGTGGTGAAAACTGATGGAAAGAAACGTACCAAGTAATTAATACATTATTAATTCTACACAATTACTTTTCAAAACTATTAAGTGTCTTCTTGTCTATGAGACTAAAACCCCAACAAAAGGCATTTCAGAATGTATAAGTCAAGTAAAACACTTCCATTACCTATCACTACTCCTGGCATGTGTTTCCTTTGTGTGTTTACACATCAAAATTTCTGTATACAGTGCACATTTGCTGTCCAAATACACATATACCTGAAGTTTCTGCTTGCTGAGAGCAGCCTCTGTGCTATCCAGCTTCAGCTGTCTCTGCTGCTTCTCCCGCTTCAGCTGCTCCTGTTGGGACTCCAGCTCCCGCACTTTTTGCAGGGCCCGGCCTGAGAGCCCTGCCATCCAGTCGTCCACAGCCCAGCTCATCGTGGCACAGTTCAGAACCACATGCGTTTCATAGAGCCGCTGCTGGTGTTGTACACCCAGCCGGGTGGAGTAAGAAGTCACGCCATCCCACTAAGACACAGAAGTCTGGCAAAATCAGGAAAAAGGTCAGCACAAATGCTGCAGTATCAGTGACAACATGCAAAGTAGTAGTTTGATGTTGTGTTCACCTGGACATCTGTATGCTGTGTGTTGGTAGGGTCAGTGTAAGCTTAAGCAAATCAAACAACGTTTATAATGTGACTCTGCCCTTGTCTATGTACCCATGGAAACATAATGATGCAAAATAGAACAGCTTCTCCCTCCTGGGGTAAAGGACAATTAGTTGGGAAATACTGAAGAACTTTGCAACAACAACAGCAACAAAAAAAAACAGAAGAGCACTGAATCAGAGAATTACTAAACATCACCGTTTTTGTTTTTTAGCTCAGGCCTAGAACCCAGAAGATAAATTCAAATTACAACAAATCACTGCAAACTTCCACATGCTCTGAAAAGGAAGCACAACCAGGCACTATGAGAAACAACACAGAACATGGAATGAAGACAAACAAGATTGTGAATAATGATCTTTGTGCGTACTGTATGCACTTCTGCTTAAAAACATGTACCTTAAGCTAAGGCAAAGTGAACCTGGAGGTGCCAAGACATGCATGTCGGCACACAGAACTACGGACATACTGTATTAAGACATATAAAATGTGCATGCAATCAGTTAACCTTCACACTAGAAGGACCAGAATCAACAGGTTTATTATGTTTTGGTAGCCAGATGATCATCTGAGAAACTACAGGTACTATGAAACGACACAGAGTTTCCCAGTCGGGATCGATAAAGTACATCTATCTAGATATCTATCATGCATTTTTAGATAATGTTGAGTCAAACTGTCATTGTCTTGTAGCTGACTTTAATACAAAACAAAAAACTAAAACAGATCTAATACTAGTTTCTTGTCTAGAGTTTTGTAGCATGGTTGGTTATCACTGGCTCACGGCTGCAGACAATGCAGATCCCTCGAGTCGGATACTTAAATATAATGTTAAAATTCGCTAAAACGTACAGTCCGTTTGACGACGCTAATGTCTCGTTTATTTTGCACTGGCAGTGCGGGGCAGCGGCGTGCGCGCGTGCAGCCCCGCGTGGGGACTCCTCTCAGCGACCGCCATTCAAACCAACGTGTCAGTCAGGAGACCAAACGCGCTGCCATCAATCGGGCTTTTCATTAAGAAACCAGCTCGTTTACAGATAACGCAAACTATTTTCATTAGGAGCACTACAGTGTTATGCTATAAGGTCGCCATGAACAGTTGATATCTTAATGGCTTTCAAATTATCATGAAAGAAATCATTAGTTAGGCATTTAAAAAGAACATCTTATTTCTAATCACTAAATAAAAACTGCCAACGGCCATTAATTAAATCTATCAGATTTCTTGTCAATTAAGATTAAAGCAAGTTATGTACAGCTAATCACACATTAGCCTGAGCCACAAGACAGTAAGAAAGACAATGCTGTCAATAGTCCTCACCGTACGAACAACTGAAGTCAGTGCCAATGTTGTTTTTGGATACTGTCGGTTAAACATCCCTTCGGGTGGGTAAATGTAATTCTATTAGCTGACGAATCATTTATCGGATTTCAATAATGCTGTAAAACAACCCTTATTTCGCAGACAATCAGAACACGCACATTTATTATAAGGTCGCCAAACTAGACAATTGTGTCCACTTACCCTTTAAAGTCCTCCTTTTCGGTTAGATTTTAAAGTTTATCCTTACACTTCTCGAGTTTACTTCAGTTTGCCACGTTAATCAAACAACTGGTTCACTGACAATGACTAGTGGCCGACCACTGACCCGCCGTCCGGCGCCCGGATAACTATCCAGTCCGAGCTCGCGCCCCAGGCTAGCTGCGCGGCTAGCGATCGGTCACAGGCACGAGGCGGTGACGTGCCATGCCAGCGGAGACTGGGGGGGGTCTGGAAAAAGCTGCCCGCGGCCGACACCTGGCGGCAGATTTAGGGAACATTTTCCACCTTATACTATTGTTTGTTATTTTCTTTTATTTGCTTAGCCGACGCTTATATCCAAATTATTTGCGTTTTACCCCTATCATAGCTATAGATATTTTTGTGTAATAAATGTAAGCTAACAATTTTTCGTTCTAGGAACGTATACGTTTTGCAAACGTTCAGAGTGTCCAGTTTTCCTTATGTTACCAGAACGTTTCTCCGTTACTACAACTAATACAATTAAGAATAATAATGTATAAAAACAATAAACGGCATGGTAGAGCAGCGGGTAACACTGTCTGTTTATGTTTTTAAGGTTTACCATTCAAGGCTGGATGGTGTTTACAGTACACATAGAATGTTTTAATTATATATTCATTTATAATATAATATTTTTATTATAAAACATTTTTGGACCTTAATTACCCTTAAAATTATAAAATTATGTTCAGGTAATAAAATTATCCTGCAAACATTGACAGAACCTTTGTTAAAATGCAAAATGTGGAAATAACGTTCCATTAACGTTACAGTAAGAACGTTCTCTGCCAACTTTGAGAAGACTTTTATGTCATGCACAAACCACTGCTCCAACCCAGATCCCAAGTCTTATTCAATAACGTATGAATGAGAAGTCAGGTGCATGTGGGCTCGGTATCAATCAATCAATCAATCAGACTTTATTTATATAGCACCTTTTCCTGCAAACTCAATGCAACACAAAGTGCATTACACAATAAAAAAACAATATCAACCCACCCATACTGCCACCCTCACCCAAACTATGGAAAATGAAGGGCCAAAAGACACGAAAGACAATTATAAACAAATAAGTAAATAAATAGATAAGTCAATAATAAAAAATGGACACGACAAAAAAACAGGAACTGATAAAAACTAATAAAAAGGTGCTTTGGAAACGCTATCATGGATCTCAGAAATTTGCATAAGGAAATGCCAGAGGCAGGTTAAAATACAGTGAGTAAAATTATGAACGATGAGTTAATAAAAAGGAGATGAAACAATTACGATGAATAAATATGATGGATTAAATAAAGGAGGAGAAAAAGTACAAGCAACAACAAAATAAACGTATAAAAGTGGGATGTAAATGGAGGATAAAAATAGAGACAACTAGGGATATAATAATAATAAAATAGAGATAAAAAGAGAGGAAATGATGTGGGATTAAAAAAATAAGTAAGGTATTAAAAGAAAGATGATTGCAAGTATAAAATATACTAAAATAAAATAAAATAAAAGAGAACATACCAAGTAATAAAATGGACAAATATGCATATACATAAATAGACAAATAAATAATAAATAATGTTCACATATATAAATAAGCAGATAAAGTCCAGTAAAACAACAGAACTGAGCAAGCAGAAGTCAGACTGAAAAGGTATGTCTTAAGTCTGCTTTTAAAAATATGAAAGAGGAAATATGAACATGAGATCCTCTGATGCCCTCAGGTCTTCATAGACATGGACCGTAGTAGCAAAAAGATGCTTTACGGACTTTAGGGATAATTAAAAGGCCGCTACCAGTAGACCTGAGACTTCTAGAGGACTCATACAATAAAAGCAAATCTGATAAATAGGTAACTCCAAGACCATTAAGAGCTTTGTAAACCAGTAAAAGAATCTTGAAATCAATTCTGAAGCAGACTGGTAGCCAGCGCAGAGACTTAATGTCAGAATAATATGTGTCGTCTTTCTGGTCTTAGTTAATACACGTGCGGCTGAGTTTCGAAGTAATTGTAGTTGAGATGTATTCTTCTTAGGGAGACCAGAGAGTAAAGCATTACAGTAGTCAATCCCGCAAGTAATTAAAGTATGTCTCTGGTACTAGTAAACTAGTGTCTCTGTTGGCTTGAGAGAGAAACGGATGCACTCTGGCACTCTTAGTTATGCTTCTAATGTGAGGCACAAAACTGAGATCTAACTCAAAGATGACTCCCAGGTTTTTTACTTGTCTGCAGGGGTTAAAGGCCAGGGCTTGTAGTTTCACACAGAGTTTCTCTCTCTGAGCTTCAGCACCAATCACCAAGATCTCTGTTTTGTCCTGATTGAGCTGTAGAAAGTTCTTGGCCATCCATGACTTGATGTCTAAAATGCAGTTAAAAAGGGCATCTATTGGCCCTGGATCATCAGGGGACACGGTGACATGAAGTTGTGTGTCATCGCCATAACTATGGTAGGTAGTGTTGTTACGTCACGTGTCAGGTCTTCAGTCCCTTTCCTGTTCTGTAGGTGAGAAGTTTGAATTTGAGAAGACATGCAGTTAAATTGGCAACTCTTTAGCTCTGAATTTAGTTGTCTGTGGTGTCTGTGTTGACTGGAACTACCATCCAGCATAGGGTACCCTGTATCCTTTACTGCCTGAGATAGGGTCCAGGCCCCCATGATCCAGTACTGAGTAAGCAGTTTGAAGATGGAAGACAGAGAAGTTTATTAAATTTAAAACTACTAAAAATGTTCATTCTGATAACGTTTTTATTTGTGTATTTAATAAATCTTAATAGTTAAAAATGATCAATAAATGATTGAATTGATGTTTAAGTTGTTCACAATTTTAATAATTACATAACTTGCCTTTTGTTTGATGTACACAAAGAAACCAAATTTAAAAATTGCTTTCTTTCGTATTGATGAACTTGTGGGACTCCTCTTACAAGATCTTTAGCACCAATAGCAATCAGAATTAGGGCGGCTATTTTATAAGGGATGAAAACAAAACTCGGTTGGCTGCAACATTACTAAATAAAGAGCAGGTATACACAGGATCAACTCTTATGTAATCTATTATGGACATGATTTCATAACAAGAGATTAAGTAGACTTGGACCAGATCATTGTTACCAACCAACCAGATGATAATCTGATTAATTCTGTTTCTATAGTTATATTTTTAAAACAGCTGAAGCTTATAAATCAATAATAAAATTTTTTTCTTTTTGCTTTTACCACACAGTATGTCTTTACAACTGTGGAATTATTATGACTGCGATAATTTTATTGGATTAAAACAATGCAACTTTCTTGTGTTCTGGGTATGAATGACTTGCCAGCTGACAGGTGACTGTTATACCAACCGCTCTTGGCCCCTCAGGTCCTGAGATTGTTAGCCGCAGTTTGGGCAGCTCAGATCTTGCCAGCCAGCTCCCGTGGAGGGTGTCATGCTGGCTTTAGAAGTACGTGCTGAGCGTGAAGTAGCTGTCAAGGGGGGGTCCATATGGCCGGCTGTCAGGTGTGTCACCCCTCCCTCCGTCAGCCAGCACGCACGGGACTAGCATTGCATTGCGCATGAACAGCAGATACATGTGGGCTGCCCACTGGCATGATAAAAGTGCTGATCAGGTAAATAAGGTCTTGCCATGCCTCAGTATTAATAGAGGATTACGATTCTTGCATGCTCGGCACCGCTCGGCCGAGTGTGTGCGTGTACCGTGAGAGCCTGCCATGCAGAAACAGACCGCCGGGTACGCGCTTATACCATAGCTAATGAAAAGATTTAATAACAATCAAGCATCCATCCACTGACCTTCCAGGTGCTTATGCAGTACGGGGGGGGTAATACTTCAGGCACTTGTGTTTATTGCTACTGATGTAATTTTTTTATACTACTCCATCAACGAGGGAGAAAACAATAATCTGAGATTTGGATTTGAGCATTTATGCTGGATAAATATTCCTAAATTCAACTAAGGTAAGAAGTAGTAACTATTACTTTTTTAAATCTATGTACATCTATATACTATATATACAGGGTTTTATTTATATACATTTATTTATTTAGGGTTTTCTTTACGTGCAGGACTATTGCAGTTCCCTAACAGAGTTGAACTAGTCCAAAAGCGTCGCATTGTTAATTATGAGAGGCATTTATCTGTGTTTCAAGTGTGCGTTTTGTGCACTTTGTTCAAAGATGGAAATGTCTTTCTGAGGTTATAGCTTTACATTTTCCATTTGCAGGAGTATAGCATTATGCTTATTTTTAGTTAAAGCTGTATTAATCCTCATCTCTAAATAGATCCTGAGCTAGGCAGCATGAGTGAGCTTTCTGTCAGTCAATATCACCCCCCCCCCGCGCATCCCTCTCCAGATGTTTCCTTGGTCAGCAGTGCTCTCTGCAGCACCCAAAGTCCCAGGCCAGCGCTCTACTGAGGAGCTGGTCACTAACACACTCATGCTGGAGCTCGGGGCCCTGGTGAAGCGAGCAGAGCGGATCCGGCAGGAACAGGCGATGCGAACCCGTCGTCGGGGCTCTGCCGTGGACTATACCTGGCTGGCTGACTCCAGCCCCAAGCTAACCTTTGAGATTTCCCCCGGGGAGGTGCTGGAGCTACAGAACCTATGCGCTAAAATCCCCCCATCCCAGTGTGGCCCCATCATTCTCAAGTAGGTGGAATGCTTACAGCATAACAGCAACAGAAAGATCACACCCATACCTTCCACTCTTTAACAGGAGGCAGATATTCACTGCACCACTAGCTGGACATACCAATTTTACTAGTCTAGTTCAGTGTTTCTCAACCCAGTCCTGGGGGACCCCCAGACGGTCAACATTTGTTGCTCCCTCCCAGCTCCCGGTAGCAAAAATATGGACTGTCTGGCGGTTCCCAAGGACCGGTTGGAGAAACACTGGTCTAAATAACTGGTAGAATGTTTCTAAACAAACAAGTTTAAAAAATGTCTCCTACACAAACTATAACTAAGACAGTTGTGTAATTTGTCATGGCAATTTTACATCAGTGTAAGGGGAGAGAATAGTGGAAATACAATGTCACCCGTCATATTTACAGCTCTTAAAACTTCAAATTGTATCTGGAGTTATAAAAAAAAGCCAATACTCTTCCATTTATTACTTGCTATTACTCCATACTATTGTGCACTATTTGTGCAGCTTATTTATTCATTATTGGCTTTTTTGTGGGATTTACTTAATTATTTTCAGCGTTCAGCTTTTCTTATGCCCAAGAAACTATGGTGCCCTAAGATTACATGTTCTCCCCCAGATGTGCTGAGGGCAGAACCAAATGTTCATGACTTCCTCTTGTGGTGCTTTTCCACTGGCATATAGGAACCAGGCCGTACCTGATCCGTACCACGAAGAGAGCAAGTTAGAGTGTGGTTCCAACTCACTTTGATTTTCCACTGCACAAGGGCCGACTCAGAAAAGGCATTGCCAGTTTTGGCAAATGACAGTGGCGTAAAACTGAAGAGACACTTGTTTACTGCTCACACCATGTATATTATAATTAACTATGCACTAATTTCCACTAGCACGTCTGTGAGAATCGCTGTGTTATGTTAGCATCAAACACTAGCGGAATTAGCATTAGCATGCATAAATTTGCAATACGAGTCCATTCTGTTCAACCATTCTATAGTACTAAATTAGTAAGTTAGTAATTAGTAACTAGTACCAATAAGCATGACCATGTCAGCGCTGGTACGGATCAGGTACGGCATAATTTACAATGGAAAACTGTCTCTTCATAGTAGGGTTCAGGTATGGTGGCAGTAGAAAAGCGTCATTTGTCTCGTTTGTTTCACGCCACCCAACCCCTTCTCTCCCTGCTCAAAAAGCTGCCAATTATTGCAGAATGGACTGAATGTTCCCTGACTTTCTCCATCTTCATCAACAGGTTCAGGAAGCTGGTGGCTGAGTTTGAGCCTGACGTGCATGAAGTGCCCGGCCTTTTCCGCTCACTGCTGCATGACTGCCTTGATGAGGAGGAGGAGCGGGACCTGAACGACGCCGAGATGCAGGACAGGGCCAGCCGCTGCAGCAAACAGCGCAGCAAGAGCCTTTCGTTTGTCTCCTTCCGGTCCAGATTCCTCATTAACCCCTTCAAGGGCGTGATCTTGGGAGGCTCGCGCAACAACCTGCAGGAGGGGGCAATGTGGATAGACGAGGAGGTGCAAGGGGATCTGAACCGCTCCGTGCCAGCGGTGAAGAGAGGGAGGAGCAGGAGCATGCCAGATATCACCCCGAAGGAGGAGAGAAGCTAGTGCTGAAGGAGGAACTACAGTACTGTGCAAAAGTCTTAGGTAGTCAAAAGAAATGTTGAAAGCTGATGATCTGGATAGTAAGTGTATATTTGCTCATAACAAAAGCACATTTTGACATTAGAATACATGCAAATTAAGAGTAAAACAATAAAAACTAACAGGGATTTCTTCTATTTTCCAAAAAGTTACTGATACCTTGCTGGATGGCTAGATGAGCTCCACCTCAGTTCACAAACCTCTCTTCAGGGGCACCCCAGCCAGTTGTTAAATTTCACCACCAGCTTATTTAATTAGTTAACTAAACAGGTTTTAAAAGTCAGTGAGATATTGATTACTAATTTGAGGTCTGCTAGTGGTTGAGTCAAAAACTACATGGGTGTATTGGGTGGTTGCTGCAAATACTGTGGTGATTAGAGGAGAATTTTGAAATTGTTAAGCTAACACATGTTTACTGACATATGATAATTTTACACAAACATGAAGGTCATTTAAATGTCATTTTCTTTGACTGCCCAAGACGATGGCACAGTACTGAACAGAAAAGTCAGGAAGACGCGTGCAAAGACAGCATCACCCATGATAGAGCCCACTCACGGCAGAGATTGATACACACATGTAATTTATCAACAAACCCATAGAGGGTTGTGCTTGTAGTCACTAGTTTCTGAAAACACAGTGTAAAAATCCCAGCAGTATTCGAACCAGAAATATTGTAATTTAAGTTACATTGTCTAATTTACTTGTCTAATTTAAATCAAAATATTTTTATGAATATTAAGGCAATACAGGATGTAATGCGGTTTTGCCTGATTGTGGCAGAAATATACTTAGGATGAGAAATCGAATAAATAGTCACAGTACTGCAGCTCAATGGCCTCTGTGTGCTCCATACTTTACAAAACCTGAATGGAAACCAGCCGAGCTGAAGCAACTTTTCTTGGAGACAGTGACACCACCCAGTCAGACGCATAGCACTTCAGCCATGATGCAGAAGGCGTCAGAGACTGCGAACAGCTAAAGGTAAACTAAATGGGGAGCACTGCCTTCCACCAAAAGCCAGACAGATGGCCCACCAACTCAGAAGCCAAACACTGCATCTGACTTGAGCAGAACAATCCATTTCAATGCATATCAAGCGTCATGAGTTTTGCGCTGTCATTCAAACATAAACGAGCATAACGTGTGGGAGGTACAATTATTCAGGCTTATAAATAGTTTTGTTCATCAGAAAACTAATAATGGAACATATAGGAAAATAACTTGCAGAATTTTGCAGTCTCAAGATTATTCTACATATCCTTTGAAAAAATCGATTGTCTTTATGTCCTTACTTACAGTTAGCATCTGCCCATCAATCTTAAACCAGGCCATAGAGAGCTATAAGAAATAATTAACTTTTAACATAAAATTGATTAAAATAGCCCCCAAGACACTGTTATAGCAATTTTTAAAAGTTAAGAGAGACAACATACACAATTAGTGCACAACAGCACAACAAGCAATCTTCCGGCTCATTTTAATATTTATTTGTTTTTAATAATTATCTGTAGTTTGTACACTACAAGCATGAGCTAGAGTCAAACAGGAGAGGTGTGATAAAAAGACTCTCGTTACTGACACAAAAAACCCTCCTGCAATATTATGCTGTTCTTTAATGCAGTGTTTCCCAACCTTGTCCTCATGGACCCCCAGATGGTCCACATTTTTGCTCCCTCCCAGCTCCCAGTAGAGAGCAAAAACGAGGGCTGCCTGGGGTTCCCCAGGAATCAGGATAGGAAACACTGGTTTAATTCACAGTTGTTCTTCAAAGGGAGAGGTAGAAATTAGAAAATGACAGGATGACGACCTAGAAAGATCCAGAAAAGTAAATAGCGATTCTGCATCCAGACACAATGTTACCCTTCAGTCTTGGGTTCAAGATGTCCCTTAAGTAACTTTTCCAAAGTCTGACGCAGTGAAGAAATTCAGACGTTTAACGCTATAAAATGAGTAACTCCTCTCTCTTCATTTGGCCTCCACACTTTTCTCCATCACTCAAACTTATTCTGCAACTAACTCTGTACCATCCACCAAATATATATACAAATTAGCTTACAGTCTTCAAAATGTGACACTCTCTATTATGTACATTTCAGCCCTGGGTGTGGCATTCTTGGACTGAACCAGCAGAGGAAGGGGAGGGACTAATTATTAAAAAGCACCCAGGACATCTCCAGATTCCCAAACTGCTGTATCCATGCCAAACTTTCCCCTTGTTTCAGGGTTCTTCAGTGTACCATAGACACACAGTCACAGTTAACAAAAGCTTGCAGAGGTGCACATATACAAACTGAGGAAAAGATCAGATACACAAAGTCATCCTGTATAAGAATATGTAAAGATTAAAAATTAACATACTTCAAATGAGGAGCTGATA
This sequence comes from Mormyrus iriodes, assembly GCA_011763525.2. NCBI lineage: Eukaryota > Metazoa > Chordata > Actinopteri > Osteoglossiformes > Mormyridae > Mormyrus > Mormyrus iriodes. The sequence goes on from JAAGVU020000002.1 coordinate 22,037,975, forward strand.
TATTTTAAAATAAGTTAATTTTAGGCCAATTGGAGACAACTGTCTGGAATAGTAATGATTGAAGCCTCTTGCCCGCACTTAACAGCCTCTTTGGAAAATTTTTGCATTAAGTTTTGCAACTGACTGGAGAGGAGGGACAGATACAAAAAGGCATGATGCAGGGTTTAAACTCAATGTCACAGAATGGGCAATGTAGCCTCTGTAGAGCTCAGCTTTTTTCCGCTAACTGCTTAAAATGGCAGCTTGACGGTGGCTTCTGAGCCCATTCCCACACTGCGAAGCCATTCTGCTTACCTGAGGAAGTTTAGTAACAAAGAACCACTATGTGCCATGTAGCACTATTCAGTCACATTTAGAGATATTCATGTGGAGGCTGCAGCTACAGGTGAGAGCAGGACTCTCACACCCCAGGATGCAGGCTGAGATGTGGCTGAACAGAAGCCATTACTGTAGATCCCAACCCTTTGATGCCAATTCACACTCTCTCTCTCCCTGTCTTCTGTCTTTTCCTCAGTCTTTCTACAAAGCAGGAATGTTCCTCTGTTCAAAAAAATCTAATTTAAGTTACAATAGTAACCTTAAATAATTCAAATACTGGGAGAAAGTTGAGCAACAGGCCTGAACTTCATAAATAAAACCACAAAAGCCATGTCAACTATCTGAGAACACTAAACAAATTATTATTACACGGTTTCTTAACTCAAGACAAACAAATGAGCCAAAATGGATTTACAAGCTCAGAAAATGTTCAGAAAAATAAAAAACTAGAATGGGAGACAATGGTAGATTATAACACCCATGGTTTTGGGTCTGTCACGCCACGTTTTTCCATTCGGAAAAACTAAATGTAAATCTTGTGTCCACCTAATTTTATACTCAACTGTTAAAGATGACCCCTGGATAAATATATAGAGTAAGGGTAGATATTTCCACCAGTGCCCCATTTGGAAGATGGATAAATGTGAAAAAAGTGTCAAAATATAGTGTTACATACATAGTATTTTCAGAACCCTGTGTTCCATATGAAAACCACAAATTTGGGTCCTTTACAGTAGAAGCAGAATTGTTTATGTTAAATAAATTGTTTTATGTTAAATAAGGTTATACATAAACCTTATTTATTATGGGGGTCAATTTTCAAAAGGTCAGGAAAAGGTGTAAATACATATCTGAGTGTTATGCACATAAAATTTCAGAACCCAATGTCCTTTATGTCATTGTAATTTTGGAACCTCTGCTTTAGAGGATGAATTACTTATGTCATTGTCAAGGTTATGTATAAACCTTAAAATTTATTGTGGGGGGGGTCACTTTTTAAAAGGTCACCAACGGCATATGAAAAATCTAAAACAAAGTCACATAACGATAAATAAAAATAAAAAATACAAAAAAAAATCAAATCACAAACTTGGCCAGTTTCCCAAAAACAGCAGCTTTCAAAATGTTTACCTTCTGACAGAGGTGGAGATCATTAGCCATAAAAGAGAAGTTTGTGAATGTGCAGAAGGTTCCCTTGAGTGCAAAGCCCTTCAAAAGGTAAAAAGGCTTCGTCATTCTCACTCCCTGTCACTTTCACGCACTCTCAAAGGAGCCACCTGCACTCCCATATTCCCCCTTTCACCCCTCTCCCCCTCCGGTATGTGTGACTGTGAAACCCTCCCGACCCTTCCCTCAACCACCCGATCCCTCTTCAGGCTAGGAAGACAACGAAGACAATAAAGAACACGATCAGGATGAAGAATATCTTGATCAGCAGCCAGCGGTTGGAGGAGACGGACTGGAAGTACTTAAGGATCTCTGCATGTGCAGCCTCCACGTTGAGCTGACTGTCTTCCACATTAGCATCAATTCTGAGAAAGATGGAGGGAAGACGGAGAGCATGACACATGGAGCCAAAGGACACAGACCAGCCAAGGCCAAACCCTCCAATGGCTCTAAATGTGCAAACAGCCCAAGACAAGCACTGCCTTTCAAGGAGCTCTACCTCTAGATTCCTCCTCTACTCTCCGCCCGGGCCTCTAAACCCAAAATCCTCTCCCACACCCTCTGTCTTTTAACCCGTCCCCCTCCGACGGGCCTCCGGTGCCAACACATCCCACCACTGACCCACCTTTGCACCATCTCCTCCTGCTCTTTGACCATATGTGCCAGCTGCTGGAAGATGGAGCCCAGTTCCACAATGGTGGACTCAATGTTCTGCATGGTGTCAGCTCGGTTCTGGATATAAGAGTCCTGAAGAGAAGCGGCACACAGACCATCAGCAGCAAAGAAGCTGATACTGATTAGTAATCTTTGACCTCCCATCCAAAATTTTACAGCATGTTCTCAAAAAGGGGAAACGACACATGCCACAGTTTAACATGTTATTTTAAGCACAAGAACCATCAGAATACCAGATCTTGAGAGATACCTGTTCATCTATGAGTTGCAGCTGCTGACTGGCACGGGGGTCCATGTCTATGGAGACCTCATTTGATCTTCTTGATTCGTCCTGCATCAACACTGAACTCTCTAAAGACGACAGAGAATGGAGAACAGACATCATGGGACACGTTTCAATAAGCAGACAAGGAACTGAAGAAGCTCAGGATGAACAGAAACAAAGCCAGACAAGGAGCGGAAATACAAATAGACTTCAGCTTGATTCAATTGGAGTTTGATTTTTTTTTCCAGTTTCCACAATTTTTTTCCCCATTTTCTCCATAAAGGTGATCAGCAGAAGCTTGAACTAAAACTATCAGTAAAAAGAGGGGGGAAAAATCATATCTTGATATCTGCTAGCTTAAACATCTTTATTCAGGTGTGTTCACATTGGCACAATTTTAAAAGGTGTACTGTCAGTACATGTATACAGCTGGAAGCCAACCCTATTACTGACAGGAATCAGAGACATGCAGTGTGATCTTACTGAAGTTGGTGGCATGTAAAGTAGAAGCGGAGATGGGAGCCTGAGAGAATTGCTCCCGCCGGCTGCGCTGCTGCTTCAGGTTCTGGGGGGAGGGGGGCAAAGAGGAGAAATCTATTATAAGAGGGACTAAGAGAGACTATGAGCTAACCATGATACTTTTACTTCATTATATAGCCAACAGTTAAAATAATATCAGTCCAAAATACAGCTGGATATTGGCGTACAACTTAGATTAGGGATTCCCAACCTCCAGTCCACGGTCAAAATTCCACTGGGCCTCGGAATGCTGGGCATTTTGCACAGGGGCAAGTTAATTATCAAGAATAAATTATACATTTTGAAAAACTATAAATTATGAAACCAGCAACTGATCTGCTACTTACACCCCTGGCTGTTTTACCAGTCCGTGAAATTTCTGTAGGAAGTATACCAGTGAGCAGACAAAAGGTTGGGAACCCCTAACTTAGACGACTGTTGTAAACCAGTCCAATTCAAATCATTGACAGGAAAAATGTCATTGTCTTTCCATCAGGAATAAACAGTATAGTGTAGTCTGTAGTTAACATCTGCACCTTTTTGACAACACATGCTCCCGTAGAGTCTTACCTCCGTTCTGACTTCCAGTACTGATTTAAAGTCGTTTGACATAGATGCCAGCTTAGACTGCAAGGTTAGAGCAGAGAAGAGCCCAGTGAGAGTTTACCAGCTTCAACAAGTCCACACACATACCCTGTAATGGTATACAAAATCTAACGAATAAAACAACAAGAACAGATAAACTGATAAATAGTACACCAGAAAGAGAGTAACACGGTTATCGGCAGGCTCTGGTCATGCACTCGTTGCCGATGTTGATCCTGACCTGCAACGACACGACGATGGTGTTGGAATGCGTCTGCACGTGCTTGCCGTTCTGGCCGGGCCAGGACAGCCCCAGCTGCTGCAACTGCGCTATCTGCTTGTTCAAACTGTTGATATCCTGGAATGAAAGCATTTACATTTCCCCATTCAGAAGACGTTATTACCCAAAGCAGCTTACAGACTGAGCATGTGCAAAACATTAAAAGGACAAGAAGACAGATCATTAACACAGTATAACTGATGGGCCAGCCTGCATGAAAGCATATTATTAAGGTGCACACACAGTGACAGTTAATGTAGCAAAACCATGTCAAAGTATATATGATAAATGAACACAAACCATGCTGAGTTAATCAGTCAGACTTGGCTTTGGAAAATCAGCAGTAAGTTAAAGAGTGAATGAAATTATTTCTAACTGGGGGGGGGGGGGGTCTCCTTATTCTGCATTTTTCTGGCTATTTCCCTGTACTTTGTGCTGACAGTGCTGCCCACATACATGTAGGCACTAGTACATGGAAAAGTCACAACTGAAATGTTACATTCAAATGCAACATATTGCCTCACCTGTTTAATGATATATGTTAACTCCTCAATCTCCACAGCTTTGTCATCAAACAAAGATTTCCTTTTGGCAACTAATTATAAAAGAAAGACATCATTATTTTTCAGGATTCACTCCATCTATACCTAAAAATAAAAGTCTAAAAAAAGCCAGAGCACAAAACAATCACAGTATCACATGAGGGAAAGAAACAAGTTCTTACGTATAGTAAGCTTTTCCAGTTTGGCAAAAGTGTTACTCAAGTCTTTTCCAATTCTCCTACAAGAAGACAGGAGGTTAAAAAAGATATTTATACAAAGAATGTTTATATTACAGTGATATAAAAATAACTGTAAAAATAGATTCAGTGTCACAATTATCAAACATACAATTTACAACACAGAGCTAATGGTACAAGGTTTGTGCCTTGCTAATTATATTGGAATGGTGTGAAAAGGTATTCTATTCTCAACGTAAAGTTTGCTGGCATATGTGTACATGACTTAAGTGCTGACTAAATCAATGTTATTTAACACAGCCTCCCTCAACTTGTGTCATGTACTTCATTAAATTAATATCAAATAACAGGTTCTACAGAGAATTCAAGAAAAAAAACCACTGGGAATGCAGGAAAACAGGAACTGACTTAGCCATCAGTGTGAAGTCACTGCGCTGCTTGATGACATTGAGAGCTGGCTTATTTGTCTGGATCCCATTCTATCCAGAGAGAGAAGAGTTAAACACGGAACCTTGCACCCTCAAATCCAAATACGGAAGGCAGGAAATAGCCAGCATCTCACCTGTCGGCCCTGCAGTGACTTGCATGCGGAGAGGAACTCTTGAGTCCTATCCCGGCAAGACATGGCGATGGCGTTAGGCAATGGGGTGGCGGCTGGGGTGGGCGTGTCTCTCAGATGGATCAGCCTCAACGGTATCTGGCAGGCCCCAAGATACACCCCCTGCTCACTAGTATTAGGACCGGGGCGGGGATGTGTGATCATGGAGGCTCCACCACATCACCTGAGGTTAACAGGAGAGCATAGGAGGTCTCACACAGTCCAGAGAACTCAAATTCATATCACTGCCTTGTCTGCAGTTCTCCAACAATATCAGCTATAGCCAACAGCCTTGCACATATATTTTGAGCATGAATGAATAAGCTAATACAGTAATAATGAAAAGCTCTAAAGTTAATATTCTTTCCAAAGGGGGTTGGTTGTTTAATTTTTAAGTAAATAAACTGGGAACTTAACCGTGAAAGTAATGTACTACAGATTCAAGTCGAACTTCACAGCCACCAACACAATGCTGCTAACAACAGGTAGCAACAACTATTTAACTCACCTATTCTACAAAAACCCAAAAACAAAAGTGGGGTTGTCATTGACAGAGTTCATATTAAATCACATGGTAAAACATGTACTGCTATTTGTTCAACTGAGACGTTCTAGAACTAAAAATGAAAACATCAAATTTAATTATAACAGACAGGCTGTTAAACATTCTTCTTATAACAAGAAATTTCTTCTTAAGTTTAATATTAAGTTTAGCGTTTAAAACTGTATACGACTTTTGAGCACCATCTGCATTTTCCTAGATGCATATATATACTGTGGTTAAACTCGATCTTAAACTCACAACCTACCACTTTCGCTTTACAGAGCCCGCCTCCGTATTCACACATTTCTCATATACGTCACTGTTACTGACATTCCCCGCCTACCCAGATCTCATCTACCATCCTATTGGCCAACAGTCCCATTACTCATAACTTACGTGAATATTCTTATCGATGTGATTTGCTTAACTTCAAGTCAATCATAGCAGCATCAAGTCATTGGTTGATTCAGATATCGATAAAGCGTTCTACGCGCCGGCGAAACTATGTAAAAAATACTTTACAAGCATAAAAAATGATCAAACTTCAGTCGATTACCGTGACAACAATGGATTAGCGCGTTGCTTTTAACAATTTATCAGATGTATTGTTTATCGGAAAGACTAAAGTGCGTTCACTGGTAAAATATGATATTACGGTTCCGACCTAGCCGGCTAACTGTAAAAATACTCTCACAGCTCCTTTATATATTTTAAATACATCGCTGTTAAGGGGAGCTGTACTGGTTAACGTACTTAAGTAAGGGTGCTTAAAAAGGCCGTGTTCTTACCAGTAAATCCTTGTTTCGCTCTATATAATCAGAATCTCCTGTATCGGTGTTTGGGGATTCGATCCGGTTCACTCCCCGGATGTTGACGTCACCGCCACGTCTACTAGTGCGCGTGTCCGCATATTTTCTTCAGCACATGCACTGTGGGTGTCACATGACAACACGAAAACGGCACTCGTAGATGGGAAATTATCCACCTAATAACAAATAGTAAGGACAAGAAACTGCGACATTTTTTGTTATACGTGACACGTAAATGAACAACTAAAATAAGAGATTATAAGCCGGCAAAGCCAAATATTAAACGAGATGCGATTCCGTTATTGAAGTATAAAGTTATTCTTGCCAGCAGATGTCGCCATCGCCTACCTTTAAGACTAAGGGGAGGTCAGTTTCACCGCTAAGAAGCGCAATAATCCACTTCTGTCTTTAGTATTTAAAGCCTATAGTAGTACCCTTATTTAATGAATACTACTCTTTTGATACAAAATGGAAAATCTACAAAATAATTCTTTAATCGTAAAAATCGTTCAGTCCAATAAAACTGGAAAATATGTATATTTTGTATGTGCATAGGGTTCTGAATAAATTACTGATAAAAATTAGTCAGTATATATAACAGAAACTGTAATAAAGCATGAAAGGACATGAAAGTCGAGGAGACAATGTTTGAAGCGAGTGAGAATGTGGGGTATAAGAGTCAACAAACCAAAAACAGATAATACACTGTATGATCTCCTGATTCATACCTACATGATGCCCGCATCCTCCAAGCCAACAAGTGCTGACACGCTAACGGGCCCCATCCATCTCCTCCTCTCCTCACCCATATCAAGACACTACATCAGCTCTGCTCATAAGTCTCCTCATCATGTTCAACTGTCTTCACATTCCCAAGTACAGTCTAAACTTAATATCAACAATACGACGCTCAGCAGAAAATACAATGCACATTTTGACTGCAGTACATTTTGACTGCATTATAAAACTGGTTGCAGTGTAACAAAACATATGTTGCTACTGGCTAGTAATACCTGGGTGTTATCATAATAAACTTTCTCTCTCTCTCTCTCTCTCAGGAAAGATGCTATCATATACACACAGTTGTGCTATCCAGATGACATAAAATACGCACACAGCTGCTTCAACAAAAGACTGGGGGAAAACATGGCTGGCTGGATTTTTTTTCATAAGAAAAACATGACACTTCACACAGACAGCAGAAACAAACACGGGAACAATCTTCATAGATGGAAAAGAAAAAAAAAAAAGCGAGATGTAGCTGGGGAGATTTGACAGAAGAAGATGCATGCGGGAGGTAGGGAATGATTTAGAGATTAATGAAAAGAGATAAATTGTTGTGCTATTATATAGTCTGTGTATAGAGCATGTGAATTTCATAATTCTTTATTTATACTTTATTATATGGACAGATTTTGTACTGCCTACATTGGTCTCTGACTTCTCTGATGTTAAATAGCTAAGTTTAGTCCTGGCAGAATTCCCTGTATGTACAATCAAGAGGAAGGATGTCAAATACGAACTCATTTAAATCAGCTGCCTAACAGAGAGACGCGCAGATGCTGATAATCGCCTTGTTAGTGTTCTCTGAAACTGAGTCAGCATGGAGGGGAAAGACAATATTGTTTCTCATATTATTGCGTCATTTACACTGATCTCCCTCACTCCCAATAAGCGTTAGTAATTAACGTCCTGTTTGTCTTTCATTAGAGCAACAACTAACAGGGAACGTTCCCAGAAATTTAGCCAGTATTATGTCACAAATTTGGCAGAGAATGTTATTTCCACGTTTTACATTTAAACAAAGGATTTGTTAATGTTAGCACGAAAGCGTTATTACCTACACATCCTTTTAACGTAATTCATGTTGAAATTATAGTTCCATAATAAAAAATTGTTTTATAATAGTGCTAAATGTGTAAAGTGCGAACGCGTCGTGCAGCATTGATTTCAGCTGTAGTAGTGGGATAACGTTCAAGGAACAATAGGAAAACATGGCACTTTGAACGTTTCCATACCTTAATCATAACGTTCGGTAAACGTTGCTTGAATGAAATATTGTTTGCTGGGGAATACCGAGAAGCCAAGTAACAGGGAAAGGGAGGGACAGGTGGGGAGAAACATAAGACAGTGACTGAGGAGTCGAACGCAGAGTGGTGAAGAACACAACACAGTAAGGGTCAGAAATCACCCTAACGACCATTTTCAAAAATAAGCTGTTTTCCTTTAATGACTTTAACATTGTATTATGGTTAATGTTAACAGCACGGTTCATCCTCTATTAACATTATTAATAATTTTGTTCTTCACATTCACAATGAAGTGATTAATATTGTTACCACCAATATATAACATGACTGACAAATACACACTTTTGCACACTTGCACAGACAATAAATAGGGCACAGATGGTGTAGCAGCAATTATAATTATCATCGTTATACACACATACACTGTATATATATTTATATGTTTGTACTGGGTTTTGGGTTTGATTTGACAATTAGAATATGACACACACTTAGTTCTACTCTACACTCCAAAACCAGGACTGACAATAAAGGTCCACATTGTAGAGCAATTCACCCAGATTCTCTTAGGTGGAACTGCAGACTATACACTTGATTAAATTTTGGAGATGTCATATACAGTATTTATATTTAAAGTGTTATGAATGCAATAAACTACTATATCCATAATATAATTATATAATTCTGTGCTACATTTGCTAACCCTTCCCCGATATTGCTTTTGCACAATCAAAGCATGTTGCAACTAGTAGTAGACACTGATATACTCTTTGGAGAAAGTCGCATCTGCTATACGCTGTCTTTCTAAAAATGACCCCACAATGGTTTCACACTGACAGACGAGGAAGGTGTCATGTCACCTGACAGGGATACACCATGAGCGCAGAGAACAGCATCAGGGGAGAGAGTATCACCAGGATAGCCTAGTATCCAAGCTAGAGGTACAGACGCCTAACATTACATTCTAATGGACTACTTGCATAAGTGTGGAAGTACCACTGAGGAATCTACAGTACAGTACAAGTCAGCCTGATTGAAAGACCCATTAATGTGGTACTCATCCTACACCTTGCCTGATGTATTTCTGTTCATCACACACAAATCAGTCCATAAACGCTAAGTGGATGAAAAGTTTGTTAAATACACACAAATACCCTTGAAAAAATGATGAGGGGCAAATAAATAATAATGTAATAAATATGGATGTTTCCATCCATCTCAAAATTGGTACAAAATCCATTTTAATAAAAAGCTGTCCTAGAAAGTGGGAGGCTATTTATCCTCTTTCCCTCTTTCTGTGGAAGTGAAGGCTGTGAACTCTGAACTGGGACCCTGTAGCGCTGCCTTTGAGCCAAGGCCCCTCTCTCTTTCACAACCCAGCCGCTAAAATGGGCTCCAGAAATGGGATGAGAACTTCAGCCAAGTGAATGAATTATTATGCGACAGGAGAAACTGGGTTACGCTGACGGCACAAAACCGTGTCCTTTGTGTATTCTCCTGATAGGCTACCCCCCGGGTGACAGGCCAGGGTCCACTGAGAAGCACAAGCAACAAGCAGGGAATAAGAAACAGGAAGACGTGAACAGAAGTGATTAAGGCTTGAATACTGGGACCACTGAAAAGATCTAAGGTCTAAGGTTACACAACTTGAGGTAATAAGGAACGCAAAACAAAATACTTAACTAATCTAAGTGTGGATATAATACACTAAATACTCTTTTTCTTTGTTTCATAACATATCACGGGTGAAATGTTGAGCCTTTTTCAAGAAAAGTTACTGAACACCAGGAGCACATTAATTATTGCTCAGTTTAGCCAATCACTTGTCTGTGCTGTGAAATATAAAATGTTGTACAAATAAATAAAAAATTAAACACCACCGAAAAAACAGAAGTATGGAGCAATATTTAGTTTAGTTCCAAAGTCCATCGTTCTGTGTGGATTTAAACCAGGGGAACGCTGGTACTTAAATTCGAAAAAATATACCACCACATTAGTGTGATATCTTTGTTTCATTTTGGCTCGAAAAAGGTATAATCGGTGTTAGCTGGCCTAAAGCTTTTCACCAAGCAGCAAATAGGTATTTTGATGCAGCGCATGTCAATAAAGATTCACTGCATCTGCCGCTAATTGTAAGGCTTAACTTGGAAGATCCATTGCCATGCTACGTCCTTCATTTCCATTAAAAAAGTCCCGCTCTATACACAGAATAAGTCTAATTAGATACACAGCCTTGGTGGGGATGGTTGTGTGTGTGGGGTGGGGGTGTAACTCCTTTTATACATTTTACAATTTACCAAACAGTGTAGGTAAAAGTGTTTGCCTAAACCAATTTCCTAAAACATTTAATTACCTTCTCCCTGAGTCTTGTCTTGGCTACACTTGGTTTGAATTATTTAGCCTTGAATTCCATTCAATTGAATTCCATGGCTATGCACACAAAAGAAGACCCTTCCTCATCACCCGGGTCTGCTGATCACTCTGAAACACTCACTGATAATGCATTACAAAGGCTGATGGATTTTACTACAAATTCACAGTTTCTCTGTCCAATCAGGGAAACATATTTCTAATGACTTAGGATGCTGGTGTAGATTCCACAACACCTTGTGCTCCATCTTATAGAAACTACAAAATTAAGGACAAAACTGAAAGGACTAATGGCTTCTTGTCAGTCTCCATTTCAGTGTGGTTTCGTGCGTGTGTGTGTGTCGTATTTCACTTTTTTGTTCCAAGACAAAATCAGTTCAGAGGTCATTTAAAAATTGATAGGAATATATTTCTTTCTTTCAGCACACACACCTTGTCTTCGGCACAGACACACAGGCATACTCTGCAGGCAGCATTTTGTGAAATAACCAGCCAATCCGAGTGCTTCAAAAAGGCAGGAACACGACGAACAAACAGAAAATAATATAACACAAAGGAAACATTACATTTCTTAAAAAAGGCAGCTTGTTTTAACAACATGAACACAGTGAAGGCATCACAAATATATATCTTAACATAGGCATAATGGCATAAAAAACAACTAGACATCTGACAAGGAATATATATCGGTATCTAAAATATATTTTCAATTCGGACTCAATTTTAACAACAAAAAAAAAGCTTATAGTTACCTGTGAATATGTATGTGTGTTCAGAATGTATTTGCATCACAGTGTTACAGAATCGCTGGACAAGTTCCGGGGGTATAATTCTGAATTTAACCATTGTGTTTATTTGTGTGTGTGTGTGTGTGTCATTTAAAGTGCCTAACATTTTCTATTAATACATTTCGAGATGGATTTGGGTGTAAGAAGCTAAAAAAATAAAACAAAGGCAATGGTGTTAATTACAAAATAACATACAATAGAACAATATAGGATTGATTTAGAAAAAAAAAAAAACTCAAGTACGTGTTTAAGTCTGCTTGTGTGTGGTCCTGTGGAAGAAAGCCAATATTCCTCACTATTGGCATTCCTAGCACTGCCCAACCAAGTTAAAGGCCCTTTCAATCAGGAAAAGAAAGGGAATCAGACAAAACAAAACCAACAAGCCAACAGGAAAAATAAGGATTCATTGACAAGGTTTATGGCTGGCTGATGGATGCACACGCTGAACAGAGAGACACACACGTTTTTAATGATAGCCATGTGGGGATCATGTAGATGTCATTTTAAATTTGGTCACTTTAATAAAATTCATTACTCAGACAAAAAATGAAACTTGATCATTTTAACAATATGTCCCTATATGTGTGGGTTTATTCATTGTGTAGTGATACAATATCAAGGTCATTATTCATTTAAATCAAAACTCTGTTTTCACCATATTAAGCTTTGTGCTGTCCCCACATCGCTTTTCCTTGGATTATTTTTGCTGATAAATTCATTTCCTCAGACCATTACCATGTTGGAAGTAATAATTTAACACACGATTGTCAGTCAGTCTGCAGGAACGAGATGCCAGTCTTCCTGCACTCTGTGTCGGTGTGTGATAAAAACCATGTACCATAGGGTGTCGCCCCTACAACAGGCCAGTCAAATTCTGCAAACTTCAGTCTTTCTCTGTGCAAACTCACACATTTAATTTCTCCACACTTCTTGCCTGTTGACCAAACTCTGTGGCTTCAATTCAGTCCTTCACCAGAGACCGGTTTTAGACTGGGAGACGACATCAGCAACCTTGCTTTCCTTTTTCACTGAGAGCAGGAAATTGCTAGGTAGGATTGCTTTATAATGGCTTCAATTCTGATGTGACTTACGGTATTTGGCAAATGATTCTTTATATAGACACCAGTGTCAGAACTGTGATTTACAAGGGCTATTCTACCTGTCCTGACCTTGTTAAAGAGCAGCGTTAGTTATACATGAGCCCATGCCACCTAATGTACTCGAAACAGATCAATGTGCCTTGCTAACTAATCTGGGCAGCATCCCCCAGATCTACTCTCGCATGAAGATTCATGACATGACATGAAAGGTTTCAATAAGTAAATAAGTACATGTATTCCGTTGAACCACGTGTCCACCATTGCATTCCCCAGACCCTTCCAAACTTTGCCTATAAAGCATTTCTAATTATACCATTAAGGGAAGGGGTGCTATGGCAACACGATCCAGTTTGGCAATAGTTTTCAGAAAAGCTTTATGATGAGACTTGATAACACACACATATATTTATTTAAGACTACTTGCTGTGGTGGCTTCAAGACGGCTGGGTTGGGGAGGTCAACAGAGGTTGGTGTGACTTGTTTGTTTAAGCACACACGTCCATCTTAATTGTCCTTTCAGGTTTCCCCTGACCTCACTTTCATCTCCATCAGGTCACACAATTATTTTGTAAGCAGGACTCCTTTATTTCCGCTGTGGCTGGGAGACAATATCAGCTCATCACCGTCGCAGAGACTCGCATCTGAAAACAAGGGGTGGGTTAGGAAGGAGGTGAGCTGGGGCCAGTTATCCTACCCAGCTGCTTCTGGCATGAGTCTCATACCAGGAGGGCAGCTTAACCTCTACTAACCCCAACTAACCTCAATCATATAACTAAGCTTATCGTTGCGTGTACTCTCTTAAATGTCTGCAGACATTACGACTGAATGAAGGGATGAAAAATGGATTTATATTTTATAAACATGTAATATCACTGTATGGTATAAAACCAGGGTCCCCAACTGGGGACAATTTAACCCAGACCGTGAAATCGATCACCTGCCCACCCCCTAACCCCCCAACCCCCCCAGAAATTTTTTTCAGGGCCAGTGGATCTTGGCTTTGTGCTGCTGATGGAATTTGGCTCTCAGGGAAAAAATGTTGGGGACCACCAGTACAATGGAACCCTTATGCATGCTTGGTGTTTCACACTCATCAGGAAACTGGGTATACTGATTTT
>JAAGVU020000002.1:22051979-22072740 GCA_011763525.2 Mormyrus iriodes
AGAGAGAGAGAGAGAGAGAGAGAGAGAGAGAGAGAGAGAGAGAGAGAGAGAGAGTGCATTTGTGCAAAGGTTTGTTTCACGTCACATCAATGACGCTGATAAAATGCTACGTAAATTAATGTAACGATTTGGAGGATTAGTCTATATTCAACCGAAGAGGTTACATGAAAAGATAAGCAAATTGACTCATTGATACTGACTGATGCTCTGAGGCATTGTGTTTGTCAGTATGAGTAAAAATGCCACAACCATTACACTGGAATTGCCCTTTTGCATTGTGACTATTGTACGCTTTCCAGCTATTGCTGATCTTCTGATCTCATGCATTGCCCAGATCCTGACCTGCAGTTCTGCTGGTTGAGCCGCTTCCCTCGTTGCCTGCAGCTGTCCGGGGTTTGGCTGCAGTGACATTGACAGGTCAGAGGGTCCAGCACCCGCCTTCTCCCAGAACAGGGCATACACTGAGGCTTCGTGGTCGGAGGGGGTAGGCTGGGAAAACGCAGGGAGGGGGAGCAGTGGGGGGTCTGAGAAGCGTGGGGGTACATTCTGGCTAAATCTGGAACATAATCACGGCGCTGAAATGGACCGTAATTGATCGAGTAGCGAGAGAGCGGCCCTTTTGAAAAGTCCCCCTATTGAAAATCCATTAAAAAAGGTTTGAAAGAGAAAGGAGATTTCAAAAAAAGTGACTTAATTGGGGGGGGAATCCATCTTTGCCTCTGCTAAGGCACTGGTGGTTGGGTGACAGAAGGAACACTTCAGGATCAAATTAGCCCAATTTCGCACCTGACACCATTTCAATTGGGGGGAGGGGTGAATGATGGATGGTGGCAGTACCAACCCCATGCTAGAGTCACTGGCAAAAGTACAGGCTGGGGAATCACAACAGAAAATAAAACGTCGAAAGACTGAGGACGGCAGAGTCTATTGTGTAAACACATACATGCATACAGGCAAACGTACAGCTGGGAACGGTCGGCCTGACTTATCACAGGAGGGAATAAAACAGCCTGAAATAACTTTATAAATTACCCACTTCTTTCAAGCAAAATTAAGAAAAATGAGCAAAGCAAAGGTTTACATGTCAAGCAATTAGTGTGCAAGAAAAATTGGGCAAATTCGGCTGCAGTGACATAAATGTCCCTGTAAGACAGTGGGAAAAAAAAACTGTGGTGTTAATTAGGGTCAGACTTGGAAGGAAAAAAAATATCACTAGTCAGCAAAGGCACACAGGGAAGACAAACAGCACCTCGCATGCATAATTAGTGTGCAGGAATCATTTGAGGGCAACTGACTTTCATCCAATATGTCTGGACCCGGCTTAAATTGGCGTGCAAAGATTAACAGCTTTTCTACTCTTTACTAGTCCAGTGTTATTTGAATATATATATTTGTTATTTTTTTCCACAACAACTTGCTGTGGACAAAACTTTCAAAAGTCAAAAATTGCATAAAGCATATTCTCTTTCACAATGGATTTTGTGAAATTAAGTGAATGTCCGCAGCCCTCATCACAGATATTTTAAGTAATCAACGTACGATGGTTTGATTTCTCCGATTTTCTTTAGCTTGGATTTCTCTCTCTCTCTCCTTCCCGCTTTCCTTGGGCTCTGTTCCTGCCTTCAAAAAAAATAATTAAAAAGCTACTTCAATCATCCTTTATGCAACAAGTATTT
The DNA here is from genome assembly GCA_011763525.2 of Mormyrus iriodes. Taxonomy (NCBI): domain Eukaryota; kingdom Metazoa; phylum Chordata; class Actinopteri; order Osteoglossiformes; family Mormyridae; genus Mormyrus; species Mormyrus iriodes. The sequence goes on from JAAGVU020000002.1 coordinate 22,053,656, forward strand.
GCTTCTTTTATGAGATGCACCAATTTTGTATAGAAACTATGCTGTGTCTCACTTAACGCACACAAGCTGGACAGAGTTTAAATAATAAGATGAGGAGTTTTCAACCGTCAGCTCTGGACTCCCGAGAAAAGTCCTCCACCCCCTATAATCTAATTATACAGCAAAGTAACCCCTCCCCCTGCACCCATAAAAACCACGGCTGTCCACAACTTGTTGGTGCACTTGACCTCTATATGCTAGAAAAGTGTTTGTTTTGCATGATCTTTAGAAGCAGAAAATAAATAAATAAAATTTTAAATAAGCAAAACCTGTATGTGGTGTGATACCCGTAAAGGATTCGATGTTATGATATGACGTGACTGATGTGCAGATCTCGGCGTTTAGGTCATTTATATAAAGGTACCGGCGATCGATCTAGGAGACGGCAGCTTGATATACGATACACATCATATAATGGCTTCTAAGCTGAACGCGGCTGAACTCCTGTGAGGCCCAGTGGCATCTTAATTCCATTGTGAACTAGGCTGTGAAACCTTGTCACGTTTGCCTAATAGTTAAAGCGGAAAAACTGTATTTTGTAATCTGGCTTAAAGTAAAATGAACACAAAATGCTAGATACCTACAACGCGAAGATCTCCAAAGCTTCTGGACCTTCTATACAGGCTACATTAGCATAAGTACCGACCTTATTTCAGGAACATCATGTGACCTGGAGATTAGTCTGATTTCCCTGTCCCTAACCCTCTGAAACAGGAGAGCTGGCTTTGCATTACTTCTGGATTAAACTTAATGTTTAATATGGCTTCATACATTTCCTGGTGAAGTAAGTCATAAGAAATCTGATTGTAGAGAGCTACTCTTACATAGCTTCATATTTTAGCACTGATATAAAAGGGCCCTTTCTGCTTGTCTTTGTTTGAAAAACCCTGGTTTATGCAATAAAAATGTTTAATTCATGAAACACCAGAGGACTCAAACCTGGGATTTATACAAAGGCCTAAAACAGAGTCCAACAGTAACATTCTGTTTTGAGAGACTGAAAAGTATGGCACAATGGCTCACACACACAGATCTGTGTCTGGCTCCACAAAAACAAAAACAGTATGCAGAAACATCTAGACTATCTCCAGGGCCCGTAAGCTCCTGGCTGTGTCTGGCATAAGGGCTGCCATGCGGAGCCCTAATCTCTCATTCTCTTCCTCTCTCCCTCGCTGTTCCTCTGAGCACCAGAGGAGACAAGCATCTCCCCAGGTTCACTGAGGCATGGCAGGAGGGGCCGTCCCGCAGGACACAGGCTCTTAAAAAGCACCGCTGGGCCCAGGGCGCCCACTGTGTTACGCAGACAATGAATGTACCTGGTGGGGACAGTGTGAAGGTCTTTTTTAAGTCTGGAAGGGAAAAGAGAGACAAGATCAGTTGGCACGCTGACAGCAGGCAAAATGAAAGGACAGACAGCACTGAATAGCTGATGCATCAGGCGAACAAAGGCTGTGTACACCTTAGCCTGTCACTCTTCTTAAAGGTAACAGTCTTAAAGGTAACACTTCGCCAGGAACAGGAAGAAAACTTTGCATGATGGCTGCAGTACTGTGAAGGGCTACATTTCAGTTCTGTATACAGACGCTCCCCAGGTTACGATGGTCCGTGTTACGATATTTCGACTTTATGATGGGAATTCCAGTTCCATTCTGTTTTTCACTCTCAGTACGTTATTCAATAAATTACATGAAATATGCAACACTTCATTATAAAATAGGCTTTCTGTTAAGGATTTTACCCAACTGTAAGGTAACGTACGTGTTCTAAGCATGTTTAAGGTCGGCTAGGCTAGGCTAGGCTATGATGTTTGTTAAGTTTAAAATGCATTTTCGCCTTACAATAGGTTTATCGGAACATAACCCCATCGTAACCCGGGGAACACTTGTATTTATCGAGAGAGTGCAGCTGTTCATTAGTTTAAGCGAGTAACATGTAGGAGCATGGTGGATATACACGACTTTGGGTACATTATATGTTTGTGTGTCTGTGTGTGCTCACCTGCACTCACACTGGCTGTGCTCAGTGAATGGCATCTGCACCAGTTCATGCTTTGTGTATGTGGTCTTCATCAGCTGTGGGGGGTGGGGGAGTGGAAAAGGTACACCACGATAACAATATGTCACATGTCAAGGGCCATTAGCAATGCGGCAGTCCCTGGCGCGTACAGGAATGATGGGAACTGTGATTCAGCAAACTGACTTCCTCCCTTGGGTGGAAGTATGTGCTGGAAGATAAGCCTTAGTCCCTCCCACCTCCACCCCCCCATAGTGCTCCCCAGCACCACAACAGAGGTATACATGAATGTGCGTTGAAGCTTATGTGCATCTATGTCTGCCTCTGTGTCGCACGCGTCCATACCTCCATGGTGAGCGTGTAGGTGTGCAAAGGCACACATTCCAGAGTCTCATCGGAACAGCATCCACCACAGCGGTGCAGCACTACGCAGGAGGGCAGGAAGAGGTGCTGTGTCTCCCAAGGGAACTCCCTCCATACCTCCACCAGGGTCTCCCGGGGCTGGCACCGGCTCCGGCTATAGACCTCCAGCCACTTCAGCACTGCGGACAGAAAGCCGCACGACCCGTGTCTCACTCGCTCAGGCACACGCATTTGGAGACACAGATATCACACACAAACGCGCACACAGGGCTGGCTCAACCTTCTTAGCAGACCTAGGCAAAGCTTTACTTTGGAGGTCCCTCTACCAAAAAATTGATGATCATCTCACTTCTTCAGCACCACAGGCAACTGGGAGGACCCAAGGTCGCTATGACTCTGCCCGCACATAAACATTCAAATTTGATGTGTATGATTTTATTTTTAATTGTATGTAATTATACTTATATATATAAATAAAATATGCAGAATTTTATTTTTATATATGACTTTGTCTATGTTCCCTTGTGCTAATCAGGCCCTACGCAGCTGCGTAGCTTGAATGCCTGCATCTGGCCCTGCGCGCGCCACACTCCCCCAGCACCAAGAGTGCCACTTACACGTGTACAGACACCTAAGGCAAACATGCTAACCAAGTCTGACGACATATCTAGAGGGAGACGCCACGGTGGGGGACTCTTACCAGATGGCCAGTCCTCATCCCCACCCCCCAGTGGCCAGTACAACGTGCCATATTTCACATACCCAGTCCTGTGATGGCACTTCAGCCTCGCTACTCCAGATTACAGAATGACACACCCAGCCCCCTCAGTCAACTCACACAGAGACTAGACAACACATACATACACATTACACATCACCTACTACTTCAAATACATAGTCATAATTCACAATAAGCACGAATTCAACACATACAAGCTTCCTGTGGCATAAATTCACACATAAATGAAATGCAACCTGCTGCCCCAGACAGACAGACAGACACACACACACAGTCTATCAGTCACTAGCGAACATACAGCTAAACTTAGTGTGATAAGAGCCAGGTCCTTACCCGCATAAGCCTGTATCCCAGACAGGCCCACCCTCACCAGCCATAACACTTGCCAGGACAGCATCAAGTAACAGATATCGATACTAATCCTAAACCTAAACCTAACCCTAACCCCTTTGTTAATTTTATCTATTCATTTTTTGCACAACCTTGTCTGCACTATGTACATTGTCTTCACACTTCTAGCGCTTTGTACCTTTGTGCAAATTGATCTGTGCACTTAATGTTTAAGGCTGTCAGTACTAATTACATTAATCAGTAGATTACTTGATATTAATCAAGTAAATGTTTATTAGATACACACACACACACACACACCACTAGTTGCAGTCTAAAGTTCACTGCCAGTGCATGAGCTCTGCCTGTACTCTCCGAGCCATCAATCATTTTCGTCTTTGCTGCTGGACTCATTCAGACAGCGTGGCGCATTTGTGAAAAATGTAACAAAATGAGAGAGGAGGAGAAACGCAAACAAGAACTGGTCACCAAAAGGCATTCACCTTCCGCTGCATGGAAATACTTTCGATTCCATAGAGACAATATTGAGCAAAAGCAAGTGACTTTTCGGCACCGTTTTGTGTCTGTTGGCACGACTCGCAGCAACACCACCAGCTTATTTGACTCTGTTCTTAGAAAGGTTCTATTTGGCTATAGCTTATTTTGGGCAAATTTTCAACTTATTGTTTTATAAATATGAGAATAGAGCAGCATGGTGGCGCTGTGGTTGGCACTGTTGCTTAACACCTCTGAGACCTGGCGCCATGTGTGTGGAGTTGGCATGTTCTTCCCATGTCATCGTGGGGTTTCCTCCAGTTTCTCTGGTTTCCCTCCACAGTCCAAAAAACATGCTAAGGTGAACTGAAGTTACCGAATTGCCTGCGTGTGTGCGTGTGCATGTGTGTGTGTGCGTGTGTGTGTGTGTGCCCTATGGTGGATTGGTGTCCCATCCTGGGTTATTCCCTACCTTGTACCTGTACCTTCTGGAATAAGCTTCATACCTCATGACCTTGCATAGGAGAAGCAGGTATTGAAAAAAGATGGGAAAATTTATCGCAATGTGAACTTTTTCCAATACATATAAATGCTATTAATTAATATTATATAGTTATTATGTAAGATGTTGCAGCTTTTAGTGGCATTTATCTTGAGATACAAGAATCGTAGAAAGTAAATTCAGCTAAATAATTGAAGTCAAAGTGATGACAGAGATTGGTCAGGCTACCCCAAGAGGCGAAAGGGCCTCATAGTTATCTATGGCTACTCTCCCATTACTGGGTGAGTTTGTGGATCTCTTTTAAGATGTCATTGCTTTGCGGTCCTGGTGTTGCAATATTTAAGTTCTGCGATGATTGCATTTTCATTCATTTTTAATGCAAAGTACTCCCACACAACTAAAGTTTTTGCACTCTTTATTTTGGACCCTTATCCACTATGCTCAGTCTCCATATCGCCGAGTAATCCAGATGGCAAATTTTAATTGCTGCTTCTTTAAAAACTAGTAATCAACTTTAAATCAAGCAATCATGACAACTCTATGTTACCCCCATTATCAATAAAATATGTGTATTTATTCATTCATCCATCTACCTGCATCGCATTAGCACTTACATTCAGACGATGACATCATTTGGGTCATATTATGAATGTTAAATTACCATCTCTACCTCTCTCTCTCTCTCACACACACACACACACACACACACACACACACACACACACACGCACGCACGCACTTACAGACATCAAAATCGTCACCATTACCTTCCCTGGATCTGTGACTTTCGGCAGGCTGCCAGTGGGCCAGCTGGAAGACAGGAAAATGCCGAACAAATGTCAAGTATGGGGAGGCCGGTCAATGACAGTGAGAGAGAGAGAGAAAAAGAGAGAGATATGGAGACTGAGAGCAGAGTCTCACTCCAACATTTCCATTGTCTCAAAACGTTAGACGATATTCCGTGATGCAAGACACACTGACCAGGTGCACAAGTGATAGGGGCCGAGACCCCCCCCCCCGGCTCAGAGAACCTCAGCTCAAAACGGCATGGATAAGGAAACAAAGAGGCAAAGAGGCCACATACATTCTGTGCTGGAGGCTTTGATGAATAGTAGTTGAGCAAGAAATGTACCCTAGATAACAGAAAAAGGATGGCCTGAAGGGAAGGGGGGACACAAAATAAATATGGAGAGAAGGCAATATATTTTACTAATGCTGCAATTCTAAAATAGCAGTTGCTGACTCGTCTGAATGAATACAAAGAGGATGAAACAGAGTAACCTCTACTGGAGTGCCACGGCACAGGGAAAGACTGCTGCCATAAATGCATTATAACAGAATACTTCATTCATCACTCTCTGTCATAGACTCAAATATATACACAGGTGTGAGGAGGTTTTGGGGTCACAGCACAGGCCCAGCCAGCACCCCGGGAGAAGTCAGGGCCCAACAGTGACATGACGGTGTGCCTACTAAACAATTCAAACCTATGAGCCTTCAAAGACCAAAAAAAAAAAAAAAAAAAGATATATCTGATTATTAAGAAGTCATATTATTGTATCACGTCTTCAATAAAATAAAGGCATTTTCAAAAATTATAGCTGTTTTCACATTCCAGGCATATAACAGCTAAATTTAGCACAGGACATAGACCATAATCAAAATATACGAGAATATGACCCGCAATAAGAGGAAACCAAATAAGTATATTCACTTGCCTGCTTCATCAAAGTCCAGAAATTGTTCAACGTTATAAATTCTTATTACCTCTAGCCCTTTATATGGAATGTGTGACAATGAATGGGAATGAATGAATGTGTGTTAGAAACACACACACATGCACACACAGACACACGCACACACTCAGCCTAGCCATTAAGTCCACCCTCTGGCATGAAGATGTTGCCCGGGGAATGCAGACTTTGCCCCTTGATCTCCACCCCTAGCATTTCTGCTTTTGCCCAGTCTGCGTTTGTGAGTAAATGCACACATATTTATGGGAATGAGGGATGTAAGTCATGCAAGCAGAATATGAGTTCTGTACGCCTGGGCTGTGCAGGACTTCACACTATGAGATGTCTCTGGATGAAAATATATAAATAGCCTTATTGTAGTGAGTATGTTATCTGCGTGTTATTGAACACATTTTCAGTAGTCACAGGTTTTTAACTGCATCTCCTCTTCTCCATCTCATACAATCCAACCCATCCCCCCTCACCCCCACATAACCTCCATATTGATCGTCGGGAGAGCCACGTGTCTTCCTGGAATGTGTGCAAAAGCCTGCTGAAAATACATGCCGTTACTGACGGCCTATTTGCGCAAAAATGGGACGTCTAAACCCAGTTCTGCATTCCTGTAAGTGTTACATGGATTACGGTGCTTTTCAGTACGCCACAAATCTGAGGGTCAGTACTTTGCTTTAGGCTCCAAACGTGTAGCCCTCAGCTAAAAAAAAAAAAAAAAACGGTCACATGTTGTTAGCTTACAAGTAAAACAACTAGACATACACCTTGGTTTTATCTTGCAAAAAACTGGCAGGAATGCAGGCCGCTCTGCTATCTCTAGGCCCACAGACAAACGCATGGCGGCACATATGAAAAGGTATACAAGCAGCCCTCATGGGGCATACTTAGATACAGACGGGTGCACAAACACACAAGAAAGATCAACGTCGGTACATTTCCAGCTGGCACAATGCACACGCTCGGAGCTCCGTAGTACAAGCAGGAACCGTGTCCTAGGTCAATTTGTGGAGCCCAGGAGAAAGATGAGGCAAATGGGGAACATGGTTTTGCTTAATATGAAAGATTATAGTGCAACATTACTCAACCAAAGCTTCTATCACACAATCTTCTCAAGCTGGAGGAGTAGATATAGGCCATGCAGACTGAACTGTAAACAGCACTGCTAAATGTGAGGGCAAACGGTTACACTGGGTTCACTTAAAATAATAAATACCCTGCTGCATGGCATAGTTTAACTAATATTTATCTTAATAAAAATCAAAACTATCACAGGAAACATGCATCACAGAATTATATGCTGGAACTGACAAGTGATAATGCTTTTTAAATTGAATTTCCTGCATGCTGATGTTGAAAAGAGTTCATCCTATGATGTTGTATACTAAGATGCACTACGGTCAACAAAGTCAATGAAAACAATAAATACTCCACAGTTAGCCACCACAGTCTACCCACCATTCAACTGTATTGATCACTTTTTACATGCCCGGTGTCTTAAGCACGTAGGCACATACTGCCAAGAGTCACTGTGTGTCCAATTGGTAGCATCATCGTATATCTCTGTATGCACTCTATGTGCTGGTGGCCAGTTCTGTCCAAAATTATACATGGCACCCTTGTGTTGTAATCTGAGGGAAGAGTCACACCCTCCCATTGCACCAAGGGGGTTGTGCAAGCCAGCCCCGGATGCCAGGAGGAACGAGGCTGTCACTACAACACATACAAATAACATTCATCCACACAAAGCAACTACCAGTGCATAGACACATATCTTCATTTAAGGCCTATATAATTACATTAAATGTGTTAAACCAAGCATTTTTACAGATTATCACACAAGAGAAAAAGAATATCCTCAATTTAACTTAATATTCAAAAAATGTCTCCTTGCCATTATGTTTGGTAACAATAAGCCACACTATTCCAGAGAAAAAGGCTGTGATTTAGTAGAGGTATACAGTAGAACGAATTTAGCAGAAGATTAGTAGAGATTTAAATCGCACATGCTCAAAGAAAACAATTCCAATGGTAATCTTAAACACTCTAACTCGGTTGTCTAATTATATAGCCTTGGTAGATAGGTAATGTTTTAAATTTAATGATTAAAATGATGTTCCATACATTCGGTTCATCAGAATTTTTGACATTACACTTGAACAGAAAAATGTGCGTTATATCACAGACTCTTTTCAAATGTGTGCTGTAAGTCTGTAAACCACAGGGGTGTAAATCTTTGGCCTCAAGGCAATTCGATTTATTTATGATTATATAGGGAAGCAGTCAATGCATTGAAAATCTTCTGCCGCAATTTGATTTGATTGATTATTCTTATTCAGAACATTTTTTAACTTTGCTAAAAAAGTTCACAATTACGACTATGGGAACTTAGGTACATATTAAGAATGAAAATGAAGTAGAATCTCATAACGTCAATTCTTATTGTTATTATTAAACAGAGACAAGTCAGATGAATTCAAAATGCCAAAAAGTCCAAGTGGTGCACCAACGTGAAAACATGCCGAGCTGGCCGGTGCAGATTAGTGGACTGGCGCTACATAATTTCTTTTTATCCTTTGGAAAATGAAGGATCAATCTGCAGGCTAAATTTAATAATGGATTATATACTTTCAGACCTCTTGTAAGTGGTGTAGGAACCGAGGAATTCCCTCATCCCCTCATAGAGAAAATGGCTGATCATCCAATGTAATCATCTGCATTATGTTAGTGGTTGTGTCTTCACCTGTGTTGCTGCTAACTTCGAATACTTAAATCTAAGTATCGGCTGGCAATGTTAGTCAAGATTGACACATCAGACTGATGCTGAAATTTTATAACGAATATCAGCCATTAACGATTTGTTAACCGATATATCGTACATCGTATTACTTTTTACTTAACTAACTAGTTAGATACCTCAGGTGCCTTGACCACTGCTACTGTAGCTAGCAAAAAGAACAGAGAAAGAAAATTCTCTTAACCATTAGAGAGAGTGGTCATGCTCTACAAAAGTGCTCCAAGAGCCTCGTAGCACAAAGATCATGAAGTGACACTTCCTTTATGAATAGTAATGAGCCTTTCCACAGCCATCCTGTGTTTCCAAAATTCTTGTGACAGCTGCTGCTCCGCACATCTATCTGCAGCTTTTGAACACAGAAGCACAGACAACCCAGAAGTAAAAGTACCTTTAAGTATATTGCCAGTTGTAATAGATCATAACCAATTCTGACATTACAGATCTATGCATTTGAACAGCCACATTAAAAATTAATATTTCATGATGCGTCGATGCATCTTTACACCCACAGTAGACAATAAACCCATACTCAATAATTCATCAAACACATGTCTGTATGTATAGATCTCCATACAGTGGTCGACTTATGTCTACTGAGTCCATATTCATAAAATTGTATTCCTGTATCCTAACTACTCAGGGTCTGTAATCTCAGTTTTTTTCTACGAATGCTTGGCAAAGAGCAGTTGGCGAGTGCTGAGTGGCAGCTTCATTAAACTGATATGGATACTTTTATTTCATGCACAGGAGAAAAAGGCACAAAAAACTAATTTGCTTTACTTACAAATGATTCATACTACAGACAGCAGTAGGAAAACAATTACCGAAGTTTGGTGCATTTTATATTTGAGTACGTAAAAACGTTGGCCCTATACTGAATACAAAACCCATCACAAATATTTTCAGCCGAATGGGCAAAGTCTTATGGGAAGCTATACCTATATAAATCCCAATCTTCCATAAATAATTGTAATTGTACTTTATCTATCGGGTAACGTAACTCAGTGAGAGCTACTGTGCATCTGGTTTTTAACCCATGACCAAGATATTTCATTTTAACTGCCTCAGTGAATATCCAGATGTATAATCAGGTGCAAATTCAAACCGGGCAAAAACATCGGGATGATCAAGCACATGACTTACAGGAATAGGAATCCCTAATCTGCATGAGTAACTGTTTATGTACAGTTAGGTTTACATTTGCCATGATTTTATTAAAAGAGAAATGCCACGTTGATGCAAATGCATTCAGCAAAATTCTGCACGAGGCTTCATCCCACACAATCAGCCCTTAAATGCAGCTGTCGCTTACAGACATGCGAGTACTAAGAGGAGTGCTGTAATTATCTCTAATGAATGACGGGACTTATGGTACCAGCGATACTACACAAAGTCGAGCATAGCCCACATCACCCGGACTAAAGCCTTCAGGAATATGAGAGTTTAACACAGATAACCCCTAACCCAGCCCTAAGATCCCCTTACTCATAACAGACAAGTAAATGTCTATATTAAAACATCTTACACTTATTACATTTTCAAAAGCTTTTTAGTATATCCATTATGGCACATAAAGTGTATTACAATTGCCATACATGCTCCAGTACATGAAAAAAGCTCTCTCTCACTCTCTCCTTATCCAATTGAAAATCTTTTGGTTGTGATCTGCTTTTATTATATTGTCAAAGCAAATAAACACTAAAAATATGTCACTGCAGTGCCAGGCATTTGGTATTAGTTATACAAGACTCAGTGAAAACTAATTTTCTTCTAAGTGCTTTAACTAGCTTCAGGTCATTTACAGATGCTACTAGTGACACCCTATTATTGGGCTAAAGACAGACTGTTAAATAATAGCCATTACTACAGTCAATCTACAATTAGTTTAATTAGATTGCACCCCATCTGCAGACACTTGTGAACATTTCAGTTTTTATGTGCATATTGACCACAAAAGTATAAACAGATCACCAAATAAAGTTAATACAAATGTTTTAGACGAGTTTAAGTAAGAACTTCAATTTCAACAACATACGCATCTTCAAAGTTAACAGATCTATTCAACAATATTATCAGTCTAACCTATGTGTCACTGGTTGCTGAAGTGCCCTGCATTCTTTGAGGCTAAAATGAGAAAAAGCTGTGCCTCTCGAGCTACCCAGAATGACAAACTTTGCATGAGTCTGAATCAGACACTTTAATCTCGTGAGAACTTCAGATTTTCAGATGACATGCCAAACTGCAAATGTTTCTAAAATCCAGAATTCTTGCCAAAACTTTATTACAGAATGCTATTCAGTTAAAAGAATGCAAAAGCCGCAAAAGAAATGACTTAAATTCTGTTTTGTTCATGGGGTATGAAGTTTCCTGTGCATGAACATACTGAAAAATGTTCACAAAATCCAAGGCAGAGACATTATTTCTTGACTCCAACTGACTTTCACTATACATAGCTCACCAAGAACCAGAATTTCTACAACCATACAGCCAAAACAATATGTCCAGTATGTTTTTTCCCCCAAATACCAAACAAATTTTATGCAAGCATCCATCCATTCGTCCAATTCCCATAGCAGCTCATTATGGAACTACAGAGCATGCAAACACTACACACACAGAGCTGAGACAGGATTTGTGGAAACAAAAAAAATCCATCCATCCATCCATTTTCTGAAACTGCTTGTCTTATTCAGGGTCGCAGGGGTTTCAGGGCCTATTCAAGAGGCAATGGGAGCAGGCAGGGAACAACCCAGGACAGGGCGTTAAAATATATAAGATTGCATAATGATAATTAACCAAATATGTGCCTACACTCTTATACATTAATCAAAACAGTTCATTAGCAGACTTGCACAATGTATACAGACAATACCACCAGCACAATACTGGTTTAGGAGCACACCATGAAAATGACCATGTTTTACAAATAGCTCCTCTACCACCATCATGACAACCAATATACAAAGCCTGTTTTTTTTTATTAAATTAGCATATGAAACACTCAGGTAAAAGGAAACACAGAATGTCCATTCCACTCAACTACAACTGCCTATATAGCTCTGTAGACAAGATGGCTATCTATGTATCCTGAAGAAACCAGTAATACTATACTAGCCTCTACTCCAGTTTGAATGACATGCACCCTTATCCCCTGTTAATGTATATATGCATAATTCCTAAGCACTGAAGGTCTGAACTCCAAGAGCAATAAGGAGAAACAGAAATGTAACTGTATATGAATTCCAGCTACTAAAAAAACGAGTTAAGGGGATTAAAATAAGTTGTGAATAAGGGTGACTGCAAGTAACAGGATAACAATAATATCCCTCTTAATAGGCCTATGTATTTCTTGTTAGCACAATTACAATATGCGGTTAAAAAGCGCACATACACACACAAAATAAAACCACGACCAGGACGAAACCAGAAAAATGTTGAGCCGAAAGAAACGCATGGTGTATTTTATCTGGCTTTAATGAGCACCTAGTTTAACCCTGTTCCCAAAAAGAATCCATTCAAATGTAACAAAAGTAAGCGAATGTATTGTAGCTATAGAACAACCTATAACTTCAGTTCAGCAAAGATATTGCCTGGGGGTTAAGAATCACTTCCCCCGCTTAACACGATCCTCTATAGCAGTAAACCCTAGATATTACAGAGCGCCTGTTAACGACGCTCTCTCTGTCAGTTATGAGCTCCAAACGTGAAAGAGAATAAAGCAGGATGATTTATGGATAAACAAAAGAAAATCGTGTACAAGGGCGTTTGTTTAGAATACAAGGCACAGCAAAGTAAGAGCCGGTGGCCGGTCGAAGCGTATCGCCCTGACGGTAATTTTAAGAGCTTACAACTCGCATTATGATGAGACGTGCGCGTCTCCCAGACTCGCCCCCTGCACCAGGCATCAATCACGGCGCCGCTGCCATGAGGAGCGCAAAGGACTCCCCTGGCACTTTCCGTGGCTCGTTGCACAAGACAACCCACAGCTGCTTAAACACATCCAGCCAACAAGACTGGTAGGCGCTGGGCAGACCCCACAAACTGATAAACCACAGCTTAATGACACGGATATACAACCCCCCCCCAGCATTTCCACACATATATTATAGCCGAATTGGCCGTGAAGAGTTTTGGTTTGACCGAGACAATTGATCGGTGCCTCATGGTGCCAAACCCCGGAGGCAGTATATGATAGTAACTGGATTATGTAAAGGTTTTACTTTTATTTTTCCGACTAAATATTCTGGGTGATGTCAATTACGTGAAAGCGCTATAAATCAAGACATCACCGGAAAAAACGCCTTTCATTTCTAATTTTGTTATACAGATATAAGAAATTTTGAAACGGCAGCTCATAAACACGAATTATTGCATAACGTTCATGAAGATAAAGTAATATTTCTTCTCTCGAGTTGGATTTATCAACCAAATATAATTACGACAAGAACAAACAAATGATAGGAATAGCATAATGAGTAACTAACAAGAGTTTAGTTTTTCCATACAAAGCATACGGTCACAGACGTGATATCACCAGACTGAACGGTTTAAAAGGAGTTTTTTTTTTTCCAACGCTAATGGTATTCTTCCCGACAAAACAGTAGACTTCATGTTCTTGAAAGAAAGACAGTAGACGTAAATAAAATTTATGTGAATTTAGCGCTTGTCTGGAGGAAGATAATAGGGTTCAGTTATCGCCCAATGGTCACGTACACCACCGGCTCCGTTCCGTATTTGTTACAAAGTACATGTCAGTCACTGGCAGCCCCAGCATTGTGCGCTTACATTTAACATGGCAATAAAAGCATATGGCCGTATTCGGGAACCAATGCACTTCTAAGGAGGGAAATAAACCAATGGTGGCTATGTCAATGACCTGTGAGGTATAAACATGAACACCATAAAACCCGAAGACATTAACAAGCCATTTATCGTGATATTGAGCTAGCCAGCTACATCAAAACAGTACTGTTTAATTACATGTTATTTCAGAAGTTGCCAACCTAAACAAAATACAAATTAATTACTACATTTATTTCCAGGTCCTAATCCAGGCTGGGAGTTAAACACAGCGCTTTTGAATTAAAGTACAAAATGTATATTTTAATTACATACCTTGGCATAAGACGTGGGCATTCTGGTAACCAAGACGAACTGAAACATTCCTAGAATAACTTGAAGCTTAATCCCCATTGTTAATGTTTCCAAAAAAGGACACCAAGTGAAACCCTTTCCGTAAATTAACTTCTTCGTTTGTTGTCCTTTCTTCTTTTCTTTCCTCCTTATTAAAATTTATGAGCAACTATACGTATAGGCTATGGTTGAAGCCATAACATCCATCGCAGCAGGGATTAACCGGAGGATAAAATTTCCAAACCACGGCGCGCACTCACAGCCTCTGTCATACCACATTGCACACACAAATGATATGCCTGCATTAATTTATGTTCCACTTTAAAATGTGTCCTGTCAAACGCGCAGTTAATTTCATTTAGCGTAAAACAGCCCCGATGCTATTACATCGTCTCCGTTTTAGTACCATGCCAAAAAACATTTTCCTGCCCAAACAAGCAGTATTCTGATATTCCTCATTAACCTTATTCAGAAGTCAAAGGGTTATCTTTACGAATTACTGCGCGCAGTTGTATTTACACTTATGGAATAAGGAGGAGTTCTGGATATCTGAGAAGCGAATTTAATTCTAGCGAGGTAGCTAGGCATAAATGACCGAGGACGCGTCAAAGGTCATTGAACAGGATCAACAATACGAGATTTATTTTTTCCTAAATTAAACTCGATTAAAAATGCGTGGCAGTTGCTTTGAACGATGTAGTTATTCCAGGCGTGTATCTTCCTTGATCCTTTCCAATAAACCGGTTCCGGCTATGAATCCACTCCGGGTAGCTAGCAAATTTAAGGGTAGATCAGAGTTGAGACCATTTACCCCTGCCTCAATTTGCGCTCTACCGGGCATCAAGGGTTTTCAGTTTCTTCTTCAAAGCGCAAACTTCTCCACGTTTTAGATAAATGGGCGGGTATTTCTTTTTTAAAACTGTACGCCCGATGAGTAGTAAGACTTTGCGAAATGAGAAAGTCGATTCTTCAGAAATGTGATGCAATTTTATTTTGCCCTCTGGAACAAAAAAAAAGCATTTAAGAAACCGCGTAGCCACTATCCGTGTTATGTTTGGTATTAAAGAAAAGCACTCCACGCAGGGACGTAGTCACAGGTATACCAGTGCCTTCAACCTGTTCGCAGGTCAGTTATTCTCACTGCACTTTTCGCTCGTCTTTCCTTCTCGTCTTTTCCCTTAATTGGGTGGCTCAGAGGAAGGGAGGAGGATGAAGGGGGCGGTTGGCGCGTATCTGAAACCCAGAGTCCGGTTTATAAGTCGCCTTTCCTCCTGTGTCAGTCTCAATTAGACTGCCGCTGTTTCACCTCCCACCGCTTTAAACACACCTACAGCACTCACATTAACGAGCTAAAGCAAACAGTAGCTCGTGTGTCACTGGTATTTATTAACAGGAAAACACACCATGCCTAAAACGGTTATCCTATTGTCATATCTCGGCAATCTCTGATTTGGAGACGCTGAAAGAAAACGTTTTAAAATACTTTATAAATTTTAAAATTCAGCAGATTCAACGAGCAGAAAATTAGCATTAAACGTCAGTTCCAACAGAAGTAGTAAAAGACAACGGCTTTAAGGGATTTTAATTATATTAAACATTTATGTTCATGTGTAATGAGTTCCAAATTATGCAGTACTGCATTAGATTTAAAACACTCACTGTTCAGTGGTACTCAGATCTAAGCACTTAGGTCTGCAACAAGTAGTAACACATTTCAGATTTACAGCATTAGTTTATCCACGCAGAACTATATAGCAGGTCTTACATACCCCTTTAACTGAAGGGCCTTCCTGTGTGGCACAGATATTCAACCGAGGTTAAGAACTTAATATAGGCACCTCATTCTAATTACTTGTGAAACATTAGCTTAAGGAATAAAAGTGTGCAAAAACACTGCAGGTTTCAAGTGCAACATGTGCTTAAAGCTACATCACTGGGGCAGAAACAAGCTAGCAGCTGTGAGTCTTGGGTCCCTGGTTCGCCTGCATTAAAGGTTAGGGCAGGAGCTGAAAGTTACATAAGGAACAAGGGCAGACTTCTGATCTCCGATCTATGCAGTCTCTGAGTAAATGGTTACAAGACAATGCAAGATTCACCACAACAAAAAAAAATCCTGCACTACCGAAGGAATCTACATTCCCCAAAAATACCAATAATCATTTTTGAAATGATATTCTAACAATTAACCATTGAATATGTTTAAAGAGAACACTCTTGCCAGTATAAACTTTCTACTTTCTTCTATTTAATTGGCTAGGATATTTGCAATTCTTAATAATATATAATTTAAATTATTATAACTTTTTTAAAACCTATCCACTAGCACTGCCCTTTTTATTTCTTTGAGGTTCCTTATTGGCAATTCAAGTCCAAGTTTCGCTCACTCATGCTTTCCAGCCATTTGAAATCTTACGCTCAGTGTGCTTGGAGGTCTAAAGGGACAAAGGGTCTGCCTTCACATTTTCTCCTTCAATGATATAATAATTTGTCTAGTAAACACCTATGGTTTCAGGGATTAGTCAAGTCATAATTCAAATCTGTCAAACCTGCAAAAATTCAGCATCCCTGTTTTATGACAGAATCTCATGTTACATTTCCCAAATCCGTCACATAACCATTTTCAATTAAATTGAACAATTTTCCACTCTTACTCTCCATTCAATCCACCCAGTTCCTCTACTGGCATTTGTGTCACTCATGATACATATAACACTTTGTTCTCTGGCACCCCCCACCTGTCAACCCATCAGAACCCATTCCTATTTGTTGTCTCCACCCCTGCGAAACTTGTATTTTTCGAGAAATTCAGCATGTTTCTGCCTCAAGATCTCCGTCTGCTTCTGGAACCCATTTACCCTGAAATTTAATCACATGTTTGACAAATAATTATCATTATGGTTATCCTTTGTGAATATTTAATCACACGATCAATAAAGACAGTCAATACACAAGCACCACTGAAATTGACTTCCCTCAAATAACTGGCAAAAATTATACCATATTCTCTGCAATCACTAAATCAATAGCTCATAGTTAAGAAGAGAAAGCTCTAATTGTATCATCAGGTAATTAAAATAATTATTTTAAATTTCAGTTTAGCTTAAAGTTTGCATTAAAATGACTATATAGATTTCAAATGTTCAAATCCAAATAAAATAAATAGAAAGCAAGAACAAAAGGGAGTTATTTCTGTCCATGCCTGCTTGATCTTGTAAAATGGACAGAAGCCAGAATGATTCCCCTTTGTTGCATTCTATTAAATTTTTGATAAAACAATGTGCTGAGTCATAGTTCACATGTGTGTCTGCATGTTACGTCACTCACCTGGCTCTCTCTTTGGACTCGTTGTAAATCTGCGTGATCACTCTGTCCTTTTCGTCCATGAAGTTATTGTGCATCTCCTCTAGCTTCCTGGTCACAAGGTGAGGCCCATATGCACAAAACACAGACAGGAGCTTGAGATTAATTGCATCACCCAAAAGGGTACACAAGCGAATAAAAAAAAGCGCTTGTGTGGAGAGAAAGCAAGGTCAAGAAGTCAGTCCCTTCTGCCTTTCCCAAAACAAGGTGCTAAATTGTCGGGCCTTAATCACAATGCTCCAGCCACTGGAAGGCGGCAGACAAAGGGCCTTGTTTTATTTCCCATAACCTGCTGTTAATGGAAGTCCCGTCAGACTAACACATGCTGGACAAAGTCCATATCAGTTCATCCACAATGTTATTAGCCAGCTGTTTATAAAAACCCAGACACATCTGAAAAGACTGTAAATATTTTACTGCGGCCAGCAGTGTCGTTTCCTCACAGTTTTTTTTTTACCAAAAACCTCCAGATATGGGTTTGTTATTAAATCCAGTATCACAAGTATCAGAGATGGAGGGGTCTATGTGAAGCCCCACGGTAATGTTCTCTTTAAACAAAAGCAGGGCCGTTTAGCCTTTGGACAGTTCACATGGCACTCGAACATGAACAAACACTGAGCGTTATCATACTCTCGCACAGGTAACAATAACATACATGCAGAGACATTAAGTAAACAGACTTCAGTGAAATATAAACAATATGTAGCATTTTCAGCATTTTCAACATTTGCACTGTTTCCCTGGGGTGGCTGAAGGGGAGAGTCAAGCAGCCATGTCTCTGGGACTCTGCCACTGTAATCATTGTTTTTTTTTTGTTTTTTTTTTTTACATTTACCTACTCATTCAACCCAATTGTTGGATGAATTTCACTACCATGTCAATGCTATTCTCCGGTGCGCTTATCGTCATTGGGTGTGCACATCTCAACTCAAAACAGAATTTTCCACCCACCCATCTGTGATGTTCTGAAATGTAACATTCGTGAAGAGCAGTTTCTGAATCCTATCGTTAGCCCTATGATATTCGCTCTTCGGGCTTATCAGAAAGACAGGAAACTCTGGATTCAGAGACATAACTACAAAGTTCCTATTTTTCATCACCAACCTATTCCCAGACTCATGTGGGGACATCTTTCTATAAAATGTTGTAGAGTCTTTAAAACTTTTGTACTTTGAGGCAATTATTATTCAAGGCAAAAATGATTTGATCTTATCTTTATTTTATTACGTTATTCTACCATTTCAAAAGTGTTTGTATTATCCTGCATTTCCACCAATGAGATACAACTGAAAACAGTATCTACTAATTTAAACAAAGTCCGGGACATCATTCCCATATTGCCACATAGTGTGTAAAAACATCCATTATCTAACAATAATAACCATAATAATAAACCTATCTGCCTCTTCCCATCTGGAAAGACTATAAGCACCTGTAACTTGATATAAATTTCATTTGCCTGACCAGACTGACAAAAAAGTGTGAGGAAAAACATAAGCATAACATGTACTAAAGGGCTTCGAATGGTAAGTAGTCTGTGTACCTCACTAAAGCCCCTTTCATACATGC
>JAAGVU020000002.1:22072840-22107754 GCA_011763525.2 Mormyrus iriodes
CATAAGCATAACATGTACTAAAGGGCTTCGAATGGTAAGTAGTCTGTGTACCTCACTAAAGCCCCTTTCATACATGCACTGCCATCGTGAACTTTTCTCGGCCTTACCTGGAAAGGCTGTAGTGTGGACGCAAATGTCCGAATCAGTCGTATCGGACACTAAACGGACTTTTTCACTACTAGCTCCCTAGTCCAAAGTCCAGGTATTTTCTGATTGACCCCCACGTGTGAATGAAGTTCCAAAGAATTCGCCAAGAGTGAGTGGGCGTGTAGATGACATTTCTATCATGTGACTGGTGCAAAAACAGAACAATACAAACATCCAACGGTGAAAAAGGAGGGTCATTTACATGAACGCGACCCCAACAAACATGGCTAACTGGAGAGATGACGAGATTCGGGAACTTCTGTCAGAAGTGCTGTAAAAAAAACACTGCAATTTCCACAGCATACTTTTTGCATTGTCTCCCACCTCCTGCATGCTCTACCCAAGCGCCACCCCTCATCTAAACCGAAGCATTTCTAATAAGTATGAATGTGTCTGACATGGACAGTCTCCAGTTATGTGTCACATGTGCGATAGGGCACCTCCAGAAAATGTCCGGACCTGATTTCCCAGACAATGTCCAGAGTTCAGGCATGAAAATAGTTTATAAGTTAAAATAACCTGAAAAATCAAGCTGACATGTGGTTCGCTTTTCCCAAAATAAGTGGTGATCCATTCTGTCCAGTTGTCACTTGTGCGTAACCTTTTGATACTTGTCACACTTCTTGCTTTTGGAAGGAAATGTACATAAAGTCTTTAGCACAGTCATCAACAGGTCTTAGAGCTTATACTTACACACTTTGCTGAGAATTTATGACAATGCATGGTAATCCACATCAATTCTAACCAAACTCTAAAGTATTAATTTGTTCATGACATCAGGTTGGTGACAACTATGCTCATGCGTCTATATGAAAGACTGTCAATTTCCAAAATTTAATTTCACAGCCTGCGCAAAGGGCTGTAATCCTTTTGGATTTATCAAGTTATACCTGAAGCCAAGGTAGTGGATGCAAACGCTGGCAAGCATGCCAAAGATGCAATAACCAACAAGGCGCATGTTCTGCTTCTTCTGTCGCTGCCGCTGCCCTGCAGTGCATTCCTGCGGTGGGGTGTAGCGAAACTGCTCCCAGTAGCGCATCCGCTCGGCATGCTCCGCACTCCTGGGGGAAAACAGCGAGAGACGGCTCACGGGGCCCAGCAGAGGAATGGTTCGCATCAATAATGGGCTTCACACAAGGAGCATCTATTCATGAATATTTTTCCGCTCTTATTCAGGGCCACTAAAGCCTAATTGCAGACTGAGAAAATAAGGACGAGATGCATCTCAGCATCTCTCTGACTGTAAGTGCTGCTCCTCTCTCTCACCTTGACGGTGCCTTGTAGGTGTAGCCGTACACTGGGCCGAAAGGTTCCCTGCCATGGTACCGGTATCGGATTCGCAGATCATACTCCCTCCTGGACTCCTCGCGGCTCAGCACTCTGTAGGCCTCGTTCAAGGCCACAAATTGACTGTGCAAGCTTGGGTCGTTGGGGTCGCTATCTGGGTGTAACTGCCAGACCACAGGAAAGGGAGGCACTGGTGAGAGATGGCTAAAGGAATTGTGCCCAAAGCCAGATGAAAAAGGTACAACTACAGGCAGCTTATCAGGGCAGACAAGCAGGCAGACAGTGTAAGGAAATACAGGGGAGTGCCAACATGGAACTTCCTCTCTTCGTATCGAAAAATGCAAAACTTCCAGCAGTATATGCTTTGCCGTCATCTTCTGCATGTTTTATTATGCAATCAAATGAGAGGAATCAATGACATGGCACGTCATTAACACGTAAGATGGACGTACGCATGTAAAACTGGCAATGATTAATTTTCTGAGCCAGATATTATGGCAAATGTCTGGGCCAGAGGCAGTGAGACTGGAAGTAGATGGATAGTTATCAGATAAGGTCGCTCAATGCTACAGTTCAACGCAGGAAAACCAGCGCCATAAATCTAACTTTAAAGGTCACACCTTCACACGCTAAAGCCTGAATGGACCAAAAAAACTCAAAGAGCTCAAACTCTCTGGAGCCCTTGGTTCCTCTCGGATGTAGTCATTCGTGGGGGTTTTATCACATTCCCATCAATGTTTCTCCATGGGACAACTCACCCCTATTCAGCAGCTTCAGTCCCTCACCCCAGTCACGCTACAAATCCAAAGACACTGCCGCCCTCTGACACCACATACACTGGCATCTTTCCCTCCAGCTCTATCCAGACATACAGACAGATGCATACAATCTCTCCACAAATATGCGAACACACTCTGACACACACACACAGCCCCTCCCACAGATGTACCGACCACGAAGCGGCAATCATTGACATGTTGCCCCACAACAGCCCTGTACAAGAGCCTCCTCATGTGGACAGTAGATGGAATAGCCCAGCAGGTGAAAATGCTGAATAGCTTGTGTGGAAGATTGATTGATTGATTGATTGATTGATTGATTGATTTAGACATACATTTACATGTACACACAATTAAACACACACATACATGTACAAATTTCACTTGCAACAATCTGGCAGGGTTTACCTTTTTGGACTTGTTAAAAAAAGCATTCTTAATTTCCTCCAGTGAAGCATCTGGTTTCACTTCTAGAAGATCATAATAATTCAAAGCAGATCTGAAATAAATCAGAAAAATTCAGGTAGGAAGGATCCAGAACTATGCAACTATATAAATTTAAAAGCATAACTAAATGCATCATTAATATAAACTCAGTGAAACATGCATAATCATTTTCAATACTGATTACTTAGGAGTGCCCCTCATTATTCTGGCATGTTCAAATCAACACTAGTTCATTTACTAGCACATGAAAGCATATGAAAGCTTAAGCATATAAAAACTAACATTTACGTCACTTTTAAAAAATTATCCCAAATTAGAAAATGGCATCTACTGTACAGCTGACCGACTACATATTACTGTTGCATGCTAACATGAAATGCCAGGAAATTTCTGCTCTTTGTGGCTGGATAAAAGTTTGCTTTATACCCATTACTTCAACATACGATCATAAATGACTGTATAAACTCAAAGTTCAGAATAAATAAATTCTCATTTATTAACAATAGGGATTATAACTAGCTCGGTATTGTTGAAACAGAGCTTGTCAACTCCTGCATCCCATTCCTAATTGCATGAGAACTAGGTGACCTATGCCCCGGGTCACGTTTACATAGCGCTCACTGTGGCACTGATGACATATTGGTGCGTTAAGATCTACAGAAGTTTGGTTGCGCCACATACCCATTTAAAGCGCTGAGAGAGAAGAGGCGTGGTCCACCCTTACAATAAAGGAGACAGCGTTGACTCAAGCGAAGATGCACTTCCAGCTGCATTACGGCAAGCAATGGCGAGCCAAGTCTGGGGACCCACCTACGAAACAAATACATGTTACAGCTGAAGCTTTGCGTGCCAAACTATCTATTAGTCTAATATATAACAAATGATCTCAATACAACTGGTTTTGATTATGCTGTGCTCTCAGCTACGTATTAATATTTATCCTTATTTAAAACCAGTTCTATGGGGAAAAAACAATGTAATACGAATCAATAACTAATCAATGAATCAATCAAGGTCTAAGGGGATTACGAAGTCAGTAAACTTTATTGTTATATAAACATATGCGAGCATTTTAACCCCTGAAATATCAAGATTCAATAAGTTCATTCGTTTCATGCACAGTACACGTACAAGCAATGAAATGTAACCCTGAATCACTCCCAAGACTGTGCGTTGGATTAAAGAAAAACAGATACAGGTACAAATAAGCAATATGTACCTCAAATGATCAATACATACTTAAATTATTAAGATTAAAAACTGGCATATCAGACGCAGTTTTTGGTTTTACAGCGTCAAGTTTTGTAGCTAGAGACATTTTTTTGGTGATTGGTCATATGTTAGAACGTAATTTAAAAAACAAAATTTATAAAATATACCCAAATAAAAAACTAAAGATAAAATATACCCAAACAATCATTTGAAAGGGATGTAAGTAAAGGCGTGGATGAGAACTATCAGTGTTGCCAATTCTTAAACTCCGAGGTCATTTGGCACTTGCCATTAGAAGAGAATATTTCTGCACCGCAAGTTGATCATCGGAGCAGTGCAAAAAACTTACATAATGCAACAGTAAAGAGAAGGCGGCTTTGGTCAGAAACCATGCTAAACTTTCTTTTGTGAAATGCACAATGCTATTATAGATTGTATTTGGCGACCAATTTGCCAGCTAGAAGGTTTAAAAATTAGACAGAAACCTTTATCTGGGAGACAAACAATCTTCGTTATTGTGTAATCACTCATATAAATCAAGTTAATTGAATGTTTCTACGACAGAGTTCGGAAAACACTACGGAGGTGGCCATGATGGAAATGGCAACATAAACAAATCACACCGCAATGGCCACGGATATGACATGTTACAACTGCTTAAACAGCGGAAATGAAAATAAACTGATGGACTTCGGCGAATATTTCGAATGATATAAGGGCAAACGTTGCCAGATCTACTTACATTTCACTTCATTATGAATATGTGAGGTTGAATGTGTGACGCGGGCGAATAACGTAAGAGTCACACGGTGCTCTGAGTGCTTAACCCTTTGACGGGGTGTTACTCTGTATACCGTAAAGGGCATTGTGCCGTTCCATTCAACGGAAATAAAGCACACAGACTACCGTTCTCGTATTTCCATTCAGTTTTGTTTGCTTTTTAGCTTACTGCCACTGTGGACTATCTAGAGGATCACTGTACATCTGAATCTCTTCTAATGACTTTTGTTCTTTGAAAAATAGAGTACACTAACATTATACTAAAATGATCATAATACACCGAATGTAGGGTGAACTATTACTGTCATTTATATTACCCCTATGGAATCCTTGGTAGCTTAGCAAATTAAATGTAAAAATAACATATAGTAATATACATCATCATATATGTCAAAGAGCTCAGCATGACAATACTTAAAATGTTCCGTCATCAAAAAATATTTCTTTCTATACATATCACATTTTTTTTCCATTCTATGCCTTGGAGAAAGATCTAGACTGATCTGGCTGCCACTATGACCTTCACCAGGAGGTGGGTAGATGAATAATTAACGATGTATCCCGTTCATAATGTGATGTGACGACGTAACGTGACGGCATTGTGAGGTGTAAAATATGTTGAAAACGCCTATGTACTTAAAGGCACAGGCCACTTAATCTTGCTCGTATTGCTGTACAGGTATACAATGGCTTTGTTTCTTTCTTTAGTCCCATCCATTTTGAGGTGCTAAACCTGGTAAACATCCATGGTTTATCATGATAAATTGAATAGAAAAAATACACTCACTGGCCACTTATTTCAATAGGCATCCACCGTGCTAGTACCGGGTTGGAACCCTACACCGTAGAGACTTTGTTCCATGTTGACCTGATAATGTGACACAGTTGCTGCAGATTTGTTGGCTACACCTTCATGATACAAATTTCCCATTTTACCACATCCCATAAGTGCTTTATTGGATCGAGAGCTATTGACTGTGGGGGCTATTTGAGTACAGTGAACTCACTGTAATGAAGATAGTCTGAGAGATGAAATGTGACATGACACGTTATCCTGCTGGAAGTAGCCATTTGAAGTTGGATACACTGTGGTCATAAATGGATGGACATGGTCAGCAACACTACTCAGGTAGGCTTTGGCATTTCAATGATGCTCAATTGGTAATAACGCGGCCCAAAGTGTGCCGAGAATATATCCCCCATACTATCACACTACCACCACCACCAGCCTGAATTGTTGATACAAGGCAGGAGAGATCTGGGCTTTCACGTTAATGGAAAATTATGACCCTACCATGTGAATGTTGCATCAGAAATAAAGGACTCATCTGAGCAGGCATTTCCAGTCATCCATTGTGTAATTCTGGTGAGCCTGTGCCCACTGTAGTTTGTTTCCTGTTCTTAGCCAAAATGAGTGGTACCCAGTCTGGTCTTCTGCTGCTGTATCCCTTCTGCTTCGAGGATCAACATGTTTCGCATTCAGCCCTACATAAATACACATGGTGTTGAATGAACGATTTAACAATTATTAATATTGTAATCTACAGTTGTTAAAAACACATACTGTATATTAAAATTGGTTATTTTTTAAGTTTACCAATTTATGACAGCCTTTGACCTGAACATTTACTCACAACTATGCTGTTGCACTGACAACATTCTGCCCTAGTTTCTCTCACACGTGCATTCATACATTCACCAAAGAGATTTCAGTTAAGAGAAGAACAGCCAGGCCTTCCAGCAATTTTAATCTAAAATTTTGTGGTCATAGTTACAGTTTTCATCAGTTACTCTACCTAATGTCCTACATTCATACTGGAATCACAATATAGGGAAATATCACCCTTGAACTGGTTGGCTAGAATAAAATGGATATAAAATTACTTTTATTTAAAAAAATCTTAGATCTTATATATATAATGTATACACAAATAATTTAAGCACATATAATATAATATTTCATCAAGTGGATTGACATTGTAAGTGACATCACCTGTGACGCCATTACTAGTGTTGCTAGTGTTATCACATGCGTCGCATACAATTTTGGCATTGTTTTCATGCCCAGTCCTGAGGATATAGCCAATGGGAAACGACGAAGAAAAACGGAAGGGTGAAGGTGGAGCCAATCAAATGCAAATATCGCTGCTTCCGCGTCGGATGCCGAACGTCAGCGAAGAGAGCGCCGAGGTATAGTCATTGCACCGTGTGGGTATGATTCCGATTTGTTGGTTCTTTTGATATTAGTTATTTTACACTATGTCTTTTGTAAAGGTCATTTTCTGCATCAAAGAAGATCAGAACTAGGCAACTAGTCCAGTTTTTATTCTGTATGTAGCTAGGGTAATAATAATTTTAATAAAAACTGTTGCTGTAGAGTATCACATTTTTCAATCATTGAGGAAACAGTTCGTTTTACAGTTAAAGAGATATAAGCTGAATATGTTTGAATGCATCTTGCATTATTGGATAAAAGCTTTATTCTTTAAAAAGAACAGTTTTGACACCAGATAATCCAACTTTCTTAGAGAGGTCGACCCGAAGCAGCAGGAATACTTCTAAATGGCATGCTCTGGGAACGAGCACGTCGCATTTCAGCAAAACTGTATTGTATTTTATCAATGACAGCTGGTTAAAATTTGTCCTACTTTAAAGTTGAGGAAAAACTGGGTCAGACAAAATGTATGTAAAAACACGGTACTGATTTTTTTAAACGACAAATCTTTTTCCCCGTAACTTATTATTGTCTGTTATTGTCCAAACCTGCGGAGGTGTATAAAAATGAATGTCAATTTTTCTTAAAGTGGTCTGACAGTAGTTCAAAAGAATAGGCTGGTAATGTCTACCCTTGAAAATGGCCATAGAGCAATTCGGAAATTATGCATGACGTCCTTCAGTATTTATGAATAGGTGATGCACTTTACATGGTGAAGGTCGGTTTTTGCTTAGCTAAGAAACACTTCAGGGATTTATCGATGCAAATACAATGCGCTACGAAGAACATTTTAACGGCATTAATCAATGATAGGAAATTAACATAAAAACAGCGTATATAGACCTCATTCTTGTTTAAGAATAGCCATGTAAACACGGGTAAAACAATAAAACAGAAACAGTCTTGCTTCTGACCCTTGAACTTGGAATCTGATAGTCGCAAAATTATTTAACCACTTTTTTGTGTTTTTGTGACAAACCTCCAAATTATGCATAGAGAATATACCCAAACAACAAACTATTTACTTATGAATACATACTGTAGTATGTAAAACAATATATTTTAAGTAAATTCTAAACATCACTTTGCAGAAAACAGCAAGAAAAAAAGCTTGGTAATACTTTACTTGAGGGGGCACAAATCATGAACAAATATAGTAGCTACTGGAGATAAAAGATGTGTCGGGATCCATAATTGATCAAACCAAAGACGAGATCTCTCAATGACCACACATAAGATCAAGTATTTCACTTGTTATTCATGACTTGTTCATTCAGTAGTTCCTTAAGTAGTTCACACAGGTTTACAGAATTAACAGATATAGTAACCAATATAGTAATTGCTTGAGATAAATGATGCTACAATTCATTAATGATGACTGAACATGAGAGCAGTTTGTAACTTTGACTTAGTTTGTGGTTAATTAATACTTAGGTAATAGCGTAATATTGTGTCATCTGTGTCTCATCAAGTAAAGTGTTACTAAAGACTTGTATTAAAAAATCCAGTCAGGTTACTCTTCCAAAGGCTTGATTCTAAGGGTGTCCCAGAGAGTTTACAAACAGTCAACAAAATTAACCCTCAATGATAAATCCTCCCTGTCTGCATTTGTTGGCCAGATACCTGGTACATTTGTCCATTTATCATACAATTCTTGGTTTGGCAATTCGTAGCTTAATTGCTTGTTCGTTGATGATGATCACCAAAATATAGATCCTGATGTAATTGACATTTTAGCCATTCTCAGCATTTCTCTTATAGAGGAAAAGGAACGGACAGCGGTAGAGGGCAAACTGGCGGCGGGGAAGGGAGACGCTGCATGAGTGTCAGCGTTATGGATCCAGAGGTATCGGTGCTTCTGCACTGCACACATTGGAAAGGCCTGAGGGAAGGACAAGTACAAGTGGAGCTCTCGGCCAGGTTTGAACCCTCTGCTTCTCAGCTTCCTGTATTGAAGATCTATCCATTTCGACTTATAAGCCTCATTAATCATAATGGTAAAAATGCATATAATCATTTACCCTCCAAACAGGATGGTGGCATCTCACACCCCATAGACAGCAGGACCCATGATGTCACTGGGTGGATTGCAGAACAATACCATGATACTCAGAAATATGTTTCAACTTTGTGCTATATAATGAAGATATCAATGCCAAATAAAAAAAATCAGATAACTGCAACCAAAGCTTCACAAGAAACTCCTCGCATGTATCGCAAATGGAAGGTCTGTTAACTTTCCTTTTCCAATGCCTCACAGGTACAACCGCCAGCACCTGCCAGGGCTCGAGCAGCAGATTGAGGAGGTATGGAGAGAGCGAGTGACCCGTGAGCCCTGGCTGTTCAACGGGGCCAAATTCAGGCTGCACTCAGCCACGTTTACACCAAAGCTCCAGAACAAACCTGAGTCAGACAGAAATAAGGAGGAGCAACAAGGAGAGGCTCCTGCAGCAGATGCCCACAGCACGCTCGGTCTGCCACCGGGTCAGGCTGGACGCAACGGGCCACAAAAGTGGGTCAGTGGTGCCGTAGGGGAGGGGACAGAGCCACAAAGAGTGGAGGCTGAGCCAGACCAGACACAAAGAACCACTGAGAATTCATATGGGGCAGGAGCATGCAAATGTAAAGACAAAAAGACAGTACAAGTGTTGAATGACATGAGCTTGCATGCATACACAAGGATAGAAGGT
The DNA here is from genome assembly GCA_011763525.2 of Mormyrus iriodes. Classification (NCBI taxonomy): domain Eukaryota; kingdom Metazoa; phylum Chordata; class Actinopteri; order Osteoglossiformes; family Mormyridae; genus Mormyrus; species Mormyrus iriodes. The sequence continues at coordinate 22,082,398 of JAAGVU020000002.1, forward strand.
GCAGTAACGCATTCAAAAGATGTCAGTGAAACCCAAAGAGAATCATCACATTGCCCCAGCATGCTGAGAGATGTGGGGCGGCACAAATACACCGTTCTCACCCTGCACCTTGGCCTCACCTGCTACAAGGATTTCCTGGGGACCAACTGGTCCAAGAATGTGAAGGACCTCATGAAACAGGGAACAATCCATTTTGGGGACCCAAGGTCTCTACTGGCCCAGCCCTTGGGGGTTGGCGCGGTTCTGCTGACCACTGACAATCTGGTGGTGTTTCTCAGAAGGAGCCAAAAAGTGGCAGAAGCCTCAGGGCTCCTGGACATTCCAGGAGGACATCCAGAACCAAAGGTGAATCTTCAGTGTCTCAGGAAAAACTCAACGTCTGACAAGACCTTATTCAAATAAATGCTGTAGGTATAAATTTCACTGTGTAGGGTGAATAGGTACTATGACCATATGTGTGATACTGCATTCAGGGTTAACAAATTAATCACAAAAGAATTTTTACAAAAAAGTGAATTTTCTACCACCACATAATCACCAGGATTCCAGATGCCTGAGTGTATATCTTTACAAATGGTATCTATGGCTAATCTCCTATGCATAACAATGGGCTGTGTGACCGCAGGCTGTGTGCGTGGGGGTCAACGAGGATAGCATCCGGGTGGAACAGTTGCCACAGGAGGCCGTAGTCAGAGAGCTCTTCTCCTCTGTCCAGGCTGAGATCCGGGACGAGGTAATGGCACCCCTTTGGTATAGTGCTACTTGCTTGTACATGACAATGTCCATAGGAGGCCAGCAGAGCCAAGTTCTCCTCTTTGTTTTCAGGTGAACATTCCCCTCAGCTGCCTCAGCGAGCCTGTCCTCATGGGCATCGCCCTTAATCACACAAGTGCCGGCCGACCCAGCGCAGAGTTCTACATTAGGTACTGCAGTATCTGAAAACCTCCATGTGACGCGTGAAGCAGAGGTGTTTGCCTTAAGTATTTGTGATGCTAAATCATTCTCCTTTTTAGGTGCTCCCTCACTGCTCAGGAAGTGAAGGATTTTTACTTGCAAGGTGGCTTAGAAGCCAGCGAGTCCACGGATATCGTCTTTCTCAGCAGACGGGTAAGGAGGAGACTTTGGAACAAAGGGCAGCCTTTTGTTATGAAAAGTCCTTTTACTGCAGAACTTTTACTTGATTCAGGTGAAGGAAATAGTTCGTTAGACTTACCCTGTCTGTCCATAAGGCCTTTGTGGTTGTTAGCCTAGCAAAGTATATAATTTTTTTTTCTGTAATAATAATCCTTTGTCTGTCATTTGCACAAGCATGAGTACAGGTACATAGGAATTCTTTTCTTTACCTGCCCCATCTTGCTCTCTATAGCTTAGGGGTCACAGCATAGGGTCAGTTAACATGAAGCACCCCTGGAGTTGGGGTTAAGGACCTTGCTGGGGCTTGAACTGGTGACCTTCTGATCACAGGCACAGAGGCTTAGCTTGCTGAGCCACTGTAATGTCTGTAGTGGCTATATTTAGGCTTAGATATCTGTGTCAGCATTTCATCATAGAATTTATCATATGCATGGTAAGTTAAAAACTAAAAATATAGGCTTTTGCTATGCATGAGAATATGTAGTTTACTTTTTTTTATTTTGTTTGTACTGATTAATTGGGGCTGATCCCTGTCATCTAAAATGTTTGTGTACTGGCTCTGTAGGAGGTTCTGCAGCTGGATGAGGGTGCCCCCCTGTGGTCTGAGCTGTGTCCATCCGCAAAAGGAGCAGTGGTGCTGTATGGCCTTGTTCTTCCTGATGAGCACTGATTGACTGCAGAGGACGGCAGCAAGCCTCAACGTGAAAAACAGTTAATATGATTAAATAAGTGCAAAATCAAGCACAGGAACTCAGGGCAAATGCAGTCAAGAAAGATGGACATATGATGTAATGAGATCATAAGTAAAGTTATAAATGTGTGTTGTACATATTCTGTTAATGATGAGAATGTATGTATGGTTTAAAAGAAACAACAAATGAATTTAAATATATTTTTGTACATTTTCTTCATACAGCGTAATCTTTGAGCCAATGCTAAATTTGTACCTCAAAAGAATAATTAGCATAACAAATTTTAAAATGGTATCTCGGGGTAAATTGGCCAACACAAATCAAGCAGCAAGTCTTTACAGTTGATGAAAGCACTGGTGTGCCATTGATAAGGAAGCTTCTGTTGGAATGACAGATGATCAGAGCGGGAGCTGGAGTGCTTTTCACAATCAGAGACACTAATTGTTTCATCCAGGTTATTCGGTTGCCATGGAACAGCTCATTGAGTGACAATAGCAGCTGCTGCGTAGTATTACATGTACTGGTAAATTGTTTTAGCTATATATTCATGTTTTCTTTGACCACATATACTGTGACTGAAATCAATAACACCAGTGTACTTGCACAGCTTAACACTCTCATTGGTAACTGCCATGGAAACAAAATCCTTGAAGTAAAGCACTGCAGAGATGAATGATGGATGGAGAAGACAGTTCAATGGTAGCTAGTTATGAAGTACCTGATACATTACAAGATACTGACCGCGGATATGGGAACAAATCATTTAAACATTAGTCGACCCTAATGCATCTCGACTTTCCCCATCGCAGGGTCAACATACAAAATTAAATAGGAATTTTTTGGAAGTTTTGCGAAAGCCATAGACAACACACAAAAGCTTAGTAATTCATAAATGCATTAAAAATAAGTACAGTGTTGTTTTGGAAGAGGCAAATCGTGTTTATGGCGGCCTTTCACATCTCGTGCTGCTCGTATTTATTCGCTTCATTCACCATACGAACCAAAATTTTTTTACACTATCTCCAGATCGCGGGGGGCCTGTGCCCTTAACCCCTGCGATGTGGGTCAGCTGTATATGTTATGTAGAAAATCACCAGTGACATGCAATAATTACAATAATGAAAAAGTAAAACGTACCATATTATACCTGTCCACGGACTTTGTATTAACAGTATATCAACACCAAGCTGGGTGTCATACTAAAACTTCACATCTACACTCAGCATGGATCCATCGTAAATTATGCAACAACATACACCTCAGATTTTAATACATTTATTAGCAGCTAGTAAGAGTGCGTGGTGAGTGTGTTTCGATTCATGCCCCATATTTGATGGAGTCTATTCACAATTCAGAACCTTTCTTTAGATAGAACAGCATGCTGGATTTTGTCTGTGTGCACACACACTCATCCGGGTGAGCTCTCCACTTGCAAAACATGCTGGTTTAAAGACCTTAAAACCAGTATCATTAAAAATCAATACAAAACCCCTTACATGCCCCGAAATATCTGCATCAAACCGGTCATGTTAATAAGCACATATCAGTGAACCTCAAGTTCAAAATCCTCTGTGATGAGATGGCAAGAATCAATCATTTGTATCAAACTACAGATTACTGTAAGAGGTACAACAATTTGAGGTAACGGAGTGTTCACCAATTCCAAAACGCTTCCCACAAAAACCTCAGTTTGGCAAATAGCTCAATGATAGTTTTCATTGACACACTATTTCAGTTGGAATAAAACCAACAGCTACACATAAAAGCTAGGCTTCAGGATGGACAGCCAGATAACCATCAGAAAATAATCTAGTCGAAATGCTTACAAATGGAAAAATATCTGTGTGCTGCCCCCCCCCCGATGGTTTAAAAAAGCTTCACGAATAAACGTTATTATAAAAACAGGCAGTCCCTAGCATCCTGCTTAATACTAAATAAGTTATTACTTCATTGCTGTATTATATGATTTGACGACAATTACAACAGTGTGGTCCCAATGTAAATGATTCAGTAGCAGTATAGATGACAGGTGCTGGTCTGGTATTATTGCATTTTGAGTGCCTGCCAAAAGAGCCTGGGTGCTGGGACCTAGATTGCTCCTTTGACTAAAAAAGTTTAATCATGCTCTCTCGTGACTTGCCTACACCAACCCACTTCACTGTAAGAGACAGAGAAACTATGTTAAGTCAAACAGTTGTGCAAACAAATACCTACAGAGGAACAACTTGTGTTTGCTATGCCAAAATAAAATGAAATTATATTCAGTGGTATATCGTACATTACATTGGGTGGAGGTATTTGAGGGGTTCGAGATGTTTCATAAGACTGATGCAGGGAAGGAAACTTTTATTAAGATCCTTCTACTAAAATTATGGAATACCAAAGCAGGTCTTGGCTTACCAGGAACCTGAAGGAAGTTCTCGATGAACCGGATATATTTCTGTGCCTCGAGGGGAAGTTCCCCAAAACTCCGAGTTCCTTCAGTGCTGCAGTTCCAGCCTGGCAATGTCTCATACTGCACCAAGACCTTGGTCAACACATCCATGTTAGCTGCAAAGGAGGCCAGACAAAACAGCTTAGATTATAGCAGCCGTTCCCAAACCTCACAAATTATCCCAGTGCTAACAGATTCTATTAAACCTTCGGTACACCTGACTGAACTTCATCAGCTTAAATATTTGCTGATTAGTTTAATCCACTCATCTGGGTGGTAGCACAGGAGAAACAACGAATGGCTGGTGTTCATTCTAGGAAAGCTATGGGAACAAGTGAATTTGAGAAATTCTAGACAAGCATGAGACTGGGTGATCACACTCACCTGGAAAGCTGGGGAGGGGCTGTCCATCAACTGTGTAGCCTACACCCACTTTGATTTCAGGTAGCGTATCCAGGATATCAAGTTTGGTAAGAGCAAGTCTACAAAGGGGGAGTGAACAAAGTCTACCACTTTCCATACAGATGTGCAATTGATGGAACAGGCATTCCTATTTTTACATTTAGTCAAAATATCTGCTTATCTATATACCTAGAATAAAAACCTGAAAAAAAAAAGGCAGAGGAAACCTTGAGCAAGTGTACATACACACTTGTATGTGTGACGGTAGGGTCCTTACGCAGTGAAGCCATTGACCATGTGGGCATAGCGCACCAGAACCAGGTCGAGCCAGCCGCAGCGCCTGCGACGACCCGTGGTCACCCCGACCTCCCTGCCTCGAGACTGCAGCAAGGCCCCAACCTCCTGCAAACCACATACATAAAATATATTCTTACCAATACAGAAAGTCCATAAAGTAGAACACACACTAGCACACACATCATATGCCCACTTACATTATCCTGCTCTGTGGGGAAGGCTCCTACTCCTACTCTAGTCGTGTAGGCCTTGACCACCCCATAGACTCGGCCAATGTGTGACGGAGGTATGCCCAGACCAGTACACACACCTCCCACTGTGCAGTTTGATGATGTCACAAAGGGGTATGTCCCTGCAAATCAGACCCCCATCCAACTTTATCAATTCTTATCCATAACACAGCTGTTAGCAAACAAAGCATTCAGAAATGCCAGAAAGCCACATTTGGTGTCAGCAGATCATTGCTGCCATTTTGGTCTAATTCTATCTCTGTCATACCAAAGTCAATGTCCAGCAAGGCTGCGTTAGCCCCCTCTACCAGAATCTTCTTGCTGGGCCCAGTGAGGGCCTTGTGCATAAAGTACACACCATCTGTCACCAGGGGGCGCAGTCTCTCAGCAAAACCCTATAGATGCAAAGAAAGAATCTAATGTCCTTTGAACCTTGCGATTGAACTTGAGGAAATACATTGTTGAACTGAACATACATTATAATTAAGAATCACCTGAAATACATTTTTTTTTACTTCATGTATAAATTACATATGAACCAAAAATATCAGGACATATGTGCAACAAGTCCATACCATAAGTATTAATAAAATTCTAATAGTCGTCAGCAGTTAAATTTAACTTTAAAGCAGTGATGCTAACCCCTTGTAAAGCAGAGAACAGAAAACATACACGCAAATGGAATTTCCTAGTAGCACAAGGAAAGTTTAAAGTCAAATTAATCATTCCAGCACTCACTACAAAATCTCCCCAACACACACACAAGAAAAAGTCACTGGCATACTGCGGCAACCAAGAAGAAACTCAAAGTAAACAAAAACAGTGACACCCTATACTCACCCTCAGCTGCTGTAGCTCAGCTTCAACACTGATGTTTAGGGTGGGGTACATGGCCTGAAAATGGCCAGCCAACACGCGGAACCTGCAAGAAGCAAGACGCACGTTCACTCACCCTGCCGTCTGACAGAAGTATACCTTCGAAAGTATTATTCACTCGCAGTTTTAGGGAAGGTACACTGAAAAGGCAGCTTGCTAAGGTGCTTTTCATAACTAACCAGTTAACTGCATAGTTCTCTTCATAAAACTTTGATTAGACTACAAGCTAGAATGTTGCTCTTTTGCACTGACGTTCATTTCAAGGTCAAAATTCAGTCACAATGCAAAGCTGCCGCTGATGCACTGTGTGATTCACCTAGTATTTTGACAAGTATTTTGAATGCCTTCACTACAGCTAAGCAGAAGGAAAGTGTTCAAAAAGAGTAATGTACTTGTAAATAGTACTTGTCAAAACACAAGAAAGTTTGAGATTCTGCAGTGCTTTTTAACACTATGTAAATCATAAGCTTGATGGAGAAAGATGAGAATTAGTGATTCACATATAAGTATATAGCTGCCTTTACAAATGTAGAAATAGTACATTCATCCGAATCCATTTTAAAATGTCATTTCATATCCTCAGTTTGAAAGTAATATCTGCTTCTATTTGTAGTGTTTGCAGAATGAATACAAAATGCCTGCTGTTATTGAGTAAGGTCACAGAGTGGATCTATTACACCTGTGTCCTTTTTGATATTGCATTAAATAATAGATTACCATAAAAATAGCTTGAGTAAGGCACACATTTTCCCAGTGATTATTGGGAAATGTTAAGTCATTAGTGTTAATGGGGATTTTCCCCAATGGCAGAAAATGTCTCATTTGCAAAAATAAAAAAAACCCTCTAATTATTCAAAAATGGAATGAACTGGTATTATATGTTTGATATATACTGATTATACGTGTGTGTTTTTGTTCACTTTTACTTTCAGCAATTTTAATTTGTGAATGACATGCAAGAAAATCAAAAAGAAACAGCAGCACCACACACAGTACAAAATAGAAGACTGACTTTTCTTCAAAGGTAGCGAAATCAGACACCAGGTCGCAAACCCGCAGACCATTGCGGGAGGCTTTGGAAGAGTAGGCCGGTCCGATGCCTTTCTTAGTGGTGCCCAAACTGAAAAGAAAATGATAAGCAAGGGATGTAGGGGATGCAAAATTCTGGGAATTTTCTGTTAATTCCCATATATTCACAGTAACACCCATGGAAAGTTTACAACTTGGAATATTTCCAAAATTCCCCAGCATAACTTCCCATGGAACAAAAAGTTACTGGAAAGTTTCCAGAAATTTGCCGCTCCTTTGCAACCCTAGTAAGGAGCACATTATATTAGGGTTGACAGTCTCTTAAGCCGATGAGTTACACGTATGCAAGAACACGCCAGAACATTTGTCACAAACTGACAAAGGAAAACAATAAAAATCTGCAAGATGTGCAATCCTTGGGTGCATTCCTTTATGAAATTTATGAAAGGAATGCACCCATTCCTGAACGAACCACTCAATTTCTGGACCAGCCCCTAACTCTCCCACTCCTTGCTTGCAACCTGGCTGTTTCAAACAGAAGCCACAGCTTTTTATCAGGATTTCAGCACCCACTGATCACACGTTTCCCACCCCCCCACCCCGTCAGCTCCCTCTCATGTTGTTGTAACCTTGAATTGACACAGCTTCCATTGTTCATACCGTATAAAATTTCTGCTGCATTCCCCATCTAACTAGCAGTCTGCTCAACATGAAACAGGAAAACAGTATCTGAAATACTTGAGCAAGGGAACCGTGACATTAAACTGAAATACAACCTTCAAACTGCACATAAGAATGAGATAAGCATGTGCTGATGATAAACCCCCAGACCAAACCTGCACCATTCAAACTGCCCAGGCATTTAGAGGGGAAAAAGGTCAGCAGATTAACTCACTTTTTTCCAGCTTGTTGCTGCCTCTGCTGCTCCTGAATTCCATCAACCGCTTGGTGGAAGTTGAACACTTGAAAAAAATTTGCAAAGACAGAAAATATTAGTGCAGTCTCAAAATGCACACAGCAGCATGAACAGACTCATTGCCGAGAACAGAACGAAGCAACGTGGCCTATAACACACAAACGCATAAAGCAGCACTCGGGTGATTTACCAATGTGGGCACGATCCGAAATCTTCAGCCTCTCCTCCCAACCCTGGAGACCTGGCATGAATTTTAAAATAATTACTCACAAGCTTCATAAAGAAATACTGCAACAGACCCACAGCTTACCATTGACACTGTATTTTCTGCAACACACCTTTTCCCTTCTTCAGATTCTTCTCTGCCTCTTCAAACAGGCCAGGCAGGTGAATGACAACTCCATTTCCTTGGGAAATGAGGAGGTTAAATATTAAAAGCCTGGAAGTGACAGATTTTTATAAATAGCTAAGCTGACCACGCAAAGGGAAGGTAGCTCTCAGCATGGAGGTGTTTAAAAGCGCACACATCAATGGACTATTATCACTGCGATCGCAAAACTATAATGACACACTCAAGTCTATTGATCTACAAAGGCTATACATCTGTGTAATATACCAATAAAGGAGACGGCGTTCTTGTTCAACACTCCGCTGGGCAGAAGATGAAAGTCGTATTCCACGGCGTCCACCACGACAGTGTGTCCCGCATTGTTACCTCCCTAAACACATACATAGACAAATACGGTGTCAAGCCGCTGTAAAATCACGTGCTCTGAACAGCTGCCTTTTCTGCACGCAAAGTGCTCGATTTGTTTTAGTTCCCCAAATCGTAACTGCGTTACAATATAGTATCGGTACACGGACGTGCTACAGTTCCAGCAATCATTACAGCATCGGTGCTGATATTACTTCCTTTTATGGCTTTGGTCACCGATTACGATTAGAACTGAACATTCAATAGCAGTTTAACAATTATTAAACAAAAGCAATGCAAACATGGAAACTTGCTTATGGAGGCATCGAGTTATATCGATTTAGTTCGACAATGGCGGTCAGATTACCTGACACCTGCACACTATATCTGCGTCCATCGCAAGGAGGTCCACGACTTTCCCCTTTCCTTCATCACCCCACTGAGCGCCCAGGACCACAGTCACTTTATTATGCGGCTCCGGTTTGGAAACCCTTGGCCCGTCGCAGTCCTCCGAACATTCGCGGGCCCGCTTGACGACCGGCTCACCGTTCAGGGACGCCGCTTTACTGCCGTTAGTATCCATGCTATCCGCTGCCATGCTGCGCCCGTTCCTATGTGGATGTGTGCGTGCCTAAGATTCCGGAACGCGAAACTTGCACGAGAAGGACGGAAAAGGAAATAACTTCCTTCTCTTCGGTTGTGCCTATTGGAAGGTTAAAAATGAGCAGAGAAATTATATTTCAACTAGAGCAGAAGCACGTACCGTAATAAATCAAAGACTGCATTAGAGGTCAAATGAAGTTATATGCTGAGCCTTTTTCGGATTTTGTGGTTGTTGTTGGAAAATAGTGAAAGTATTTGAAAGAATTTTTGCATTATGCATTAAAAAATAAGAATTTCCTTTGAAAAAATGTATACATTTACCACATAAAGACAAATGGGCGGGAAAATTTTATGTGCAGTCTTGAGGCAGTTTCCGTGTTCTGTTTTTTTTTTTTACATCGTGGCAGCGCTTCTAGTTCCTATATATCTACGCTTAGCTGCAGCCTCCGGCTTTTACCGCTAGCGAGGCGAGTGCAGAAAAGGGCGGGAATAATGTTGGACAAACTCTTTATTTTTCTTTATTTTAAACATCCCACTTTTGGCTTCTTGAATTCAGGATGGATGGATGTTTGGCGACTGGGAGGGGGTGCTGGCGGTAAAATTTGCCGAAGTTCTTGCTGGCAAATTTTACTGCCGCTGAACAGCTGAATGACTGATTTCCGGGACATTGCGCGACTTTGGCAGGGTTGCCAAATCTCATGCATCAGGCGCCACACTCGGGCTTTGAGACTTTCACGCTCACGCAAAAAATCTTACGGAAAATCTGTTATTCCATTGTATACCCAATATTAGCTACATCAAAAGTGTGGAGGTAGTTTGTAAACCGTACAGACTGTTTACAAGGTAATGCCTTGTAATCCCTTACATGCATGTAAATGTGTGCGGAAACTTGTAACTAAGCAGAATATAAGACTTTTGGCTATTTTAGTTTTATGTTTGCGGTCAGATTTTTATACAACAGAGTTTCCCCCTTGTGGGGACTAAAACATGGTTCCAACATCGTCAAAATAACATGTTTTTATCACATTGTGGGGACATTTGCTCCTCACTATGTAATATTTAAATGACTACACACAGACTTCTGGAAACATTTCTCTTTTTATTCTGCAATAAATGTACCTGATGCCAGTTAGCCTGACTGTATTGTTGGAGGAGACCTACACAGCATATGGCTAGACCTACTAGTATCTGGAAAAAATCTGCAAGAACTCCACATGCATGGAGTGAAGGCAAGATGCACCCCCCCAAACCATGAATGTGTAAGGCAATGGTGCCACCCAGTGAGCTACCATACCACACCAACTATCCATTGCTTTAAACTGAACAGGCTTAATCAAATAGGAAAGGGAAGCAGCCAACACACCTCCAGCTTTAATGGTCTCACCATGGGACAGTGCTGGAAACAGGTACACTCTATATTTGCAGAGAAAAAATACACTTTGGAACTGGAGATAAAAGCAACTGGCTAGATTCATGAAGAATACTGGTAACACAGGAATAAATACATTTGTGAACTACACAACATTCTCTTCGTGGACAGCTTGACATGATCACCTTGAAGGGGAGTATACAGGAATATATAGATCATTGTTTTCCACTCTGTTCCTTGGGGACCTACAGACAGTACACATTTTTGCTCCCTCTGAGCTCTCAGTAAGAATGTCTGGCAAGGAGCTCAGATGGAGCAAAAACACGGACCAGCTGTGGGTCCCCTAGGACCCGGTTGGAAAATACTCGTATAGATTAACAGCCCAGCCATCACTGATGCCTTAACTTACTTTTAAAGAGATAATATCCATAGAAAAATGATGATGTCCATAGGCATAAAGTACAAATCGGAAGACAGACATCTCCTTGTGACCTCAGAAAATGACGTACACTATATTGCTAAAAGTATTGGGACGCCTGCCTTTACACACACATGAACTTTAATGATATCCCTTTCTTAATACATAGGCTTTAATATGGAGTTAGCCCACCCTTTGCAGCTATAACAGCTTCAACTCTTCTGGGAAGGTTTTCCACAAAGTTTAGGTGTGTGTCTATGGGAATTTTTGACCATTCTTCCTGGAGATCATTTGTGAGGTCAGGCACTAATGTTGGATGAGAAGGCCTGGCTCACAGTTTCCACACTAATTCATCCCAGAGGTATTGTATCAGGTTGAGGTCAGGGCTCTGTGCAGGCCAGTCAAGTTCCTCCAAACCAAACTCGCTTATTCCATGTCTTTATAGAACTTGTTTTGTGCACTGGTGTGCAGTCATCTTAGAACAGGAAGGGGCTATTTGTTGGGAGCAAAATTGCTCCCACAAAGTTGAGAGCATGAAATAGTCCAAAATGGCTTCGTATGCTGAGGCATTAAGAGTTCCTTTCACTGGAACTAAGAGGCCCAACCCCTGAAAAACAAACCCACACCATAATCCCCCCTCCACTAAACTTTACACAATGCAGTCAGGCAAGTACCGTTATCCTGGCAACCGCCAAACCCAGACTCATCCAGACTGCCATATAGAGAAGTATGATTCGTCACTCCAGAGAACACGTCTCCATCGCTCTTAAGTCCAGTGGTGGTGTGCTTTACACCACTGAGTCCGACGCTTTGCATTGCACTTGGTGATGTAAGACTTGGATGCAGCTGCTTGGCCATGGAAACCCATTCCATGAAGCTCTCTACACACTGTTCTTAGGCTAATCTGAAGGCCACACGAGATTTGGAGGTCTGTAGCTATTGACTCTGCAGAAAGTTGGCGACTTCTGCACACTATGCGCACGCTCTGTGATTTTACGTGACCTACCACTTCATGGCTGAGTTGTTGTTGTTCCCAATTGATTCCACTCTTATAATACCACTAACAGATGACCGTGCAATGTTTAATAGTGAGGAAATTTCACGAATGGACTTATTGCACAGGTGGCATCCTATCACGGTACCATGCTTGAATTCACTGAGCTCCTGAGAGCGACCCATTCTTTCACAAATGTTTGTAGAAGCAGGCTGCCTAGGTGCTTGATTTTATACACCTGTGGCCATGGAAGTGATTGGAACACATGAATTCAATGATTTGGAGGGGTGTCCCAATACTTATGGCAATATAGTGTATCTGAAATGCCTAATTCATGATGTAACTTTTTGCTCCAGGAAGCATGGTGAAAAGTCATAACCCATCTCTGGAAAGATGGCACTTCCTTTGGGAGTTGAGTAGCAGTGGGGTAGCATGGTGGTGCAGTGGCTAGCACTATTGCCTCATACCTCTGGGACTAGGGTTCAAGTCTCCAGTGGAGTTTGCATGTTCTCCATGTGTCGTTGTGGGGTTTCCCCCTATGGTCTAAAAACATGCTGAAGTTAAGTGGAGTTACTGTGTGATGTACCCTGCAATGGGTTAATGCCCCATCCTGGGTTGTTTCCTGCCTTGCACCCATATCCTCCACACCCCCTGCTGTAAGACAAGCAGTTGCTAGAAATGGATGGAGTATAAGTGGGCATAACAAAATTGGAAAAGTAATTTCCATACACCCACTCCATCTTACAAAGACACAGTGATGTGATTTATGCTTTTATGTGGTGGTGAGTAGGATTAGGGTTGTATGCCTTTGTGTAGGAGGTCATGGGTTCACATCCTGTGCTCAGTAGAATAAACATAACACTGTTGGGCCCTTGAACACAGTCCTTAAACACAACTGCTCCAGTGTTGCTCTGTATAAAAAACTGGAAAGATTTACTCATAATAAACAGGACAACCCTTCATGATAACAACTGCAGTCCAGACACCTATTTTCTATGACTATTTATTGAGTCCCCAACAACTGTGTCCAGTCACAATATGAAGGCAATCAGGAAATATTTTGCACAAGGCAGAACACACCTGGAACAAAACTCAAGCCTTCACAAGGCTTAAACATGCACACACTTAATTCAGAGTCACCAGTGCATGTGCACTTAGACTGAGAACTAGGACCATCAGACTCTGGTAGGTAACCAGAGGAAATCTCTGCAAATAGGGTGAGAACATGCTGACTTCTCATCGGGTTCCTGCACACCTATAGGGGAAAGGCAAAAATGCTTCCCATGGAGCAAATGGGCCACCCCTTTAATAAACCCATGTCTCAAACATAAACTACAGATTTTTCTCTTTACGTAAAACTGTACTAAAATGAACTACCACTCTCCACAGAACAAGGTACAAATACATTGAAATTGCAGCAACTTGTTCCACTAGAGTCTCTGACAAACTGTTGTTCTGGAGTTAAGTGGGATTTATTGTTGGAATCTTACAGGTCTAGACCTGATTTGAGGTCAGATTTGTTGGAAATTTCAGTTAAAGAATTAATTTCTCCTAGAAGATATAATCCCTTTTCATTCATCAGTCTTGTACTGTAATTTATACATTAAATGGTACGTATGAGACACAATTTGTATTTAAATGCTCTCTCCAAATTCAGAAAGAAGCTTTGTGCAATTCAAGGCTGAGGTGAATGTTTTCACCAGGTGACATTAGAATGAGAAAAAAAACATTTATTTAAATGCATGCCTGATGCAACAGTAAGATCACACATTCTTGCCAATCACGGGAAACCAAAGAGAAGTTTCTAGTTTGTGCACAAAACATCTATTCACACCTCTACAACGCCCAACAAGCTTGACAGTGAAGGCCGTTTTCACACTAACAGAACATTCGCTCATACTTCAGGTTTTTCCACATGCCACCACCTTAGTACCTCTGGTGATCGTCCCATTCAGATTAAAGCTTTTTTAAGTCTATGCAAGTGTTACAGCGGATTTTTGACTACATAATTTGGTCTCATTAGTGCTGCAGGATGGCGCCACAAGGTGCGGCAAGAAGTGCATTTGAATAGCAGACGTGTTTTTGACAGCAGCTGCCGGCAGAGGCACTACGGTAATGGTCCCTGTTGCAGATACCAACCCAAACCCTGTTGTGGCTTGTGCAACAAAGAAGCCGGAAAGTGAGCAGCCCACACACAGCACAAAACGTCAGAACACGCCAATAAGGATGACAAACACAATAGGGGCAGAAACGCTCACAGGGCACAGAAAGATGTAAAGTGACCATTTTATTTGGCATAATTTATTAAGATCATTTTCAATGTTAGTTATTTATACAAAATGTTTCTTTAAAAAAATTTGTAATAAAACAAGTTCCCAGTGTAAAGGTGTAGTACCGCACACCGTAGCGTGCTGGAACGAGGCACTGCGCGTGCGTGAGGGCCAGTCGATGGTTTCGCCTTGACAGCGTACAGCAGTGACATCGACGACACCATAACCCTCCCCATGCATTCACACCCCAACACACAGGCAGATTGAGGAAAGTTGCATTCACAGAATTTTCTAGATGTCTCTAGAGATCCCTCCACTCAGCATAAAGCAGCAGCCATCGCCAACACTGACAGCCTCACTCTTATAAAACAAGTTTCCTGACCAAAGTTTCTAAAAGAAACTTAATTTCCTAGGAGCAAAGTGAAGTGAATTTAATTTGTTCTAATATGGCCAGAGCCCTCACTAAAACTTTACATCGTTTTTCCAACTGCCCAGGAGTTTAATTCCATTACAGTCATTCCAGTTATCCATTCAGCTCTTAGTTATTGTGTTCATTTGCCGTTGTTGGTCAGATAATTCATTTCACACACCTTCTCATTCTAATATTACAGTTGAGTTGGGTGACGGTGGTCTGGTTTTCTGATACTTCTTCACACCACTGTGATGCATTTAGAAGGCACTTGCAGATTTACATGTAAGTGGAGTTCTACTGTATTTATGACTGCTGAGCTTCTCAGCTCAATTCACAAAAGGTGGCTTAGAACTCCTGAATTCAATGAGGACTTCAAACTGTCCAATCCAGTCAAAGACACTTCACCCTTTTCACCCACAAAAACACACAGTTAAACAACCAATTACAACAACCAAGCCAGGCTACCATCACACATTCACACGTGATCATATTTTTAAAAAGTTTGGTTTTGCTTTATGTCTAAAACTGAAAACATGTAGAAGATGTTTCAATAAAGTGAATAGGACCCTACGTACAAATATATTGATTTGAAAAATAGCTATCACCCTGATTGGATTCTTTAACAATTAACATAAACAGATAAATGAAAAAAAAAAAACAGCCATATGCAATTATTAGCTACCATAAACCCAAAAGCACATAATTTCTTTAAGGTTAACTGGTATAGAAAGGAAGAGGCTTATTTTTTGCATTTAAAATCTATTGCTTGACAACCAGCTTTCATTTAACTTAGGCAGTACTGATTCAGAGGCAGTTATACGCCTAGTCTTGGTCCAACCTCCATGAATCAACACAGAACTGTGGAAAGACTATCAATTGACAATGTAACTTGAGGATATAAAAAGAAATCCAATGCTATGACATGAACATAATTGGCTATGCCGAAATCACAGAGAGTCTACAGCTTGTGATCACCTTTTGCTGAGACAGTAGAAGAATGGGAAAGACCAATCATTATCACAGGTTTTTGGATTCCTCCAGTCAAGAAGTGTTGGACCACAAATCCAAACAGAGACAAGTGGTAAGTGGCGACAATGGGCATGTTCTTCTGTGGCACATAGCAGGACAGCTCAGGTCCGTTAAAAATGGCATTTGTGAGGGGCACCTTCTTGCCCCCTCTGCCCATGCTATGCTGCAGTCTGTGGGTCAAAGGCGTGGGGGAGCAGCCGCAACTTGCTCTTAAATCAAAGGATTTTTTTGGTATCACTGCTTCAGCATTACTTCTCAGTAAAAACTTCATCCGTCTCCCTCCTCTGATAAGACCACCATGCTTAAAAACACAAAAGCTAAGGCTTGAAACAGTAAAAATAACAGATGCAGTTAAGAGAGATGATCCGTTGGCAGAAGAAGCTTTTTTTTAAAAAAAAAAAAAAAAAAAAACCCACAGGAACCAAACTCTACGAACTGAGATGGGGGACATTTTCAATTTCACTTTGGCATCAGTTGAAGTCAAACTAGGAAGGGATGTTCAAGAAATAAATGACGCGGAAGCTTGTGCTGTCCTCATTCTGGAGCTCTCCCTCCCAGTCGACACTACAATAGCACACACTTCTTGGTGTTCTTCTTGTTGGAGGGATAGAGCACAGCACGCACGGCCTCCATGAACACCTCCCGTACGCCTTCCTGTAGTAGCGCCGAACACTCCAGGTACTTGATGGCGCCTATCTGCTTTGCCAGCGAACTGCCCTGCTGGGCGGTGGTGGGAGCAAGACCCTGTTCCCTCAGCTTCTTCACCGTGTCGCCGTCGGCACGCAGATCCTTCTTGGTGCCCACCAGCAGGATGGGAACGCCGGGGCAGTGGTGTGACACTTCTGGGTGCCACTTGTGCCGCACGTTGGCGTGCGATGATGGGCTGCCGATGGAGAAGCAGATGATGAAGACGTTGGTCTGCGGGTAGGAGAGCGTGCGCAGACGATCGTACTCCTCCTGGCCCGCCGTGTCCCACAAGTTGAGGCTGACCGTGCGGCCGTCCACACTCATCTGAGCGCTGTAATTGTCAAACACTGTGGGGATGTACTCCTCCGGGAAGGCATTGGTCGTGTAGGAGATCAAGAGGCAGGTCTTGCCGACCGCACCGTCTCCCACCACCACACACTTTATAGTTTGCATTCTCCCCTCATTCACACAGACTGTGGCACCTGCACAGATCAGAAAGAGGGTCACTGATGCAGAAAATAAAAAATAAGCACTCCCAGATACATCAGAAGCTAAAATGTAATTACCATAGTAATATCACAGCTTTTTAAAACTTGTGCCTTTTAAACCCAGAATACTCTTATTTTTGCTTGCTCTGCTACAACCCTAGCAATTTCTGTACCATGTCACACATTCTTTAAAGGAGACTTATTATGCTTTTCTGGTTTTTCCCTTTCCATTTTGGTGTGTTATATAGCATTATGCGCATGTAAAGTCTGCAAAGTCTTAAGGGCCAAATTACATAGCAAAAGGAGTACCTCACCACAGAAACTACTCTTCTGTAATCTGCCTGAAACTCCTCACTGCAATACCAGCCCTTACTTCCCTGATATGGTGAGGTCACCTCGTAACAATCCTTATTGGCTGCCTACCTCCAAGGATCTGTCTGCAAACTGCAGGGGCAGAACTTGTATGGCAAGCTGACCAATAGGAGCACAATTGGCTCATCATGGGTGGGGCTTAAAGCTCTAACAACATTTCAGACAGAGGGTAAATAAGGATGTACAGTATAAGAGGGTAAATCGGGATGTACAGTATAAGAAAAATAATGTTTTTGTAACATTGAAGCATTTTAATCTATTCTAAGAGACCCCAAAAATAAAACTACGGATAGTGACAATTAACATAATAGGTCCCCTGTAATACAAAAAGTAGTCAAGAGCAAATCTTAAACAGAATTTGCATTTGAAAGACTTAGTATTTCTGTGCGCTATTAATTGCAACAGAGTCATCAATTTACTTGAGATCTGGATCAATTCAAATATACATAATTTTCGACAGCCATATTTTAACAAAGATACTTCTAATTCTGACCAAGTGTAAGACACTAACAAGAAGTACAAATTTGAATAGCCAGTCTGATTATAAATAACTTAAATCCCAATATCCCTTATTACCATCAGTAGAGGAAATCATTTTCATTAAATCGGCAACAAGATAATAGGTTTTGTGTGCCAACCCAAAGCAGTTACTTTCTTGCTAAATGTCTTTGTTACTGTGAATATTAGTTTCAGTATGTAACCAACTATCAGACATCGACGACAACCTTTTCCTGCTGTTACAAGACGTACAATCACTGTGGCCATCTGAACCACAAAACATACTTACCTACCTTAAAAATAATTTGCAAACATACTGTTTGAACTACCTTAAGAGAGAACACACACCACCCTGGGGAAACGACTGATCGCATTCAACTGATAATAATAGATAATCCACTTTTCACACTGTGCAGCTGCTCTCACCCGTATTCATTACACTGCGAAATGACCGCTAAGGGTGTGAAATACGGCCTCTGGACTGGCAGGGAGGGGAGAGAAGGGCTGCCTTAAACCAACACAGATTTCTGGTCTGACTGGGAGGTTCCTGTGACTCACACATGACAAAACAGCAGGGCCTCCTAGGTGCTCTGCAAAACTTTAAATGTGTTAAATTTACCGCACTAGTTCAGAACGGCCTTCAAATAATATCTGATAGTCCACAAATGAACGAGGGCCGCAACTGAGAGACGGTCGGTCAGGTTCATTTGCCCGAACACAAGCGTCCCAGGGCGGGCAGTTAATTTACGGTAAATGTAATGGACTGTTAGCCCGCTAGCTAAGCCGGCTACTCACATACTGTACTGGCGGCTAACGATCTCGACAAGATTTAAAGTGACAGGTTCCTTCAGAAGGGGTTATAGATGTCATGAAAATAAAATCAGCGGAAATAGAAAGAAAATACAATTAAGCTAACTGTACGGCTGGGTGGATGAACTTACTGAATAAATAATCTTCATAACTGGCTAACAATTGGCTAACAACTGCAGCGCTAGCTTACCGGCTAAGTAAGCGGGATCGGGTTTGAATCGTGCTCGCGCTGAGCGCTTCGCTAGCTTTCCGGTGCCAAAAGCGGACAAATCAGAGATGACCGCGACTGGACCCTCCTTCTGAAACACGCCGAGAAACCTGGAAAGAAAACAGCCTTATAACGAGCTTCAAAAACTCATCCGCCTTACCCCCTCATTGGCGGCTGGCACTCCTCTGCCGCAGCTCAATTAGACCATGCTAAGAACGGCCCGCCACAAACCTGCATCCGGGGAGCACGAAACACCTTAGCCGATTCGCGGCGACGCCCCCGCTCGGCGCCGATGCACGCCGGTCAATGTAGTGTCGTGGGAACCGGTCAGACAGGCGCGCGACAGGTGGACGCGGGCACCGCCTACAGCCGCCGCTGCGACTCCCGAAAGTCCTAAGAACAACAACTGAAAGGAAAAACTGCACAATGCAGAAAAGCCACAAAGAAATATACTTACGTTCTTTATTGACTACCGTTGTGTGAGACGAATACTCTGGCGTTCCGAATCCCTATACCGAGCTAGTCCCAATGCAAGCGGCATTTCAGTAACTTTTAATAAGCGCCAGATGTCACTGTAGACTGTCCCTGAAGCAATGAACGTCTGCACTGACAGACCAGAATTACAGCTGTGTTGAATAGTTGTATGCCTTGTTTTTCAGAAATACAGGAAAGTTTCGTCATAAATACTCACGTTTTTTTCTACTCTGTTGTGTTCCCAAAACGTAACTTATTAACAGGTTACTCCGGTCATTCATAATAAAAATAATAATAAAAATAATAATAGAGTGATGACTGGGGCTGTCCCGTAAAATCCCGGACATAGCGACCCCATTCCAAAGGTTTGTTTAGGTCTGTTTGATAGGGGAATTGATTGGGGCATTCCATGTCCAGGAATGAAACTCGTTTTTTCCAGCACAGATGAGCAAAATCCGGGGTGGTCCTGGAAAATCCTGGATGTGTGGCAGCTCTAGTGATGACGTCCATTCATAGTCATTTTTTCCCCCTCTCTCTCCATTTACAGGTAAGAAGCTAGCCAGTTTAGGGCTCGCAGTAACAACTCACCATATGATGGTCCATTCAAACAAGGATGGCATTTTGACCCATGAAAGGGACTTGCATACTAGATCGCAAGCCAGTGATTCACAAACTAGGACATCACATTAACACTACCTACTGCAAGTGTGGATACACCCAGTGACCCACAGGCAGATTTTAACACAAAGCAGCACCAGTTTATTACTTTTCCCAAGATCGCCAGCGTCACTATGTCCAATAAAAGCAACTTTCCCACAGAGACCCTTCACCCCACCCATTCTTTGAGGGGATTCTCAAGGCCAACTCTAACATCTCCATGATAACGCTTACAGACTAGGGTGTGGGTCAGTGGAAGGAAAAAGGAAGATTGAGTAGAGGTGAAGGGCAGAGGGCTGTTACGAGTTAAAGGCAGAAAGGGCTTGAGGAAGTCTGAGAACCTTGAAAATGAGCCAGGGTAGTTAATTAGCTCTTGCTAAACAAACTGAAAGGTCTTCCTGCTGTTGCATGAATTTGCCTACCTCTGATGGAATAATTGTGTAAAATGTGGGAGCGCCTTTCTTGTTCTTAAGCAGAGTGAGCAATTAGCATTGAGAACTATGACGATTGCACGGTTCACACAGGGTCCTTAAACTTACTATATCAGTCCTTGTCATATTTGAGGAAGAGTGCTTTCAGAGATGAAACTATCAAAAAAAAATGGGCATTCATGGCAGATTCCCCCCAGAAATAAACATGATCATATCTTTCAGGGAATTGATGCCAATAGTTTTAAGCCTCTACTGAATTTATATAGCACTCACAGCTAGCTTGCTCTACCCACACACAAGAAATAACCCAGTTCTATGACAATTGTACTGAACTAGTTGAGGGTGCTCAGTGGATAGCAGTTACATTACGTTTCTGGTGTTGCAGTTTGGAATCTCACCTCCACATGTGTGACGATTACATGATCACCACATGGGATTTTCTGCAGGTACTCCGGTTGCCTTTCAGAGTCCAAAGACATGCAATCTTCACTTCACAGGCCAATTATGTGAGTATGTACCCTGTGATGAACTGGCATCCCATTTAGGGAATACCCCAGCCTCAAGTACTGTGCCACCTGGGAGAGGCTCAAGCTTCTATGATAAGGTGGGTCAAAAGATGGATGTATTAATTGAGTTAAGGTTCAATTGTAGGAAACCAAACCAGAATGGGATTTTTAAATACACTGAAGTACTATTTCAAGAGAATGACAAATCACACACACATCACACTGAGACAATGATCTTTATTTTACTTTCTCTTATTTACAGAACTCAATCATAAAAAATGACATCAAGTTACAATCACATCTGTAATTTAAATTAAATTCTCTTTTGTGAAAACTAAAGAGAAAAAACACACAGACAGACACAAACACACACATTACAGAAATACAGACACCCAACCCCATTCCCTCACCAGCCAGTAAAGTGCACCAGAATCAGGAGGTTTTACTGAGAGGGAAAGGATGGGTATAAGTACAGCACTGAGTACTCTGCTGTACCAGAATGATCAAGTCACAATTAACGATCAGCCCTGAAATACCATCCACTTCAAATGCAGTTATTGAGAACTGTTTCACCCCAATTAATAGATTTGTGCCAAATGGGTTGTGTGGGTAAAAGTCCACTTGGTCATTCTGCCTGGATTTTCACAATGGAATATTACATGGGCTATTACAGCACAATGGAGGTAGGGTGAGGGGTTTAACCAGGATGACACCTTTTATGCGTTTTCACCATATGCAGCAAAATATTTTTAAGTGTAATAGTAGTACTTTGGACTGCTAGCACAAACAAGACGCAGAAAGATTGAGATATTTCAGTCAGGGTACCAGAGGCTGAAGAATCACACTTCTATCCGGCACTTAAATCAACAGCACCTAGTGTACTATCGATACATTACGGGCGCTATGGTGTTTTATCAAGAGGTTTAACGAGGGATTCCCTCTCCCACACCATAGGTGCCCTTATTTTCTTGTCCCCTCCCCTAGCGGCTGGAGGTAATGAGTCATGTCTAAAGGTTGATTGATACTTCTGTGTAGAATCTACGCTGTCTGTCCGGTGCAGCCGCATACCCTCCGGCGTAACCGGATGCACACCTCCCCAGAATGTAACTATCAGCGTCAGGCTACAGCATAGGGTACGTAGCTACCAACAGCGTAGATTCTACACAGAAGTATAAATCAGCCGTAAAACGTAAACTGAGTATTGCCTGACGTTTCCTTACTTATCCTATCCACATATAGTTCAACATTTCCACCAAGGCCAATTAGCTGAGCTTGAGAAAGTAAGTTCACACCTCTCACAAAAGCTGATGGCTGTGGACAATTCAAACGGTGTCCTGTGCATCCCTACAATCTCTTCCACAGGATCAGATGCCGATATTTCCCCAAACATATAAAGCTCACTGACAACACTGCAGATTCGGATAAACTCCTGCTGATAAAGCTGGAAAACCAGCATACTACATATGCACCAGCAGCGTAGGCAAACTATGGTCCTCTCAAAGGAATGCATATCCCACTGATGGTGTTTGCCCTGAATAAAAAAATAAATAAACAAAATACGTCCACTTCCTTGTGAACATAAAATAAAATTTGTTCCTATATATGAAACGCCCACTTAATGGTCAAAGGTCGTCACCTCAGACCTCACCTCCACATGGGCTGGGCGGCTGACCGTGTTACCTTGGGCCCAGGTATCCGTGACCCCAAGATCCTAGTATTGGCCGACTCTGAAGTCCTGGCCTCTTTGATTGCAGCGGCGGCAATGATCGAGGTGCGGATGGTTTTGGCAGCGGTTGAGGAGGGACTCCGCGTCGTGGATGTCATGTGGGATTCGGCTTTGGGTGCCAATCGCTTGGAGACACGCATGGAGGAGCCCCTGATGAACGGTGCTGGAGCACGTACAACCTCGTCTCTCTCATTTCTCACATTCTCTGGGAGGTTACGGTTAGCTTTTATGGCCTGGTTGGCTAACACCCGAGCCTTATCGCTCGTGCTACTAGCTCGTTTGATCTGGCTCTGGGCACTTGAGGGTCGTAGGCCTATCGTGGAGCGGCTCGAGTTGCTTCGTGTAACGGGCGGGCGGGGCCCACGTGCAGGGGAAGTCTCCCCGACAGGGGCTCGATCGTCCTTACTGCGGACCTTGGAAATGTTAGCATTGACTAGGGTCCCTGGCTTTGGTGCTTGGGTCTTGCGAGCTCCTCGTACAGGGTCTTTTGCACTCCGAGTGACATCCTTGCTTGCATGAGATCCAGACCTTTCTCCATCTCCCACTTCCTTCCTCCATTTAGAACAGTGGCTGGGTGGAGCCCGTTGCACAGGCAGAGTTAGGTTTTCGTAGGAGTGCAGGCCACGAACAAGGGTGAGGCACTCCAGCGTCTCACCCATGCGTGAGTACGCCTGCTCCTTGCCCGACCTTGGCGGTTCGGCTTCCTGGGGTAGCTGTGGAGCCCGCTTCGCCGCATTCAAACCTCGACGCTTATTCACCTCCAGGACGGCAGCGGGTGTTGAACCCATCTGCTGGACCAACACCTTCTCGGAAACAAGTCTCAGCAGCTGAGCGCTGTCCGTGGACAGCTCGCTGACAGTTTCTACAGCCAGAGCTTGCAAGCCATCGGGAAGAACAGAGGTTTGAGGCTGGCTCTCGGCAAGCTGCTTATTCTGCCTCCAGCCTCCACACACAGAGTTTGGTGAAACTGCCAGAGTTTTGTTTTGTACATTACTGAAGTCCTGAGCACTTTGTGCAGCATCTGCGATCAGCCTATTTTGGCTATTCATATTATGAGTGCTCTCCTGTGGTTGATTGTGCGTACCTTTGACTGTGTTAAGCTGACCAGTACTATGTTTATTAACAGTGACCAATCCACACTGTCTTTGCTGAGTTTCAGACTCGGGCCCATAATGGCTGCTTGAAGTATCAGTACTTAACCCATTCAGATGATACGAAGATTTCAGTCCAAGTTCACTGACTGTAGAAGTAGTGTTCAGTCCATGTTGCATCTCAGTGTCAACAGTGTTCATTCCCTCTTTATGACCGAGACCATGTTGTGTTTGTGTAGCTTCAATACAGGTTTCTGGCTGCTTGACTGAATCATCAGAGCTGAGCCTCCTTGGTGAAGTGTCGGCACTAGGGCTGCCGGAACGCCCCAGGGACTTAGTATGGCGCAGGCTACGGCGTGTCTGGGTGGAGATGAGAGTCCTCTCCAGGGCTTGCTCCAGGCTGTCTTCCCCCACGTCGAGGTCCAGGCCTGAGCAGGAGGCCACAGAACGTCTCCTCTGCATGTTCTTACGCTCCGCTTGCTTCTGCTCCTTCTGCTCACGTTCTGCGTTCTCCTAAGAGTGAGAGAAACACAACATAAACAACAAACATCAAGGGCATGTGTTTCATAGTAGTCCAACAGAATCAGTAAGGGTGGGAATTGGCAGTGACCAGCCAAATCGATATTGTATTGATACATGTTTGCGCGATATATATTCGATATGTATCGCAATTTTTAAACAGATTTTGCCGAAGAGCATTTCAGGTCTACATTTAAAGTAAAGACAAGGGTTGTAATGGTACACGCATGTGTCGTGTGCCTTTCCATTACAGCATTTTTGGTTTGGAACGCGCAATGAAACAAATTAATACATTTTTTGACACGGGTGAAAGATGTTCAACATGGAGAACGTTATACTAATTGCTGCTTTGAGTTAGAGCTAGTGTTAGAGAGCTCAAAGACCCTCCCACATCACTGTAATCAGTAGTTTGGGAACATTTTGGCTTCCCAATAAATTACGTCAACGCCAGAGAGAGAGTAGTTGATAATACTAAGAATATCTGTTGGTTCTGTTATACCGCACTTGTATATTTTTCTGGAAACACATCCAACATGCTAACTCATTATAAAATGACATCATCCACGTGCTTTTCCCAGATTATTCAGACCGGGCTAAAAAATAACTAATGCTAAGTTCACACTACACGATTTTACCCTTCACTTAGCACTGGCAAATCGGCGCTCAATCGCTACTGGTTCAAAGTTGCGAACAGACAGTCCCCAATGCATAGTAGACACCTGTCAGATATCTAGCAGGCAAAATATCTGGACCTGTTGGCGACTCCAAATCCTGTAGCGTGAAAAGTGTTGCGACTGGCAATGAGTGTGGCGGCGAGCTACAACCAATGAGAGAGCAGGACACGGGGTGAGGTCAAACCAGAGGGAGGAGTTTAATAAAGGCGTAAACAGTTCAGTTTGCCTAGAAACAGCCGTTAGGGTTCGGGGAAGAGGTGTAGAGATATTCAATTAATGTTTACATTTCACACACTTGCGGTTAGTTGTGACTTTAAATTAAGATGGTGCAGGAAGAGTCTGCACACGCTTACTCATTCATGATGGCACCGTGTCAAACTTCATGCATATCAGTCTCTTTAAAAAAAAAACAAAAAA
>JAAGVU020000002.1:22107854-22122722 GCA_011763525.2 Mormyrus iriodes
TGCACACGCTTACTCATTCATGATGGCACCGTGTCAAACTTCATGCATATCAGTCTCTTTAAAAAAAAAACAAAAAACCAGGCAGAGCGCAACTGGGCAAATATTAGCAGCACCAAATGTGAACAACGATTTCAGTAACTCCCGTTTAAATTGATATTTAAAAATCGATTTTTTAACTCAAAATTATTCTACTTAAGTATTAAAATCGCCACCTTGAAGAATTCTGATTTGTGATAGTAGTCGATTTTCTGCTCACCCCTAAGTCAGGATAAAACAAATACTAAATTTATAAAAGAATATAATGCAATGGAAAGGGAAAACAGGTCACTGAGTTATAGAGGATAAAATTATGGTGCTGACCTTCACTGCTTTTTGGAAGCGGAGGCAGAAGCTGTGGAAGACTCTGCATGCCTCTTCCAGTTTGAAAGATTGTTCGTCCTCACAGAAGAAGTCAACAAGGGCCTGCCTGTCCATCTGTAAAGCCTCTATCTCAGCCTCTGCCACTTCCAGCTTCTTCTCTGCAACCTGTCAATGGGAATGTGTAGTTCCGGGCTGTAGCACATTTCATTTATGCAATAGAATTTAATTATAAAATTACTCAACATGGAATGGTTATTTATCTTGCAGGCCCAGTGACTGGTCACAGGGTTGCATCACCGTGAAGCTCTGTGATGGAGTCATCTGATAGTGCTGGAGAAGACATTCACCTCTAGGAACTGCTGGGTCTGCTGCTGCACCTCAGGCTCACTCTGAACACTGGCCATCAGCTCTGTAAGCCTGTTCCGTAACCGGGAAACATCATCCAGCAGTGACTCTTCAGACAGTCTAGAGAAGTGGGAGATAACATCAAAGTGATGCAAGGAGCAACTCTAGCCATCTTTTTAAATCCACTTTATATCTGCATACCTGCTGCTGGACCAAAGAAATATTCCCCCCAAGGGGATCAATAAAGTCAAAGTCTAGTACTCAAAGTCCCAGGACAAACCAAACAAGCAGGGAATATAACACGGCCCCCAATAGAGGGTGTGGCAATGCACCCTAGGCAGGAAAAGCCATGGCCATGTTTTGAGCCATAGCTGTTGTGCTGTGAGTACTGAGTTTAATTGAAGTCAAGTGCCCAGCACCAAGAAGGTTCAGACCTGGAGGCTTCAGCCACATGCTCCAGTTGGCTGGGAAACGATAACAAGCCTGGGTCTTTTTTCACCACTTCCTGGACAAAGAGATGAAAAAGGACACAAACTTTAACAGTAGTATTTTGAGTTTAAAATATCTTTTATGCAGTAGGGAAACACTGGTCTAGGAGCTCTTACCATGGCCACAAAGTGCAGCAGATTCATGCCTGGTTTGTTGGCTTTGGTGTCAGCCAGTTTGAGCAGCGAGGCGATACGGAACCCCGCAGCATTTCCAGCGTAGCTCCCCTGTGTGCGCCCATGCAGAAATCAGCCCAGATCAAACTCACAAACACTCCAGCTGGAGCAAAAAAGAACACAGTTAAAAATCTTTGGAGAGGGAACTGCTCTTTCACCCTTTAATTAGGAGCTTAATCTGAATCAGCAGTGCATAAGCAGTACTTAAAAGGTTAAGATAATAGACAGCTACTTGCTGAGCATTCTGGTACAGGCTAGCAAATTCTGTATTTGGAACAGGTCCAGACATCGACAAAGTCAGTTCCACGCCGTTTCATCCACAACCATACAATGTGTAAGGTTTGCTTGCGGAGGTTCATTGAGGCCTGCGGATAAAGTGAGATAATAAAACGTACTGCATTCATATAGTTTCCAGCCTTCAGTACCAGACGCAGGATGACGTGCAGCTCAGAACAGTTCTGTAGCTCTGGGGAAAGAAAAAAAATAAATCACTAACCTTATATTCCTACTGGGTCTCTTTCATCCTATTAACTGAGTTCATGCTGCCCAAAATTGTTCTAAAGGTCTGTAAAAGTCTCTAAAAATCTAGGGACTGCTTTAAAAGTCTCAACATTTCTATTCTGAGTTTCAAGTGTCTGCAAACCACACTGAACAATGACATTCCCAGAGCTGTTGTCCACCATATGATTACCCATTCTCTTAAGTGCAATGTAAAAATTCCTTGGCCACTGTGTCAACGTTTGATTTAGGATGAGCGTGAAACAGGCCATGATTGGCGAAATCCTCCTGCTCCCTGATCTCTCACCTTGAGCAGCGTCCCCCAGGCAGCGGGCTGCCACACACAGGGAGCCCACAGAGGACTCAAACTCCTGCTTCAGGATCATGGCATCCAGACGCAGACGAAAACTACGGGGCCACACAGAGAAAAAAAAAAAACTTAGAGCAACGCCCAACTAGTCTCCACAACTTCAAATACAAGGCTGCTAGGTAGGTGGGCAAAGGTTCAGAAGAGGACATATGAACAATTAATGCTTAAACGCACTCTTTGTTCCATTTATCGGTACGGCACCGCGGCGATGCGACTTGTTGCCAAGGCATTTAAGAGAGATTTAGTAGAGAAATTGGAGAGGGGGAGAAGATAAGAAAAGGCACGTGTTGGGGGGGGAGGGACTGGGCGTAAACAGAGAAGTCTGAAGGGGAGGGAGGCTGTAGGCACTGAACTGATAAACTGTGAATCAGCAATAAATAAGGTAGTTGCAGATGGGCTGCTCCAGCACGGGGGAGAGGTTTGCGAGGAGATTGCGGAGGTCGAGCACAGCTGGTGTGAAGAGTGACATTAGGCAGAGCCCCCGCCCACGAGAACTTATTGTATCTGTCCCCAGGAAATACATACGCCGTTCTGTCAGTCTTTCTGCTAGTCTTACAGTTTTATCCCTGGGATAGACCTGATCTGGGTGGCAGAGCTTGGACAGTGGTGGAGATACTGATGTGAGGTAGCCAGGGGCAGCCGACCCACCTGGGCAGCTCCACTAGAAGCAACATGAAGAGATCAGGCTCCCCAAGTAGACTGCGGTCCCCATGGAAGGATTGTAGGCGTTTTTCCTGCACGGTAGACAAGTCACGTCAATGGTTAGCCTGAAGATGCATGAATACACAGATAATATGTATGTGACTCAAATTTGTAATTAAGGCTCCTGAGCAACTCAGCCCAGGGCTGTGATATTGTCCTATGGGCATACGGTCTGATGTGCCACGAACAAGAGCGGGAGAAATACCTCTTCTCTATCTGGCAGGAGCTTGCAAAGTTCGCTCAGTTTCTCCGCCCCATAGCGCTCTCCATCCCCCTGCCTGATGTCCTCCACAATCTCCCTGGCAGCGCTGTGGAAAATGAGAAACTCCCCCACTGTAACAGTACGTCACCTTCATCTGTTAGCAAGGCAGCTTCAAGCACCACCTGATATGACTATGCACTTATGATCTCTATGGAGCAATTTAGAAACAAACATCTTGTTCACAAGCATTTTTTCTTCTTTTTCCTTTTAATCCGCGACCTCCCCACCCTACTGCAAACAGGAGCTCAGGTTATAAGCCATGATCAACATATTAAGCAGTCACCAGCCAGACGGGTCTGTGACTGATACTGTAAAAAGTACAAAAATGTGATCAGACTCCCTTGCAACACTGTGCCTGTTGGCCTGGTGTCAGGAGGCGTTTTACAGAGGTCAGTGAGCCTGTGATCAGTCCAGTTTACGAGGCTCCAGGCCGCATGGTATATAGTTACGGGCAAACGGAAGGCAAATCATCCACCATGAGCCTGCTTATCTGTCCTTAGGGGTTGTGGGAAACAGGTCTCGGTACGCCGAACTGGCGACACTTGCAAGCAGAATGCAAACAAGGAAAGCGCCCCTGGAAGTCACCCTGAGACTGGAGGACAGGTATAAAAGCCACGCCTGGATAGGGCACTGTTCCAGAGGTGTGACACCATTCAGTGTCAGGGATAAGACTCTTCCACCCGAGGAGGACAAATTCACACAGCTGTGTTTCCCCTACATGAAAGACTCCCTTGAGCCTAAGTGACTACTCAGAGCAGAAAGGGACAGAGTCTGCTTCACTCTTTACACGCTCCCGCTCCCCCCCCCACCCCCGTCTGCATTAACCCAAACCTCGCCCACAGACAGACAGTTTAGCTTCTTGTCACAAAACAAAAGAACAGCAAGTAGAAACAAACCCGCACGGTTGCCTCCGATAGCGTTTATTTTCTGGTTTTATCTTCCCTTGAAAGGAACTGAACACACACGGTTGCAATACGGGAGCCGTCTGGACACACACATTCCTTTCAGGTGATCTTCCAAGTGTACTTAAAGGAAATGTTGGATGCACTTCATACTTACTCACACCACTCATTATTTACAGTTCATCAAAAGTCTAACCCTAAAACAATCTTATCTGTACGCACATTCTTGCATCACCAGAGGAAACTTCATAAAGATTTTTCACGTTAAAGTGAAAGACAAGCAGTTAGACCAATGACATGTATGTGTAATGTTATACGCGAGCCAAATAAAACGTAAAAAAAAAAAAAAACAACTTAATGGTATCCTGTCAGTTGGCATAGCTTAACTTATGTATTTCTTAAGTACCCAACATATAAGCACAACATATCTGACAGGTTTCATCCAAACATACTTCAAAAGTGTTGTTTCTATAAGAATTAAAATGGCAATCCCATTTCTTACAAGGACAGGACAAATGAGTGGGTGGATACAAACTTTTTTTCTATCCACAAAAGCACCCTCATTATATTGAGTCTTCTATGCAAGTCCTGACAGACATTGACAGTCATTTGGAAGCACAGCCCAAGTACTAAAGATGGGCACACAAGCCCTCGCTCATGTACTTGCTCAATGCACAAGTACGGGCATGACATCATGCCTGCTGAACAGAAAGACCAAATTTTAAACAGACAGGCAAGTTAAACTGCAAACCTTCTTAAGTACGAGTTAAAATTCCCAGAAATGTAAATTGGAGAGAGTGGAGAGGAGGGGGGGGGGGAACCATTAACCATTATCAAGTAAATACAAGTGGATGACACCTGGAGAGGACAAAATGTTTTAATGAGGTCTCTGGCTCATAAAAAAGCCCCAACAAAGGAAAGGAAAGGAAAAGCAGAGCACTTCCTTTCTCTCTCTCTCTCTCTGCGGGGGGTCAGCACACAGTTAAAGTGAGGCTTAAAGGTTCAAAGCAGGTGTCAATACTGACCCCATTGACCTTTAACCACCCTGCCCCAGCTGTTCACTCAAAGTGCCCGCTCACTCCACACCTGTCTGAGTCCTGTCCATGACCCTGCCCTCACCCTCCACAAAAACCTCAGACAATTACCCCCACCCCAACACTCTGAGGGTGATAGCTTTCTTAGTTAAGTACCATCTACCTTGTGCATCCACAAGACTACACATAACAAGCAAGCTAAGAGCATCTTGCTGCTAGTTCGGTTTGGCTTTCTCTAAGCGAACAGGATACAAACAGCTATACAGCTCTTTTGTAGACAGTTATCTGCAATAAAGCAAACTTAGGAACAAATACAGCAGTACTTCCCAACCCGGTCCTTGAGGACCCCCAGACAGTCAACAATTTTGCCCTGTCCCAGTTTCCTGACAAACAGTCTGGGGGTCCCCGAGGACTGGGTTGGAAAACACCGAAATAGGTCTTACCTCTTGAATTGACGCAGAAATATTCCCACATTCATGCTGCGCTTGGCATCTAAAAGGGAAACCTGTATGAGGACAGAGACACAGGAGACATTGGACTGACTGGATTGACGAATACGGTTTCCCTCCTTTGAAAGCAATATATATTGCTGCAGGAAAGGTGTGTTTGTAAGGCAAGTTCCAAGGTTCACATGAGAATAAGGGTAGATTAGATCATTAATCCCCAATTACTGCGCCATACAAGGAATTTACTTTGGGACTGCAAAATATGCAGATTAGCTGAAGACGCAATGCAAATGTCAAGGAACACAAGCAATGAATGTTTTAATGAATGAATAAATATTTTCAGTTCACTAAAACAAGCTGAATTTAGTGAAATGTATTTGAACTTACAAAGATTGTTTTTTTCATTTTAATAACAGAATGTGTTGAAAAAAGCTATATATATCTCAAATACAAAAAATGTTTGCTCAAGAAATATTTCTTGATATCTGCATTTTAAAAATACAAATTTCTGGATATATGCAATATACCTTACTCTCTGAATATGCAGGCACATGAGTGGACTGAACTACATAAAATGTACTGTGATGTATTGGTCTGTGCTCTCTACTAAGATTTCTAATCAACATATCGATTAGAATCGAGTTACACCCCTAATACTGAATTGGCTGAATAGCCTCAAGGCACCAAGGAGACATAAGCCAATAAAAACAGACCCATAAACAGCAGTGAAGATACAAACTACAGCATTGCCACAGCCATCCCAGCTATACATAAAAACTACAAGTGCTGGGATCAGTTGCTTTTCTCCAGAGAGGAAATGAGTCATTGCATCTTTTTTCTTTCCTCACAGTATCCTGAAAGACTCTCCGTAACCTCTTGTTGCTGCGGTGGTGGTGTAATTGCTTTATATTCTCTGAAGCCATATCAGGGCAAATGACACCCACTAGCCTGCATGGCTACAGTGCCAGCAAACACCCTGACAGATCCATGGAATTCCCCAGAGTATTAAGTCACATGGCGCAACAGTACCGCCAGATGCCTTAGGCTGAGGGAGAAGCCGCTCACCTTGTCAGCACCATCCTGAGTCAACGTGCGCCGCCTCTGGTTTCGGCGGAAGCTGTTAGCCTTCTGCATGGATGGCGCCTCCCTCTGGCTGAAGAGCTCATTCAGCGAGTGAAGATCGATGGCAAAGTCGTCCTCGGCGGCAGTGGGCTCACTCCACACGTTTGGCCGGCCCTCCACCCGCTCCTTGGGGATGCGCTCCCAATTGAGGTTACGCAGCTTGGAGCGGGGCATGGAGTCCAGCTGTGTGATGCCGGTAGATGGCGGAGGGGGAGGAGGCGGAGGCGGTGGTGGTGGTGGAGGCGGGGCTAGTGGTGCGGCAATGATGTCCATGCCAGTTACTTCCATGGCCGCGTCACAGGGGCCGCTCGGTGACACTCCATTGCAGGCCTGAAACTCCTTCGAGGACACGGTCACATTTATCAGCATGGAGCCTGCCTTCCACAGGTCCTACTGCTCCCCTGGCAACTGCAGTCTCACCATCGAGGGCGCCCCAGAGTCTGGGGGAGGAGACCAACCCACAGGGTCAAGACCAAAAATGGCACCTAAGACCAAGGATGTATCACCATACATGTTTACATTATAATGCAAACGTCAGGAAATGAGGTACGAGACGATAAGAATCAAATGTCATAATTATACCGTAAAATACTCTTAGCATGAAACCATTCAATTGTACAAGAATGGATTTACACGAGTGAAACAGATCTGAAGCTATTTTTTCAAATACACAGACACATTATTTGTAATGTGATTTGGGATGTTAATTTGGAGAATGACTTATGATACCCTACGATTTATTTACAATTACAACACTGTCTCCAGAGAAGTGGCCAGAGAAGAATAATATTTAAAATTAAGCCTGACCCTGATCTTGACATTTAAAGTCATAGAAAATGTGTGGTTCTGGAGTGCACTTGAAATATAAGGACTATATTCAAATCTGCTTTCATTTCAAATGAAGTAAACTGATTTCAGTTTGTCAGATACATAAAAGCTGCATCTACCGAGGGCCAAAAATATCATCCCGCTTTGAGAACTTAAATTTTATTTATTTAGCAGATGCTTTTATCCAAAGTGAGGCACAAGGGAAGCATTACAAGCACAATAAACGCCTTACATTTGGACCGTGCAGTAATATAACTGCATCAAATAATAAGATAAACACAGTCAGTACAGCCTAAGAGTAATCCAAGATAATCTGTACAATATGTACATTTGAATGCCGGCTTCACGTCATGCTGTGCAGTTCAATAGACTACCTAGTTAATAATTGGGCCAAAGGCGCTAACGCCCCCACCTGGAAATCCACGTTCTGTAATTACTAAGGGCTACACGTGTGTGGCTCCCCCCCACAACTAATCCGACAGTCACTTAATGTCTAAACAGTACATTTTAATTCTTGGGTTTAATGCCAATGTCAGGCTCGGCCTGCCGGTATAGATCCCGGATTTATAGCTCCCTCCCGCACGGCTTGCCCCGTCCTGCCCGCTTTCGTTCCGCCTCCACGCCCCGCCAAGCGCGCTGTCTCTGCCCGCTACTTTTTAATTACATCCCTTCGACTAGGAGAACAAGCTAGCTGCTTCCCTTGATGGGGGGAATGGGATGGTGTTATAAAGCTGTCGGAGGAGCCAGGCATTTTTCCTAGGCACTGCATGTTTTTTTTCCGATCAATTTGCTCAACGATAAAGCCATTTCACCAGACGTAATTTAACAATATATGGCGACTTTCTCCAAAATTTCCCAAATTAACAACTGATAAGTCACATTTTTTACCATGCATTTACTTTAATCTAGTGCTGTTAAAAAAAGAAAAAGTCTATCATTACATACATAGTCATATTTAAGTTGAATGTAGGAACACACCTTGGTCCTAGGAGAGGGTGGAAAAACTGGAGATGAACCACTGACAGACCGCGCCGAAAAACGCCTGCAACGCCAAGCGAAACTCCGTGCCACTTCCACTACGCGACAAACTAAGTTATACAAAATAACTGCACATTGCAAATGCTTTTTTCTGGATACCAATTCAACCATCAACTGCAGTAACATTTAATAATGCCGAAGCACTACAGCGAACCTCATACAGGATGACTAATGCATTTTGTTAACGCTAGAGATAAGGCAATCAGAGAGGTTACACGCCATGCCGGTATCGCTTTAAAGCCGCGTGTTTTCAGTAGTTCACGGTCGAGCGAAAATGAGGCCGAGACTCACCTTAATTATTTGCTATTCCCTTGGGAACCGCATGAAAGCGCTGCGCACACTCCAAGCATTCAATACAGGACGCAATTAAGACCCGAAAGTAACCATAAGCCATGGAAAAAACCATTAAGACCATCCTACACTACACTATAATCTGTAAAATATTACTGGTAGCCAAATATTGATACATCACTGAATTTAAAGTAAGTTTAACAACTTGAAGAAATATCCCAAAACGATTCAAGCAGTACAGCGATGAAGACCCGATATTGCATTTATCTATTCAAACCTACGGCCTATTTCGGATATAAATATAAAACAGTGCCTTACAGAGTGTTAAACCGTCACTTTGATTTTAGAGTACTGTGTTTGAATCCAGTCAAATAATACATTAATTTACAAATAAGTTAATTTACGAAATGTCATATCGATTATTAAAAGTAAAAAAAAATATTTTTACTTTCGTCTGCAAAATCTATGATCCAAAACACAAAACCTAACTACAACCTTTCTGTTAAACTCCAGTGAATGTGTTATAAAAGTCACGCAAAGGAGCAAAACTTACAGCAAAGTATTAGAGAAGTCTAAATGCGTCCTGCAGTTATTCCATTTATTTCCATAAGCGCCTTGTCACTGTAATTTCCAGCTTTTAAGATGAAAACAACCTGCCTCGTTCAGCGGTGTCTCACCCTCTCGCACTAAAGCCGACTACGGCGCTTTCTCTGCCTTTAAAACTTTAAGAAAGCGAGACCGCAGCGCGCTTGCGCGAAAGCCACACACTGAAATTAGACCTTTACTCATCAGGCAAAAACGACTTTAGGGACCTGTCCCGTTACTAACTTTCGTTTTGCGCATATTCAAGATGGATCGGTGGAGAAGATACTTGATTAGCTTGCTGGATTCCACGGGGCTTTCAGGGCTAGTAGTATAATTAGGGATGGGAGCCTTGAAGGAGCGGTGAGATTTATGCAGAGCTGTCATTGTTGACAGTTAACGGGGGTGAGTTGAAGGAAAACTGTCCAGTGCAAGGAGAGTAAAACAGGATTACAAAAAATAACAATAACAATAATAATAGTAATATAGAGAGATATAGGAGCATACAGGCAATACGGTACATACAACAATCTTTACAATGCAACAATTGCAGATTGCACTTGAAAATGGGCAGTTATAAGGGTAAAGTTTACAGGGAAGTATAGAGAGGAATATAATCACATTTTTTAAAAAGACATGGTTTCCAACAAAGACACAGGAGGCATATTTCTATGTTTGCTGCACTTACCAATGAGCCTTTGAAAAGCACTTGCAGACCTGTAACATTTTTCCAACTCTCATTATGTCAAATGACTGTGTAGATGCTTCAACAAGTTGATCCAGCAAACCACCCCAAACACAGGGTAGAAGGAACTGCTAAAGATCAGCGTGAATCTCCGCATCAGCCATAGCTAGGTAAACTTTGGGTGGAGGGGGTGTCATACAAGCATTCGGGGATGCCATGCCAGTGAGGGAGGGGCGGGGGATTTGGCCAGGAAGGGAAGGGGTGTTGGTCAGCAGCAAAGTTGTGGGGGGGTTTGTTTTCTAATGTAATTAAGGTCAGATGCCTGTTACAGACCTCACTGTATGGGCTGTCTCATAGCTTCATAACGCCCTTTTTTTTCTGGAAAGAAGAACAAACCAGTACTCATCTCATTTGTGTTTTTTACTGCAAATTTTACATTTCATTTCTAAGCTAATAATTTTACTGCCTTGTTAAGACACCACTGCATTTGTGTTGTGGTGTGACTGAAAAAATCCACACATCCATCAATCTCCCAGCTGCTTATCCATTACTGGGTGGCGAGCCTCAAGTCCCTTGAGAAAAATTCCCACGACGTCTCCTTCTTTAGGCTTTGTGTGTGTGCTTGGGCCTGACCTGAATTTCTGCCTTTTGTACTTTGTCGGACAGACTTAGGCCACCGGGCCGATCTTTCGATTCACATCAGCGTAAGGCCTCAGATTACTTCTGGGCCTGGAGATCAAAGGCGTGCCCACCAACCCGACCCACAGCCCCACACCGGGTCTTATTACTGTCTGTCCTTCCATCGTGAAATGGGCCTTGCATGCATTGCTGATGCAAAGTTCCATGTGAGACTGAGAACACATTTGCCCATCTGCATGTCCCCCCTCCCCCTGCTGTATTAGATTGCTCTGGTGAGGGAATGAAACAAAGGGGTGTGTGATTGCTTATGCAAATTGACCGGTAAGAAACTTTCTTGAGGGCCCCTCCCCTCTCCGTTCCCCCTCCTGTACAGCATGCGTATCGGATCGGCTTGCTGGTGGCACCGCAGTAGGGGCTGTGGCACAGGATTACCACTGGGCCCCTTTGAAATCTTAATCTCTGTCCTTTGAAGTGCTTGTACTATAGAGTTGGAATAAATGTTAGGGTGGAAAGAGGGGCTCCAGTCAGCTTTCATTTATGCCTCATTGCCCTTCAGCTGTACCACATCCCGGGCAGGGATCCTATTACAGACATCATGAATTGGAGAAGGGAGAGCTGCCTCTTGGAGTTTAATGGCACAAGACAACCTGATGAACTGTGTCAAACAGCTAGTCACCTCTCTGATAACTTACAGAGGGAAGTTCAATTAAGCCATTTTGATTACTGCCAAGTTATTGTAATTAAGTGATAATACCAATATCTGTTCTGGAAATTAGAAAATTATAGATAATTGCAGTCGGTACCAAAGATGAAAAACTCAAACTCTGAAGTGCCAGATGGGCTGTATCAGTCAACTGAAATACAATCTAAAACATTTCTTTATGTGTAGGAAAATAACTTTTTATTCTTTATACTAATTATTGTGATTGTAATTTATTTACCAT
Organism: Mormyrus iriodes; assembly: GCA_011763525.2. Taxonomy (NCBI): domain Eukaryota; kingdom Metazoa; phylum Chordata; class Actinopteri; order Osteoglossiformes; family Mormyridae; genus Mormyrus; species Mormyrus iriodes. The sequence goes on from JAAGVU020000002.1 coordinate 22,119,565, forward strand.
AAAGCAATGGACACCATGATCAAAAGAATGTGGCTTCATTGCTGTCAGCTAAATAGAACCTAGGAAAATAAAAATAATCTTATCAAATCAAGATAATAGTTAACTTCAAGTCATTGAGACGGGACCCGACTAAAGATTTTGCAGTTGTAAGCAGGCAATTTTTCGCCTTGCTTTGATTGTTGAATCAATGCTGCTCAAACGTCAGTCAGGCATCAAGATGCATAGCACAACAAATAAAAATAAATACCTACTTTTTAAGCACATTGCAAAATTGATATGGCATGATTGCAGTCACTGCACTTTAAAAAGACTGCAGCTTTAAGAAGAAGCAACAGTTTTACTCACGTTCATAGACAGCTGAATTCTACATGAAAATATGCTATTTGCATGCATCCGGTTTCCAGTTATCCATCGGACATAATTGCATTTTTTTTGCAAGTCTGCACTGATTTATTGGCTGGATTGATTCCTGGCTGAATAGGAAACCACAAAAATTGTTTTGTTTCAGGTTAACTAACTGCAAATGGGCCCCTAAAATAATAATATTTATAAAAATTTGGCAAGAAGAAAGTTCTTAGAAGAAAATTTTGGCACTATAACATGACAATTCATTTTGTCTATTGCCAATCACTTCTTGTATTTCTATAATTAGTTACAGCAAAATTGTCTGCATTTTAATATGTATAACCTTATGTGATGTATGCATTTTCTGCCTTTCACTACATCACATAAGATGGACCTGATCTTCGCCTGCCCATTTTCCCATTCGTGGGGTCAAATGCATGTCTTTGGAAGCTCAGGGGTCAAATTATCTGACAAGTTCTTTTTGACCCCCAAACTGTAACATTGCTCAAGCCATAAATTATAACTTAATTGTAGCTATCATTGAGAATCAGTCCTATAGAAACACCCTCGTACAGGTCAAATTGTTAGCTTTCTTGGCAAGGAATAAATTTATATACTTCTTGTGTGTTACATGCCAGTTAAGCATTGATGCTGCTCTAGTTTTCATCAGTCATGGATCATAGGAACAGGACTTCCATTACTTGTAAGAAATTTGTGTAGAAAGTAAACAGACATGCCACTGTAAAACCAAAAACCCACCGGTGCTACAAGAATTAGTATTAACCATTGGCCGCAATGACTTCACCGTTTTTTGGGTTACCATGTTTTTCACAAGCACAGCTTCACCAGGACGTGTGTGACATTTCCTGCTGTTGGGACTCAAGTGTGCCAACCGGGATGACTGAATTTTTTCACCCCAGGGGATGTTTGGGGTGGGGTGGGATGATGGGGCAATGTGATAGTGAAGGGTTGCAGGGCAGGCCTGTATCTAATCTCTAACAGCGACAGCGGAATACCCCTGACGGCATACCGGTGTCTGGCAGATGTGGTCTCTTCTTATTGCAGAAAGCTCCCCCTCCCCACAATCATAAACAATGATCTGAAAGGGGGGCAGGGCACAAAAACATGGAAGAAGATGAACGAGAGAAGCTACAAAAAGACAGGCATACACAAATATTTTACTTTACTTTTAAATAGCTTGTGCCTTTGTCTTAAAATCAATACTAAACTAGGTTTTGTATTCCATTACCTTCTCCACTGTTTGGGACTAAGTTAGACTATGTAGACTAGTGTTGCAGGCTCCTTGTGTCATTGGTGTTTAGTCATTTAGCAATGCAGAGAGAACGCATACCCTTCCAAATAAACTACTCGTCAAGTAGGAATGTGGACGGGGCATAGGAGCTGATCTCTGCCAGTCCGCTAGAGTATCTCTGGATTTCTTTGTTTTGTTTTCCCTGCTAACCTCAAGCTGTTGTCTTAGTTTGCTTTACTTAGCAAGGCACCTCATAGTTCATGAGCGAGGAAGAGCGAAAAAATCCTTCTCTTTAGCTATAGCTGCTGCTGTCTTATAGCATTATGCTCAGTGCTTTCACAGATAATAGAGGAACAAATCCAGACTCAATTATCTGTGTATCCAGCTCTAGCTGTCTACCCCGAGGCAACCGTTCAAGCAAGCATCTACCTGTTGCTATAAATCATGTAGTGAAAACACTTTAGAATTATGTTCTTCCTACATTTGTACTGTCAAAATATCAGAAACTATAATAAAAGTGACGTGTCAGCTAATAGAATCAGTTAAGCTCAGCGTATTAGGTATTTAGAAATAATTATTCAAAAGTATTTATACAAGCAGTGAGCCGTGAGATGTCGTACTTTATCAATGCGATGCACTTCGAATGTGAGAAGCTGATAACTTTCTGGATATTATGGTTGTTACTCCCGTGTTGTCTCGGACTTAATTAAAGTAAATAACTCCCAGGCTCAACGGATATGCTGCAGAGTGCTGTTCAGGGCTGTTTGGCTTCTCCTGCAGATCATGACTTTCACAAGCTTGTCTCGATTTAATTATTTGGCTTGACTCTGTCTTTTGTTACTGTCTTGTCTGTCTCATGTCTATCTATGTTTATAGTTTTGGTTTTGTAATCTAATTGGCTTTGTTTTTGAAAAATGGAAGTAATCCCCAAATACCCAGTGAACACACAGTGAGAATGTGTGAACCAGAAAAAACAACACAGGTGACTCTTGACATCAGGGAATGCTTGGCTCCATATTAAATCATGCAGCCGTGGTGTGAGGAATTGTAGCCGCTACGTGAAGTGCGCCCCCTACCCTAGGCGATGAGAATGCGGGCATGGTACTCACACAGAGACTTCAGGCCCCAACTTGTGTGGCCCAAATACCCGCACAGTTAATATTCACGGGTTGACTCCTTGTAATGGGAGCTGCTCCAAAGACAAGTTGACAAAGCATGTCCGGCTCACACAAAGAGCGGTCACCAAATGGGCTGTGTTAATTGTGGCAGAGGAGAGGAAGGTCTCACTTTGAGGGGGCAGTTATGTATATAGAGTAGAGGCAGTCTCTTAATGATGGCCGCCCACTCCATTTGCCATCTCTAAAATGTCCCCTGGTTCTTCCCAATCCCTGTTTCATCAATTCAATTCAAATCAATTTATATTTATATAGCGCCTTTCACAACGGAGGCGCCCCAAAGCACTTTACGTTGAGCACTCGTCGATTGCGGGGGTTGCGTTCCAGAACCCCCCGCGAAAGGTGAAAATCCGCAAAGTAAAAACCATATGTTTATATGGTTATTT
>JAAGVU020000002.1:22124928-22151606 GCA_011763525.2 Mormyrus iriodes
GGGGGGGGGGGGGGGGGGGGGGGGGGGGGGGGGGTGGGGTGGCAGGGGGGGGATGGGTGCCATCCATTTTTCAACAAGAGGACTGCGTGACAATCCAGAACAATACTGGCCTATTTGCTCAAGGCTGGATGAAAGGCGAACACATTGTGGTACTCGCCAGCGGGAGTGCTGCAGCCTCGAGTGGGCCCAGCTGGGCTGTGTTTAGTCCCAGAGAGTCGTCCGGTAACTTATACCTATTAAAATAAAAGGAGCCCAAAGAAAGAGATTAGGCTGCTTGTGGAGGGACGGCTCTTGAGCCACAGAGAATCACAATATCCAGGTCGTGGGAGTGAACCAGTAGACAGCTGTGTCGTGTTGTTGTAATTACAGTGATGTCATTTGCCATGCACAACAATCATTATCAGATTACACAAAAGGCTTTATAATGTGTGTTTTGTAAGGAAAAAGATACATCTTTAAATGTTTATTGTGAAACGGGAATAGATCCAGCTTGTGAACAGTGTTTTTTTTTTTACCTGTCCTGAGGGTGGTGGCGTGTGGGGAACTGATTCTATAAGCCAGTGGCTACCTGCAGCCTTCAGGTATCTAAAAGGACAAATGATGGGGGGGAAGCAAAAATAGTGAAGGAAGCTGTTGAACGAAATAAGTCACCAGGGACACCAATTAATGGCACCTTCAGTACCTGGCATCACACACGCCTTGCGTGCCACAGGCAGGTACAGGCACCTCTGATGAAACCACCCCAAAGCACCTGGATGCTGGCTTCCTGCGCATCTCCAGACTGCATTGAATTGTGGGAGAAACCATTGCAAAAAACACCCCCCCGCCACTGCCATCCTACATGCATTCCCCTCGCACATTCCCAGCGTGTTTCCTACCTGCAAGCCCCATTTAAAATGACCTCATTCCTCCACCGAATTCTGCTATATTGCCAACTTCAAACAGAGTTTTCTGCTTTTACGAGGCACGTTCTCCCACATAGTTGTTTTGTTTTGCTGAACAAAGTAGCCGCAAATGCATGCCTGCCAAGCCCGTCCATCGTTCCCCATCCGCGCCAATTTCCCATATCGGGACGTGTATCAAACAAAGAGGAGCTAATATACAAAAGTCTGCAGCTGCAAAGGTCTGTTGTCCCCCTCCTGTTGTGATCACCAATATATGCCAATTTCTTTTTACACTATACAAGACTTGCTGAAAAATGCTCGTCAGGTGATTTCCCTGTGGCTATTGCACAGCTAGAGGTGTGTGTGTTTGTGAAGAGTGAGATACACTAAATCTTTATTGTAATACAGGAACAGTTATTTTACCTGTCCTGGGGGGTGGGGGCTTGGAGAGAGAGAGCAGTGTCCTAGGATGTCAACCACTTCATTACTAAAGGTTCCCACAGGAACCCGGTGTTGTGTATGCAAGAGGCTTATTGGGGGTCCGTTTGTATGAGTCTCTGCAGACAGCAAAAGGGAAGCGGCCACCTGTTTTGTGCTCTCCTGAGGTGTATTAGGTGACCGCCAGTATGTTCATCCCACTTTTGCCTTTATCATGTATGTGTGCATTGTGTCCCGAGCCATTGTGTGCAGCCAGACATGGTGCCGGAAGGGGAAATGTCCAGATGCAGGCATACATGCCATGACTTGTCAGGCTTATTGAGCAAAAGAGCAAAACACCTGTACCATTCATCATATAGACACTTTTTCAATGAATGACAAAGAAACGTTTTCCTGCAGCTGACTGCAGATTGACTGCATTTAAAAGCAAAGCATAGGGCATCTAAAAGAAATACCACAAATATGCAAAAAAAAATTAAATTAATGGTCTTAAATTCAAATGATAGGCATTGATTTTATTTGTGTAATGGTTTTGCCAATGTTATCTAAATAGCATACTTGTTTTTTTGCTATATAAACAGACCCTTTTTTGTGAAAGAGCCAGGCAATACATTCTGGGTTTTCTCAGTAAATAAACAGTTTTGGACTGGTCTCTCCCATGGTTAAAATCAGACTCAGCAAGGAACTCTGTGCCAGGGTTTCTGGTAGCCAGAGAACCATCAATCCTTTCTTTAGACAATAGAATTCTATTTCCTGACCCAAATAGCCACTTTGGCACTGTGGATTAACAGAAAATAAACAGAGGCTTTTTGCCAGCCAAAGAATGGGGGTTTTAACTGACACTAAAGAGCTTTCTAGGGCTCCAGTCTCAATCTGTGAGGGTAGGGGCTGGGGACGTGAGTGGAAACAGGGTGGGAGCTGTGAGCTCCAGTTTCAGCTACATGATTATTCATTTGCCTATGTCTTTCGCATTTGAGCACAACACTTCATTTCCAGTAAGAAAAGTGATTTACCACAGCACATTGCAGTTTACCATATTTTACATTTTCCCATTGATTTCCTGCTTCAGTTATTTTCTTTTTTTACCTAATTTATACAGCTTAAAATATTAACTGTATAAAAGCTGTAAACATGTGCCCAGCCTTTGAGATCAGTCACAATGTCAGCGCATCTTCCACTTTCCCTCCAATAAAAATACAATTCAAGTCTTATTAACTTACTGCAGGGATGCCTAATATCTGGTGTTCTCATGGGGAGCCCCTGGCCAGTAGTGTTTAGTTTCCTGGGTCACATAGGTGTGAAGAGGGTGTGCCAACATGATTCACTGCACAGTACCACTTTATGCTACTCGCTGTGGGTTGATTACAAGTATCTCTGATTCAAAGTGGCTATTAAATGGACAGCACATTATAGACAACTCTGAATTCGGATTGGCCGTCAAAGGATTCCTAGTTACGCAACTTGGATGCCCAAGGCAGGCGAACAAAAGCCAGATTCATCACAATTTGCATAGAGAGACTCGTTTCAAAGTATTTTAGTGACAATGTAGTATCTTGTTCTATCAAAAGATGCAAGCAGTTAGCGGTAAGTCGATCCATGGACTCACTTTGCCACTCCGTATTGTTACAGCGTCCATGCCCTGTTTGCCTGGCTCTAGAATTAAGGGAAACAGAGTATTCTACAGTAGTGAGCTGAAACAAGGTACAACTGTAGAGTCAAATGATCTGAGAAAATTTAGAAAAAGGCTAATTCCAAGAAGGAAAATGCATTTTTCACATTTTTGACATAACAATAACAAATAGAGAAAAGTGATAATAAGAAAAGAATGAATTATTCTAAAGAAAGAAAATGAAGGTGTGTTAGGATTATTACTGATGTTATGTGGAAGCCAGTTTCAGTTTCAGATAGATAACGTAGCCCTGAACTGACTGCCAAAGCTGGACTGGCTGTCATGTTAGCCATATATTACCAGAAATGTCTGTATTTTAAGTGAGTCTCTTCCTAACTTTGCCCATAATAGTACCCAGACAGATTCAGGATAATTTATGTATAGTGTTAACTGAGACACGCATAATAAGAACAATCTTTTTGTAATAACAATGGATCTTGGCCAACACAAAAAGGAAGAATCAGCTCTGAATGAGGATTTACAAAATTATGTAATGCTTGATGTACAGTAATTCAAGCGAACCTTAAAATTTAAACAATGCCTCAGTGTAAAATGGGCTTTACTGAAGATTGTGGGTTGAACTTTGACCTGGCCCTATGTTCACACGTTTCCCAAAATAACTTGCGGCTGTGTGAATGGGAGCCCTGTGACCTGCTAGAGGAGAGGTATCCGTGCTGGCCAAATAGCGCCGGGCCTGCACAAAGATAAAGGACGTCAGCTGCGATCGCCATAGACACGGCCCTGACATCACCCTGTAGCGGCCTACTCTTTCCCAAGAGGGCCGACCCAACCGAAGCTGGCTGAGGGCAAAATCTGGGGGCGGGCACGCACACAGAACCAACGTGTGCTGAGCACACAAGGCAGCTGTGTGTTCGATGATGTCAGCCCCACTTCCCACAGGGGGGTGCTGAGAAACAAACGGGTGAACCCAGGCCCCATTTTTACCATCCTAGGAATAAAACAGGAAATTAATGAGATTCACATCACAGGGCAGGGTAGTCAAAGCCTCCATTGACACTGATGGTCTGTATCAATCAGTCAGAGAGGCTGGGGGAAGTAAAAGAGTTGAATTGGGCTTGTTTGCATTGCAAACCTTTAATTTGCTGCGTCCAGGATAAAGGACACAAAATCAATTGCAAAGGGTACAGGCTGGGAAGTGAACCACTCCCTGTTTTTAAATTAAAAAAATGATAATTACTAAATTACTAGTATTTTAATAGTAACTAAATAAAAATGTAAAAATTAATTAAGATTCTGTGGCCAAAAAAATTATAAAATGATAAACATTTAACAACTGGCACAATATTTTCATCCTATTCTAGTAAGCTTGAAGAGCAAGTATTTCTACATGTCTAACAAATATCATCTTGTCATGAGGGTTTTCCTAATGGTGCCAGTAAGCCGCTTAGCGTGTGGAAAGTACCTGAACAGCCAGACATACCACATAAACATGGAAAGCTTCATTCACGAGTGGTGATAAGGCATTTTGCACAACTTCATATTCAATTTTAGGTGCATGGGGAGGTAAGCAAACGTTTACAGAAAGAAGATGTTTGTTTGTGTAGCTTTATAGTCCTATCAGCATGTTAACCAGCACAGGAGTCCAGCACACATCTCCCAGAGAGCATAAGAGGAATGCAGCCACTGAGTCATTTCTCAGAAAGCAAACAGATAGTGAAAGTAATATGTTGATGTTGTAAGTTCTTAAATGAATTTTGGGAGTATTTGAAACACTCTATGTTCAGCTAATCATTTAATTGGTTTGATGTTACGTTATTGGTTTTGTTACTGTTATGTAATACTGTGAATTAGCTGAAAAAAGAGAATAAAACTAATTATAAAGGAACAGGGGAGAAAAACAAAATAAAAAGTGTGTGTATAGTACTAGATTGTACAGAGGTCCATCCATCCATCCATTTTCTGCAACCGCTTATCCCATATGGGGTCACGGGGGGTCTGGAGCCGATCCCGGAGGCTGTGGGCGCAAGGCTTGTATAGAGGTCTTAGGCAGAAATGATGTTTAAATGATTTTTATGGTGGTGTAAATCTATGATATTATGTCTGTCAAAGTGTGTCAGCTTAGCCATTTCAAAACCTCTCCTAAAATCAGGGGAATGTTAGGGTGATTCCAAGGGCCCCTCAGTAACAGGGGCCCTAAAAAAGTTGGAACATATTTGGGAGGTTTGGGTTGGAGGTCCAATATGATATGCTTTCATGGGCCTCAAAATTTCTGGGGGGGTCCTGTTTAAATTCTTGACAACTAGCATACAATTTTTTACATATCATTACTTTGTTGGGTGGGTGTCTGTCTGTCTGTCTATTCTAATCTGACCTGCTGGTGAAATTTAACAAATACATGAAATGAATGGGGTGCCCCCGTGTAGAAGTTTCGGAACTGAAGCGGTGTTCTTCTAGCCACCCAACAAGATCTCAGTAACTTTTTGGAGAACAGAAGAAGTTCTTTTTAGATTTTAACATTACTGTTAATTGGCATTTATTCTAATGTTACTGTTTTTTTCTGAGCAAATATACACTTATTACCAAGATAAATAACTAGAAACATTTTCTTTATATATTCAAGACTTTTGCATAGTACAGTGTATATGAATTAAAGGATGAAAGCAGTTTCTTTCTGGATAACTTAACCATTGTAAGAAAGACATGCACATTGGAAATAGCTAAACAGTTTGTGACTGCCCCCTGCAGTTTTGAGTAGGAGAAGCTGTAACTGAGAATACAATGGAAGGAAATGATCTTTGATTCATTGTAGCATTTCTTTCATTAGTGTTTTTTTGAGTTTTTGATATTTGGAATTATTCGTAAGAGTAATTTTCTTATTTCCAAATTTGGTTATATTACAAGATTACATAATAAAGCTATTAAAAGTATACATAAATTCCACAGCATTACTCATTTTCACCATTAAGTATTTGTGTTCAGTCAGTCCTTATTCAGTACAATTTTTTTCATGGAAAGACGGCAGATAGTACTAGTTTTCATGAACTGTTTGCAAGAGTAACGTAGCAGACACATACGGTACTAAGAGTAAGGTAACAGGTAGTATAAAGGTTAACGCTCTAAATCATAAAAGGGAAAGTACCGAACATGAACTGACTTAGGACAGCTGTATAATCCCCTGTGTTATTTTAGGGGTTGAAGGTACCCCAGTCCATTTTCAAAATTAGGTTAAATTCTATAGATTCTAGAATTTAGAACAGAAGAAGTAAAATACACAAGGGATAAACAAAGAAAACTGTAGGCAATAGCTCACAATAGTATGTCCCAGCCGAGCAGTGTATCGTGTCTTCCATTGCATTTTAGGGTTTTAGACCACAAGAAAACTTGTACCTTTGTCATATCGTGTTGTTCCTCACAAAATTACCAATGTGAATAACAATTATGAATACATGTGCTTTTGTTAATATTGTTGCCCTCTCTCTTGCTTCTGGTGTACAAAAATCGCGCATGTTCACATACAGAAAAACTAAAAATAATAATACAAATAATATGCTACAATAAAATACATTTCTTATACGGCGGACACACTATTTTAAAAGCCAAATGGTTTCATATGTCGACATGCCGCAATTCCCGTCTCGTTCACCTCTTTTATTAATAGCTGACTTGGGATCAGCTTTTCCTCCCCCACTCTGTGTCCTACCAATTATACGGAGAATAAACACGCTGATCCGAGCTTACTTAGCAGGAACGCCATGTCTACGGCGCCGCAGTGCCCGGCGAATTGATACGCAAAATTCTCCTAAGTACTACCCCACTCTCGTTTATTCCGCTATAAGATATTTTCAGCTACAAAACAATCAAGAAGAAAACCACCTCTTTGTGTATTGTATTCATACACATACACAAATTAAGGTTTTAAAACATATACTTAAGCTATATTGCTGTCAGATATCAGTAATGTAATAGAATCTCAATTTGGATCTACTTTTGAAACGGAAAAAAGTTCCAGTCAGATCCGCCATTTCAGAGTGGGCTAGGCGGGTTGTCTGGAAGAGAAATATTGCTTTCCTATTTCAGGAGTATATGTATGTTGTTATTATCTCTTGATCTTTAATTATCCTCGAATCTTGAAATTAGGCGGTATTTCAGTTGGTCTCTTCATATTTTATCCGACGAACAGTATTGAATGACGTTTGGTTAAGGCTAGGTGACTAGCTACAAATGATACAAAGGACCGTGAGCTTCCTTGTTGAAGGATACAGTTCGCTGGTGTGTTGATACAGCAAGAGAACCTTTTACCACCTAGCCGCCCGTTTAGACGCTGTAGGTGTACAGCCATTTACCGGCGCTGCTTTTCGTGCAACTTGGAAGCAGAAAATTAATCTAGAAGAACAGCACCTTTGACGGATCGCTGCAGACCAGACCGACGAAGAGATGGCGAGCTCCGTTGGAAATGTGGCCGATAGCACAGGTAGCTACTCCCGCTAGCCAACTGGTTAACTTGTCGAGCTCTTTTTACTTACGACTAATACCTTAATTTCGAGTAATGCTAGTACTTGTATATTACCCTCAGGTGTTTTAAATTGTCTTTACGAGCTGTCCTTTAATGAGGCATTAAGGTACCCCTTATGTTGCTATTTTTAGTCATCACGTTCCTTTACTGTTCAGACGCTTCCGATTCAAATAATTCCTATTCGTGAAATGTATAGCTAGATGCCTACCGCTATAATGTAATTCGTCTTTTTTAAGCGTCGGCCTATTTAGAAACCCGAAATGAACTGTACGTAGCTATTCTGGTGACACTATTCATTAGAAAATTCCCGCTGATTTGTCGACGTACACTTTACAGCGCTGCCCGAAGCAAAATGGCAGTATCGTAATAGATCTAACAATTTTGTATAAAAACCGCTCGGACAGTCGACGTCTGGCTGAAAATAAAAAATGAAAATCTGCAAAATATTAAGCCCATTCGTATTTTTGTTTCATTAAGATTGGTTATCGTATGCTGTAATGTAGGCGATCTTACAGGTGTATATTTGCTTAAGGAAGTTCAGCGTTTTATTTACCGTAACAGTGGACCTGTTGTGTTTCTTCCCTCTAACACGTTTTTGGCCATGTAGGACAAGAGGGCATAGAAAATGGATGGATGGGTCGTATCCCCGTCTATAACAGGGGTCTCCAACTCCTGGAGAGCTACTATCCAGTAGGTTTTCTCTCCTATCTGGCTTCTGATGAGCCACACCTGCTCCTGGTGTTTACCTGAGAACAGCAGTGGCTCATCAGAAGTTGGGTGGGATAGAAAACCAACTGTACAGTAGCTCTTCAGTACCGGAGTTCGAGACCCCTGGTCTAGAACCTTTGTCCCACTTAGGTTGAAGTACTGTTGCTCATTGAACTGCCTATATTTTTTTTTTTCTAATTCAGGAAAATACATGTTTATAGTAAGTGTAACAATCACTTGTATTTGTGTGTCAGAAGTATATAATGCAACACCCATTCTGAAGTTTTTTTTTTATCCACTATTTGAAATCTGTATCAATGTGTTCGTCATTAGTCATTAATTTCTCATTCATCATTTGTGCATCTTTGCTTGCAGAATTTTCTGAAGCATTCATTGTTTTTATCATTGTCATCTTTTTCCATTGTTGCTGTGCATTGTCTTATTTTCATTCATGTTTTGTTTCCTTCCATTTTTTTCTAACATGTTGTTTTTCCCCCCCCCCTTCCCCTTGGGCTGTGCTGGTGCTCCAGAACCGACAAAACGTATGCTTTCCTTCCAAGGGTTGGCCGAGCTGGCGCACAGGGAGTACCAGTCGGGTGACTTTGAGGCGGCTGAGCGCCACTGCATGCAGCTGTGGAGGCAGGAGCCGGACAACACTGGGGTTTTGCTTCTGCTCTCCTCCATCCATTTCCAGTGCCGCCGGCTTGACAGGTGAGACGGGCCCTGACCGGGCCCATGGTGGCGGTGTCTACTGGGTGCCACCCAGCCAGCAGCACACCCATGTGACGCAAGACCGGTGTTGATAAGCGCTCTGATTGGCGGCGTGACGCTCTTTTGTGTGTCACTTGTTCTTCTTCTGCACCTCTCCCTAACCTTTTAGTCTTTTGTGCTTTTCTAAAACCACACCTTTCTCTACAGCTTTCTCTAAGCAGCGTTTGCGTGTTCCTCCCACAGGGTGTTTGCAACTAATACTTTGTATGAAGTGAAAAAAATTCTCACCTTCTGCCTTTTCTGTGAGCGTGTCTTGTTTGTTTAGTGGAGGTAAGCATGTATATTTATGGGTTCACGTAATGGAATTTCAATAAACCAGGGGCAGTTCTGGATGTTTGAATCAAAGCACCTTATTTAGAATTTTATTATTTGTGGGTAATCTCTTTATTGTCATCCGTGTGCTTTAAGTTCTAATCTTCTCTGGTTTTTGTTTATAATTAATAAAAAAGTGAACTTTTAGATGTAGTCTAGGTTTCACCATTAATATTACCCTAGCTGCTTGATTTGTGTGAAAACCCTATTAGCTAAGTATTGGAATTTTACAGATGCACTTGTGTGTGAATATGTCATACTTATGAAATGATTCTCCATGGCGGGCTGCTGATTTGGGGTGCTGAGTCATACTGCAAACGCTAGGAAGAGTAACTGTTGTGATACTGTCATATGCTCCCATTATACATATTATCTCAGGTGGTGGATGATGGGTGTAACTTATTGTGACAATCGTATTCTGTGTAGTGTTTGTTCGGGTGATAACACTGGTGTTTCTTTCATTAATAAACTTCTAAGAACTGATATTAAAGAGTGCAGCTGGAATTTCAGTTGCTATGGAAGTTGTTATATGAGAAATGTAAAGTATGGTTTACTTTTATCATCTCAAAGGGAAGAATAACTTGGTCTGCCTTAAGCCTTATGCTTCTCTCAACTGATACAGCACTTGGGTGTGGCTCATTTGTATAGCAGTTGGTAAATCTTTATCAAGCTTTTTTCACTCATTAAAAGGGAATGACAAAGGTTGTATTAAACTTAAGATGCAGTGACATTTGCATAGGTCCTGCCCTTACCCAAACATAATGAAAAGGTTCCTATAGCAGCTTGGTCTTCTTAAAGATAAAGAAGAGTCATTCTTGTTTGTTAAATTGCATCTGTAATGGGTTCCTTGAAATTTCATTTCCCTGTTCGTTACATACATGTGATTATTTATCTGTTACAGCGGTATATTTGGATCTGGTTGTACAAGCGGCATTTTAATTATCTCAGAGATGTTTCTTATTTTTCACTTATTTGTGTTTATTTTGTCTTACACTCTGACCTTTTGTATGTATGGATATTGGAGTAGACTAGATAATGTACCATTCTCAAAGTGACTGGAATTGTCGCTGCTGGGATGTGACCCTGCAACCCTCTGGCACCTGCTTCGCTCTGCTTTTTGTGTGACTAATCAGTCTCTCTGACTCGGGGGGTCCTTGTCTCTTTGGGCTTGCAGGTCAGCTCACTTCAGCACCTTGGCCATCAAGCAGAACCCTATGCTGGCGGAGGCCTATTCTAACCTAGGCAACGTCTACAAGGAGCGTGGACAGCTGCAGGAGGCCATCGAACACTACCGGCATGCACTGCGGCTGAAGCCCGACTTCATTGACGGATACATCAATCTGGCAGCTGCACTGGTGGCTGCTGGGGACATGGAGGGGGCTGTGCAGGCCTATGTTTCTGCTCTGCAGTACAACCCGGTGAGTGCCTCGCCGTTCTGCTGCTCCCTGTGTTGGGGTGTAAAGTTGGTCTGTCTCAGCTCTAACAGTCTTGCGTGGGTGCTCTGGTCTGCTCGCAGGATCTCTACTGTGTCCGGAGCGACTTGGGGAACTTACTGAAGGCGCTTGGGCGCCTGGAAGAGGCTAAGGTATGTCTTAGTGGGTTCACTTCCGCAAGGCTTGTTGTGTGTCTTATTTATTTTTATTTATTTTTCTTTTTATTTTTGAAAAACCCTTTGGTTGATTCCCACTCTCACTCTGGCCCCAGCCCTCCTGTTGGAGTGAATGAGTCTTCTGCTTCTCTGTCTCCCTGCTGTCACTTCGTGTAGGTTTCTGTTGTCATATTCTACTTCATTTTCCTCCCCCTCCACTACACCATAGGCCCTGTCCCTCTTAAGAATGCCCTCAGTTTCTCACTAGTTTCAGTTTCTTCAGTTTTTTTCCCCCAGGCACACTAAGCCCAACCCCTTCCTCCATACATTGCTAACACTCCATTTACATTAAAAGACCATATTGTTGCTTTTATTCATCATATCGATAACTCAAGACTAGTTCGTTTTTTTTTTTTTTTAGTTCTTCTGTAGACTCCCTCCAGTTTTTTTTGTTAAAGACATTTGAATTCTTTCTCTTTTTAAATGTAGTTAGATTACAGTCATGTCCCCTTTCCAGCTTGCTCTGTCCTCCTTGATTCAATATGTGTTTCCTCTGCCTTGGCTTGATCCTGGTTCAGTGCCTTTCCACACATGAAGAAAGGCTGGTCTCTGAAATTGTGTAAGACTGGAGTTCAAAAAACAAAATTAGTGTTTAACGCTTGAGTGAAGTGCTGCTTTGGTGGGATAATGCTGGCTCGGTCTTCGAAGAATAAATGGACTGATGGAGTTAGTGGTCTTTTGCTATGCAAAAAATAAGATGGCTTCTAACCCACATTGCTCACAATTTTCCAAAGAACTGCCCTTTTCCCACCTGGAAAATAAAAACATGGGGAATTGAACAACAGCTCTGTCCAAGCAGAGTAGACTCCTCCTGCTGTTGCTCTTTGAGTTGCCCCACTCATCCCCATGCCCCCATCCCCCCCATAGCACGAACAGGCTCTGAAGCTGCCGTTGGATTTGGTGTTGGCTGGAGCTTAGTGTGTCCACCTTTTGCTGGTTACAAGCCATCTTATTTGGTGCCATAGGGGGGGTGAGGTGGGGAGAAGCGTTTGGGGGCTGCCCATTCCCTGTCCCCGCCCTGCTCTATTGCTCCGCCCCCCCGCGCGCCTGCTCAGGGCCCGTGGAGTGTGCGCGCATGGAGCTGTCTGCCTGACCCTCTCGGCCCTGCTCGCCGCCAGTCAGGGCGAGCGCACAGGGGTTTCCAGGTGTTTCTGTCCACCCGCTAAACCTCTGAAGCACCCCAAACCAACAAGATTCCCCTCCCCTTAAGATTCTGTGTGTGTAATAGGAAGTAGTAATCTGAGGTTTCCCCGAAGTCTCCATTGCCCACCTCCGACCCCTGCTCACCCAGGGGTTGTTCGGGCTGCGCCAGGCACACAGCTCACTCTCTGCACTCCACTGCACGCGACAGCCGCTGGGATAGTGAGAGACAGAATGCACATGCGCAGCAGCAGCAGCGTTGACCTCTTTATTTCAGAACTGTGGAGGCTTCTAGATACAATTAAATCCCAGATTTTTTTTTTCTCCTTATCCATTGGCCAGGATTGAGACAAGCAAGACAGGATAAAGAAAGCAAGATATTAAACCTGAAAAATAAAAGACAAGAAAATATTTAAAAATGGAACTTTTCCTTTTGTGCCCCAGTATGCTATGATTATATTATTCCCAGTAATTGTGATCATTTCATTTAAGAAAGATCAAGCCAGTCAGCCTCCCTCCTTTTTCTAAATTTCAGTTATGTAATTTACATTGGAAATATTTGCGCTATGAAGAGAACAATCAAAGCCTTTCTTCTCTTTTGTACCTTCTCTGCATTCGTCTTGAACATACTGCATGATCGTAAATAAGGTCTTTTTTATTTTGTGAATAAGATCGTTATTTCCATATGAAAAATATGTACTGTTTGCAAAACTTTTACTAACGATCTTGTTTCTTATTTTGTCTCTTTTGGTTTTTTCACGACTGATATTGTTATTTAGAAGGTTTCAGGTGGGTGACACTATTCCTGCGTAGGTGCCTGGCGGACAGGAACACTAGGGCAGCATCAGTCCTCTCCTCCTCTTCCAGCTGCGGCCACCCCCCTGACAAAGTCCAAAAATATGGTAACGGGTTTGTAACTGCCAACAAAAGAAAAACACACTTCACTCCATGCCTGAGTTCTTCTGTCTTGTGGCTTCCATTGAAGAACAAAACAAAACAAGAAAAAAAGTAATGAGCTGTAGTACTCATTTTACTACATAGTAACTGCCATCTTTAAGTTAAAAAAAAAATGGATTGGAAGCAATATGCAAAAAAGTAAGAACCCTCTAACTTTAAATTTTTTTACTTATTTTTTCCTATTTTTATTTTTGTTTTTGTTGTTTTTTTTTTCATTTATTTGGAGTTGCAGCGATCTGCTGGGCAGCTGATGCGCTGTGAGTCTGCAGTAGCGCAGGGGCTGCGCAGCGACACCCTCAGGCTACCCAAGCGCACGCAGGCGAGCTCCCCCTCCCCCTACCCTCCCCCCCAGCCTGTCAGCTGCAGACCCCCCTGCCCACCCCGCCAGCATGTCACCCAGCGACCCCCTTCCCATTTGAGCGGGGTGTGTTTGGCTTTGACTCCCTGCTCCCCCCTAGAGTATTTTCCCCTTCATAGCAGACAGCCATCTGTGCCATGTTAGCAGTTTTGTGATGGAAGCTTGTCTTCCTGTTCCTCTAAAACACAAGGGGATACCAGAGTGTGGCAGTCTGGCATCAGGGAGTTCTGGGCTTCCGGTCTGCTACTGACGCATATAGCTGGAGTTGGCGCGTGCGAGCGAGCGAACACGCTAGCAAGCGGCGAAACAAACGCGGCCATTAGTGCGGCCAGCGCCAGCGAGTGGTGGCATGGTGGAAGCTGTGGGCGCACGCGTACCTTTTTGCGCTTGCATTACAGGGACCTTTATCTGCATGTGGCACCTGGCATTTAAGGTTTTGAGGGACCCCCCTGGCACCTCAGCCCTTCTGCTGGGCAGTGAGTGTCATCTCTGTAACTGTGGCATTAGACTGTTCTTACACTGGGTGTGAATTTAGCATGGCTCGTAGGGGTGCAGCACTCACCCCAGCTGGGTTTAAGTAAAGTGCCTATGAGCATTCTCTCACTAAGGCCATAACTGAAGAATGCCGGTGTGCATGTAGGTGTTGGTCGGATCCGCGCAGCGCAGGAAAAAGCGGGCGGCTTAGCGCGGCAGATTTTGCGCACGCGAGCCCATACTGCAGGCTCACTTTTTGCTTTTGTGGAGAGCGAAAACTAATGGTGTTTTTTGTCTACTTTTTGTTTTCTTCCTTTTTTATTCAATCTTTTTATTTTTTCCTTTTATAACCCCTCCCCTACCTGCACTTCTCTGCCTCTTCTTCTCTGGTTTTGGTTATTAACCCCCCCTTCAAGGCCTGTTACCTGAAGGCAATTGAGACTCAACCAAACTTTGCAGTGGCTTGGAGCAACCTGGGTTGTGTGTTCAATGCCCAGGGAGAGATTTGGCTGGCCATTCATCACTTTGAGAAGGTGATGATCTGTGACTGCAGTGTTGAAATTGCTTGTTCCTACCTTTACCTGTGCTTGGTATCGTTTTAGAATGATTGTCCTTTAATTAATGACTTAATATTGTATGTCGTAGGCTGTGACTCTGGATCCTAATTTTCTGGATGCCTATATCAATTTGGGGAATGTCCTCAAAGAAGCAAGGATCTTTGACAGGTGGGTAATTTTTTATTGATAGTAATTTTAAACTGAATCTCAATGTTTAGCTTTATTCCAGGCCATTTTCCGTTCTAGTCCGCTTGGCATGAATCCCATAGTTTATTCCTTTCTGTGTCTTACTTTCCCTGCTTGTTCATGAAAGTATATAAAATGAATTGTGGACTTTCCCCTTAACAGGGCTGTTGCCGGTTACCTCCGTGCCCTGAGCCTGAGCCCCAACCATGCTGTGGTTCATGGTAACCTGGCCTGTGTGTACTACGAACAGGGCCTGATTGACCTGGCCATCGATACCTATCGGCGTGCCATTGAGCTACAGCCACATTTTCCTGATGCCTATTGCAACCTGGCCAATGCCCTCAAAGAGAAGGGCAATGTAAGTTACTTCATTCTGTCTTCAGTGGCAGTTATGTCATATCCTACTTTCAAGGCATGAGCTGGACTGTCTTGCTTGCCTTTCATCTGCCTTGGCTTGTCCTATAACTGGTGAAAAATTGTTATATTTTCAACATTGGATTTCCTGGCAAAAAATATTTTTAAATTGCTATTGTCCTATCACACTCAGCCTTAACAAGCAGAGTAATATTTTGAGTTTCAGAACCTTTTAATTGATGATAGTGTCATGGATGTTTTGTATAGTTTCAATTTCCCCAAAATGAGGGGGCGGGGCACTGAAATCTTGTGGGTCCTTCCAGGTTTCGGAGGCAGAGGAGTGCTATAACACAGCACTGCGCCTGTGCCCCACACACGCAGATTCCCTCAACAATCTGGCCAACATCAAGCGAGAGCAGGGCAATATTGAGGAAGCTATTCAGCTCTACAGGAAAGCTCTTGAGGTGAGAAGTTATGTCTTGAGTGTAACAAAGGATGCCCACCCAAAAGGTAGAGGTTGATAGTAGCTAGTAAATGTGGCCACGTTCTTGTCTTTGTTCTGACCCAACGCGCATGTGTAGGTTTTCCCTGAGTTTGCCGCGGCCCACTCCAACCTGGCCAGCGTGCTGCAGCAGCAGGGAAAGCTCCAGGAGGCCCTTATGCACTATAAGGAGGCCATCAGGTATGCTCCACTGTTTTCTCAGAGAGCATCCTACCATCTCTGCTGCTACTGTACTGTACTATTCCATTGGCTTCAGAGGAATGTCAGATGTCACCGCGTGCGGTTTGGTAAGTGGCCCTGTTGCCTGCCACAGGATCAGCCCGACCTTCGCCGACGCCTACTCCAACATGGGTAACACACTGAAGGAGATGCAAGATGTACAGGGGGCGCTGCAGTGCTACACTCGTGCCATTCAGATCAATCCAGCCTTTGCTGACGCCCATAGCAACTTGGCCTCCATTCACAAGGTACGGCATAGTGTTTAAGGCTTATTTGCTTCCTCACTCTGCTCTGACACTTGTAGCTTACTCGTGCGTGTTTGTTTTTGCAGGATTCTGGAAATATTCCTGAGGCTATTGCGTCTTACCGCACTGCCCTGAAACTGAAGCCTGATTTTCCGGATGCCTACTGTAATCTGGCACACTGCCTGCAGGTGAATAGAGCCTCCAGATTTCTCCTGTTTCTGGATTTCTAGAACATTAGCTCTCAGTAGTGGTTAGGATTCTTCCAGCGGTCGCTGGAGATTTAGCATCAGAAATCAGAGCAGCTTCCTGCAAGATGGCTGAGGTTATCATGCTTTTCCTTCAGATTGTGTGCGACTGGACCGATTATGATGAGCGCATGAAGAAGCTGGTCAGCATTGTGGCTGACCAGCTAGAGAAGAACAGACTGCCCTCTGTGCACCCCCACCACAGCATGCTGTACCCCCTGTCCCACGGTTTCCGCAAAGCCATTGCCGAGAGACACGGCAACCTCTGCCTGGACAAGGTACCTGTGTTTCTCAGTATTCTGCGTTAGCCAGGTGCTATTTACTCCGCTGAAAAGACCTTGCATGAGTCTGTGTGTATAGTGCGTCATCTTTTTCAAATTATGACGTTTTTGGTTTTCTAACCTATAGATCAATGCCTTACACAAGCCTCCTTATGAGCATCCCAAGGACCTAAAGACCAGCGGGGGTCGCCTGCGCGTGGGCTACGTAAGCTCTGATTTTGGGAACCACCCAACCTCGCACCTCATGCAGTCTATCCCCGGCATGCACAACTCTGAGAAGTTTGAGGTGAGGACCACGTGATCTAGAATGCTGTGGATTAGTCCGATACCTTTTAAACAGGTGGACATTTAGAACAGTTTATATTCTTGCCAGTGTCCCTGCAATGCCCTGGATTCTCATGATGACGGGCTGTTCTTTTCTTTAGGTTTTCTGTTATGCCCTTAGCCCCGATGACAGTACCAATTTCCGTGTGAAGGTGATGGCAGAGGCCCACCATTTTGTAGACTTGTCCCAAGTAAGTGCAACCGAGAGCGGACTGTCTGTGCTCCCAACCAACCGTTGCTGGTGTTAAAATAATAATAATAATAATTTTATTCATCACTCCTTGCATCCTCTGAGCTTCACTCTGTATTCTCTTGCTCCTGTCCCTTCACCTCTTGTTCAGATTCCCTGCAATGGGAAGGCTGCAGATAGGATCCACCAGGATGGTGTGCACATCCTGATCAACATGAATGGCTACACCAAGGGAGCACGCAATGAACTGTTTGCCCTGCGGCCAGCACCTATTCAGGTAAGTCTCTGGACGATGAAGGGAACTCTTTTCCTTGCTTTCTACTTTTATTTTTCCTGCATCATGATTCAGCCACATTGGAAAATCCATGACCGACATGGTATTAGCATTTTTTATACCAAACCTGTCAAACAATTTCTCTTCCTGTTTAGGCCATGTGGCTAGGCTACCCTGGTACTAGCGGGGCTCCCTTTATGGATTACATCATTTCTGACCAGGAGACATCCCCTGTCGAGCTGACAGAGCAGTACTCTGAGAAACTGGCCTACATGCCTCACACTTTCTTTATTGGCGATCATGCCAACATGTTCCCACACCTCAAGGTAGGCCTGTGTGTTTGTTGGAAAATATTAGCATGTGAATGTAAATGCTTAACGAACGTGGTGGTCAATCCAAACTATTACCAGTATTAGCTAATGCAGGGGTCACCAAGATGGTGCCCGCGGGCACCAAGATTCCCCCAAGGACCACATGAGTCGCCTGTGGGCCTGTTCTAAAAATAGCACAACTCACCAGTGAGCAGCATCTAAAATGTATTTTTATCCTGTTGCTGTTCTTTAATCATATTTGTATTTATATAGATTTGAAAATGACAACATTTAAAAAAGCATTTAAAACATGTTTATTATACATGAAATTTAGATAAATTTAGGTAAACTGTCCTATTCTAGTTCAACGGTCAGTATTGTGCGCATGACAAAACTTCAGTGTTTGTGGAGAGTAAGCTAGGTGGCACAGCGAAGATGGGGAGCTGGATGCGGTTTCTTATCCCAAAAACATGGCAGAAAAAAGAGAAAATGTATCAATTTCACAGTGAATGGGAGGAAGAGTTCTTTTTTACTACTGTGAAAGGAACCTGCGTGTGTCTCATTTGCGGGGCGACTGGCGACAGCAAAGCGGAACAATGTGGAGAGACACTTCAGTTGCTGAGATTAATATAAATAAAATGTTGACTATTGATATGTTTCCCACCTTGTTAAGTCATTGTTGATAAAATCATAAACGTGATCAGTGTCTTCACATAGATGAGCATCATTAATCATTAATAATAATATAAACAAAAGTAAACTGAGCAAATTTGTTATTTAACAAGAGTGTATCAAACTGGCAGCCCTGCGTATGACTCAGTACCTGTCAAGTAGCTCTGTTTCAAAAAGGTTGGTGACCCCTGAGCTAATGTAACATGGCTTTTTTGTGTGCTTCAGAAAAAGGCAGTGATTGACTTCAAGTCAAATGGACACATCTTCGACAATCGCATCGTGCTGAACGGCATTGATTTGAAGGCCTTTTTGGACAGCTTGCCAGATGTGAAGGCTGTGAAGGTAAGTCAGGGCTGCAGGAGAGAGGCTCATTGTGCAAAACATTCAAGCTGTGTTATCTTTTCTGCCATGGCTTCTGCCTTAGCCTGACCTCTCTCTTCAGATGAAGTGTGATGGCCAAGAGCCCACTGATGGCAATGGCGCCCTCTCCATGCCCGTCATCCCCATGAACACGGCTGCTGAGGCCATCATCAACATGATCAACCAGGGCCAGATTCAGGTCACCATTAACAGCTTCACTGTCAGCAATGGGCTGGCTACCACTCAGGTATGTGGACTGCATGGCAGACATGGGGCTCAAACCTGGAAACTAAAGAGATGTTGGCTTGGCAGTCGGAAGATGGTGCCCCTCTGTTATCGCGTCTGTCTTGTACTTGTAGATCAACAATAAGGCTGCCACCGGAGAGGAAGTCCCGCGCACAATCGTGGTCACGACGCGCTCCCAGTATGGACTCCCGGAGGACTCTATTGTGTACTGCAACTTCAACCAACTGTACAAGATCGACCCTCCCACTCTGCAGATGTGGGTCAACGTAAGTGCTGAAGTCACTCAACAGTCTCATGGAATCTCAATGTTACTTTTTTGTTAAAAGTCAAAAGCTTTGCTTTAGAATGCATTAAATGAATGCACACCAGTTTGTACCTGCAACTGTATCTGTTTTCTGTAGGTAAAAGTTGGAGAGTGGGTGTTGTCTGTTTTTCTGATTTAGTGAAATGTCCCACTTATCCTGGGCTTGAGACAGTTTTAGGGCATTTTGTGAAATGTCTCTGTAATGCCTCTAGCACAGGGGTAGGCAACCCTGATCCTGGAGTACCGGTATCCAGCAGGTTTTCTATCCTACCTGATGTTATTATCGGCATGATATCAGGTGTAGTTCATCACTGACCAGGTAGGTTGGAAAATCTGCTAGAGACTGACACTCCAGGATCGGAAGTGCCTATGCCTGTTCTAGCACATGCTCATTGAGCAGTCTGTGATGGTACCTTCCATGCCTGTCCTGCAGATCCTGAAGCGGGTGCCCAACAGCGTGCTGTGGCTACTGCGCTTCCCGGCTGTGGGCGAGCCCAACATCCAGCAGTGTGCCCAGAGCATGGGCCTCCCCGTCTCACGCATCATCTTCTCGCCCGTGGCTCCCAAGGAGGAGCACGTCCGTCGTGGTCAGCTGGCTGATGTCTGCCTGGATACGCCGCTCTGCAACGGACACACCACTGGCATGGATGTGCTCTGGGCTGGCACACCCATGGTCACCATGCCAGGTTGGACCGCTGACTCCCCAGGTCCTTCTCTGCATCTGAGCTTATTCATTTTGCCCCAGTTGAAACAACTAAATTTATTGTAGATGCTAGTAAAACCTGGGCTTTGTGCTGTGCCTCATTTCTTAGTGTAATAGTTGCTGTTAATGATTATGATGAAATGTAACAGAAAATGGCATTCCTGCACCATGCATATCGAGTTGTAATTGATTGCTGGGGCAGCATGTAGACAGACCTATAGTTTCAGTGGAGTATGTCTCATAAGTCTTCACACCATTTGTTTCCCTCCCCCAGGTGAGACCTTGGCCTCTCGAGTGGCTGCCTCCCAGCTTACTTGTCTCGGCTGTCCTGAGCTGATCGCAAAGAGTCGTCAGGATTATGAAGATGTAGCAGTTAAGCTGGGAACTGACATGGAGTAGTGAGTATCTGTCATTTTTACAGATCACTGATCCGGTATATATTGGGCACAGCAAATAATCATCTTTTTTCTCATACCAGCCTGAAGATGGTTCGTGCTCGGGTCTGGAAGCAGCGCATATGCAGCCCACTGTTCAATACCAAGCAGTACACCATGGACCTGGAGAAGCTCTACATGCAGATGTGGGAGCATTACTCTGCAGGGGCCAAGCCTGAGCACCTTGTCAATCTCCAGCCCCTAGAAAGCAGTGAAAGCACCTGAGCTTCGCACTCCCCAGTCCAGTTCTGATCCCAGCTACCCTCCCTCCCCCACCACCATCCCCTTCCTAGGCACATGGACTCTGTTGTGGAGCCTGCCAGGTTAACTCCCTCAGATCGGTCAAAAAACATTGTGCATCTATCATAAATCCTAGAGATGTGGCGAAAGGGGGTATCTTGGCTGAGCTGTTTGGCTGGAACTTGTACCTACACACAAGCTCACACATAAATTCTCTCAGAAATCACCAAGCACATACTACGGCGCATTGTGGCGTTTCGTCCCACAATTCTTTAAACTCCACTTGACTCTTCCCAAATAGGTACACCAAATCAATTGCAGTTGGAGATCGCTTTCAGCAAATTGAGTTCTGTCTAGAGTAACTAAAATGGGTTGTGGAAAAAAGTTAACACATGTATGTGTAGTAAATTCAGCTTTACCTTGGATATGAAAATTACTTTAGTCTAAATCTGCTTTTTTTTCTGTGGTCCTTTCCACAAAACATCGTTTTACACCCCTCTCCCCATACCGGAAGCCAAATTCTAGCTTTGTCATATCATTTTCCCCGTTATACACTGTCTTGAAGACCAAGCAATGGAAAACTGGAAAGACCAGAAGCGTGCGTGACAGCTGTTCATTAAAAGGGCCTTGCATAGATTTACTGTCCACAACTCATGTAAAGAAATTACTTCTCTTACCGTTAGTGGCCCAGGTAAGTATTTTATCTTGGTTTTGTACTATGCTTCCCTCCCTCTTTTTAGATCTTTTATTTATACTTGAATGTGCTGTACTCGTACCTTCAAACACTCTTAAGGTTTCGAATAAAGCTGTTGAATTAAATTCCACAGAATATAACTGAACCCAAGTCTTAGAGTTTAATGATATGTAATGACTGTAATATGTGTCCAGTGTTGCTTTGCGGTAAATATTTTTGGAGTAGAAACCTTTGAAGGTCAGTCTTTGGATTAAATGCCATATGTTGGCTTTACGCTTGGTCCTCTCCCTCCAGGGTCTTAAAAGTATGATTGAATTCTAGGTCCGGCCCAGAATTCGTACAGAAGGTATTCCTTTGAAGAAAAATTTGTTATGAAGATTTAGCTTTGCCTTAGCTAGCCAATTGCTATCTTCTGTTGAGCGTGTATTGACATACCATTTATCTTTTGAAACAAACCATTCAGTGTTTGTTTCAATAGCAATATCCTTTAAGTCTGCTTATCCCAGTGTTCTTTGACAGCAGTCTTATCAGCGTGTTGATCTCCCTTTAAATGTCATCAAGACTGTCACCGTATTGCTCTCTAAAGCTTATATGTTCTTGCCTGAGCATGTATCTCCTCTGCTCCTGGTTGGTGTTGGGTGTCTTAAACAGCTTCGTCCGGGTCACGTTCTCAAGCTATCAATAAATTTGTCAGTCTGAAATGTCAGCCTCCTTTGTTTCAATGATATGCACACAGCCTTTGAGAATGCAAGGGTAAACGTTCGTGACACATTGGTTACAATAGTCATTACCTGGTTGGAAGAAATACTGTGATCACATACAAAAATATTCCTCTTGAAATGGATTGTCACAGTGGATCGTCCCAACCAGTTACATAAACAGCACCATGTATTCTGGATTTTTTTTACCCCTGAGCAGCTGTAGTATTAGTAAAAAAAAAAATATTAATTTGGCTCTTCCTTTCCATAATCACTTTCATGGTTTGCTGGCCTCACCTAATGGGCATAGAGTGAAATTGATTGAATGTGTACTTGATTTACAATCACAATAGATAAATTATGATCAAAAAAGTCAGAAATATGGATCCATAGGTCTACATACATATAGGGAGTGGCCAAAATTTCAGTTAATACACTTATTTGTGCACTTTGAAACTGACATGCATGAATTGCAAGGCCATAGTAAGGAGCACCCTTAAAAACAGCTTCAATTTTCATGGGAATTCTGTTATTCTTCGGGAAGTAATGCCTTTAGTTCTTTAAAAGAAAGAAAATGACATCTACATTAAAATCAACTCCAGAACTTCCAGGAGCTGGAAAACGGCGTTTCGGAAGTAAACGAATCATTGAATGATTCTGACAAATCTTTTAGTATAACGAATCTATGAGCTGAAAATGATCATGCTTTCCATCTGCTTCGTGCTGTCTACCCGGCTACCCTCAGTGTTCAGCAATACCACCTGTAATCACTTGCGAGCACAAGCATGCTCATAAATATACGGACTGTACACTATACAGGACGTAAATCAACACATCTAATGTACATAACCGTATATTATTTTATATTGTCGCAATTTCAAACCAAAATGGACCCGCACGGTGTTTTCATTTACATTAAACTAATTACATGAAGAAAACCAATATCAGTCGGTTATTCCAGTTTTGTGGTATATATGGAAAGCTGTTTATACAAGTTTATATAACATGAAGGTTGTAATACAATATAATAACGTTGTATTAACAAAATCATTACAGACCCCCCACACCCTGGTCACTCCTCCTTTCAAGTCCTTCCCTCCGGTAGGCGCTACAGAGCCCTGCTCACCAAAACAACCAGACACAGGAATAGTTTCTTTCCTTGTGCCATCACCCTCATGAATAACTGACAGTTATGTGCCATGCCATAGCACACTATACCACATCTGCTTCAATCAGATTGCACTTTTATGTATATTCTTGTTTGTACATGGTCTGTATATTGGTTGTATATTGTGTATCTGTAAATAATATGTTCATTTCGTATGTGGTATGTATATATGTATGTGTGTATGTTGCCTGTACAGAGGAGAGACGCGGAACCAAATTCCTTGTTTGTATATACTTGGCCAATAAAGCTGATTCTGATTCTGATACCTTTTTAATGAGAGTAATATAGCATGGCATTTACAATTTGACTCCAGACCTATAGGGGGAGCCCTAATGCACTTGCAAGCTTAATGACTCAGCGAACTTCCGGTGCGGTAGTTTTGAAATAAATGAAGAAACGAAGGTAGCTATGCTACAAAAATATAACCCCTCGGTAGAGAAAATAAATATTTCATTTTGTGTGTGAAGGATATCCAGTTAATTGGGTAAGTAAACAAATGGAAGAAAAGCAGCATATTAAAGTTTAAGTTGTAGCTTGGCGTTATCAGCTCTACCAGGAACTACAGGGCATATTCGTTTTTTTTTGTATCTGCTATTGTTAGCAGATTGTTCTGTTAGCTATTGTTCGAACTTATTACTCGTGAGGAAAATTACGTTTCGCTGCTCTCAATTCATTCAGGACAGTTCAACTAGAACGTATCTTAAAGATCATAAATGAGCTAAATAACGTTGAAAAACTTTATAGCAGCTGCGGTAAACGAAACGTCTGTTTAAAAATGAACGCGTTGAGTTCACTACAGTACAGAAATGTACAAGCTGGATTTATTTTTATTTTTTTCAAACATGCAGATTTAATAAGCAGTGATGGACGCCGGCACGGACAGGCTCTTCCAGAAGGTGGCGGAGAAGTTAGGCTGGACTCGGAATGGGGGGCTGGATCTAGCCGAGAAGGAGGTGAGAGCGGCTATGGTCTGCTTGACTGTACTAAGTCATTGCAAGAGCAGTAGTGATTCAGTTATTCATTTGGTAACAATAAATAAAAATAACAATTGTACTTGTGAATGTATATTTGGCAGTGTGCATCTTCCTGTGAGGACTTTAATTAAAAGCCACATTCGTCTATTTTACCTTCAGTTGATGAAAAGCATCGGGAAAAGTAGACATCAGCGTCCCTCTAAAGCTGTAGATTCAGACAGCGGCAGCTCTGGAAAAGAGAACAGTTCTGTGAAGGGACGAACTCGACAGAAGGTGATTCCCCTGGACTCCAGTGATGATGATTTTGATGCCTGTAAGTGGACCTTGAACAGCCATCGCCATCACAACAGCTGTCACATTGACGAGAATGATATCAGTGATGGAAAGCCCGTCTTGTCCCTTGCTTTCCTCTTCCAGTTCTTGTTGTAAGGACTACACCCGCTGCCCAGGGTGCACTACGTCCATCTGAGAAAAACACAGCTTGTGAGAAAAGGTGTGTTTTTGTAGCAGAGTGATCGCAATGCTTGGAATTTAGAGTTGCTTAAGTTTATACAGGTGCTCCTCGACTTACAATGCGATTACATTCCAATGAACCCATTGTGAGTGGGAAAATATCATAAGTGGAATAGCAGTGTGTGGCTCAGTGGGCTAAGCCTCTGTGCCTGTGATCAGAAGGTCGCCGGTTCGAGCCTGGCCTCGGCACATCTGTGGGTCCTTGAGCAAGGCCCTTGCACCCTAGATCCCTGGCCACCTTGCTGTCACCTACAGAGAGGAGGGAGGCGTAAGGAGAATTTCCCCCCGGGTATCAATAAAATGTACATCCATCCATTCATTCCATCCTATTATATGATATTTTTAAATAAGTAAATAACTATTGTCAATGAATAAGAAAATACTTACTGTACCAAAGTAATTAGTCAGTAAATGAATACTAGTTTATTTGGTTAAATACAGAAAAACACTGTTCAATACATCGTTAAACACTGTATGAGATGTTTAGACAGGTGATTGCTACAGAGACTAGAAGCACGACTGGGCGGATGCTGTCATCGCCCAGCATCAGTGGAAAGTATTGTACAGCATATAGCTAGGCCAGGAACAGGTCAAAATTTAGAGATGATTACTGAATGTGCATCGCTATCAAACCATTGTGAAGTTGAAATTTCACAAGTCGAACATCATAAAGAGAGGAGCACCTGTACTTTATTTCTAGAAGGATTGATGTTTACCAAAAGCACTGATTTTTCTGGCTTCAGTTTCTGTAAAAACAATGGTTGGCGAAAACATCAGTTGAAATCTCTTTGATCTTTGTTTTATTTTTCCCCCTTTTACAGTTCACCTGCACTGGTAGTAAGTTCAGACGCTGATGATAGCTTTGAAAAGTGTGAGTACATTGACATGTTTGGACAGTGGGGGTAGTGAAATGGTCAGTGTAATTTGAACCAAACTGAGGCCTAAGCGATGGCGCTACTGCTAACCACTGCTGTAGCATTTTTGTTACAAACGACTGTGTAACTATTCTATGAAGGATTATTTTTTTACAACATCAAATAATGAATCAATATTTCCTAGACGTGTAACGATTCACCCAGTTCATGATTCTGTTCAATTTATATTTTTTTATGATATTTTATCATTTTAGTAACAAGGAATGCAACATTTTTTTCTATTCTCTATCAATTTAAATATTTTTTTTGTTTTTTATTATTAATAAGCAACAATACAAAAACTTGTAAAGGTCGGAGTAGAATATAGTAGCCTTTTAACTAAAATATTTCTTTTATCAAAAATGAAAAAAGTTATCAAATAGGCCTTTTTCATTTAGGCCTAACCATTTCGTGATTCCATAGAGTTACTTCTGCAGGTTGCATTAGTTTGTTGATAGTAGGGAGGTAGGCCAAGTTGGTGTGCCTTCTGCTAGCTAAAGAATGCAGTTGCATCTTGGAAAAACTAAGAGATTATGCAGTTAAGTTTTTATTTCCCCCATTTGAATCGTCATAAATTTGTACTGCGGTTTGTCTTACGACATATCGTTGCATGCCTAGTATTTTCTGTTTATACCACCGATGTCTGAAAACCTTGCTATCTTAAAAAACCTAGCTATCTTAAAAATTGCATTTATTTTGTCACTAGTTGGACTTTTACCTTTCTAACAGTCCTGAGCCGCGTGAAAACGCCAAAAACCAAGCCAGCCCGTGTGAAGAGGTACAATAGTGATGACAGGTGTGTCTGGTTGGTCGTCTCTTCTGTTGCATGTGACGCTTTTTAATTTTACTGCTGTATTTATGGTTGTATTGTGCATCTGTGTTTTCTGAAAGTCTTAAGCAGTTTATAGTGGACAGCTCCTCTGACGAGGACTTTGTGACGGACCAAAGAAAGAAAAAACCTCTGTTCAAAGGTGAGCTTTTGTGTCTTCGTGGATATTTGGATTGTCATCTTTGCCATTTAGTCCTTGTGTACTTGTTCTCGACTTCTTTCATTGTGCATGCTGCAAACTTTATTACAGTGATCCCTCGTCTATTGCGGGGGTTGCGTTTCAGAACCCCCAATGAAAGGTGAAAATCCGCAAAGTAAAAACCATATGTTGATATGGTCATTTTTGTATATTTTAAGCCCTTATAAACCCTTTATATTCTCTTAGATATTAGGTAAGATTCGTTTTGT
>JAAGVU020000002.1:22159625-22174612 GCA_011763525.2 Mormyrus iriodes
TCCCCGCTTTGTTCTTGTTCCAACTAGTAATGTTGAAGAGGTAACCGGTTCCCCAGGAGATCAGCAACTGGACCCCACAAAGCAGTGTTAATGCCCTGGGAGGTAACTGTGCACCTCAGAAGGGAACAGCTCCCTTCCTGGGTTTGATTGCCCTCAGTACAAGCTTGTTTTCTTCATTATGCGCAGAAACTC
This sequence comes from Mormyrus iriodes, assembly GCA_011763525.2. Classification (NCBI taxonomy): domain Eukaryota; kingdom Metazoa; phylum Chordata; class Actinopteri; order Osteoglossiformes; family Mormyridae; genus Mormyrus; species Mormyrus iriodes. The sequence continues at coordinate 22,159,818 of JAAGVU020000002.1, forward strand.
TTGCTGGTTCACCTCTCCATCCCCATCCCGGTCAGCTTCATCAATCATCTCCTGGGAGAGGGACACCATCAAAAAAGGACAACCATTAATACAGTGCAATGGTATATCAAAGGACGATGGACACACATCAATGAGGCAATGTGATTAGTGTCTGTCACTGTGAGATCAGCGGGCAACATGCCAGTGATATCTGTGTGACATTCCACCAGGGTACCCCCTTCCCCCCCCCCATAACTCTTAACTCTGGTTGGTTGACGTGAACCGTTGTGTAGAAGCTACGTAAGGGACCACAGAAAGGTTGTGTTGCTGTCCTCAATGCTTCTCACCTGCAGTTCCTCATCTGTGAGGTTTTCCCCCAGCTCCTTGGCCACCCTTTTCAGGTTACGGAACGATATCTTCCCTGTCTCGTCGTCGTCAAACAGACGGAACGCTTTCAGGATTTCCTCTTTGGAGTCTTTCTCTGCCTGTGGAGACACAGCAATGCTTAATGAGAACATGACTCCGCTCCTTTTAAGGACAAAAGCATTAAGGACTTGAGGTTTCGGGATGGTCTGCGCTGTTGTAATGTTCAATAATGTGTTCCTCGAGTTTTAAGTTAATATATCCATGCAGTGCTCGCAAAACCTTGGGACAGTTCAGTAAAAATATTACTAATTTATTGGTTTTATAACAAAAACCATTACCTTATTCATTTATATACAAAAAATATATAACATCAGAAACAACCAGTAGTTTTAAGTAATACATTCATTTCAAGTAGTAATAAAGCGAAACCCAAATTATAGTTCTAAAAGAGCCGTTCTGAGTTTAAAATTCATTGACAAGCAGTCTCATTGGGTGCTTTTTAATTGTAACCCCTTAGCAGTAACATAAAGCACCAAACGTTTGTGTTTAGTATCCCATTGGGAGCCAGTGACTAGAAATGCATAGCAAAATGGCAAGAACAGAATTGAATGAGTCAGTCAGAAAAAGCATGACGATAAAAAGAAAATGTATGTGTGGACGATCTGTGCAGATACGTTATATATTGTTGTCAACAGACTTTTGTCATGAAACCAATAAATTTGCAACATTTTTACAGAATTAAGCAAGAGTTCCAAGACCTTCTGTGAGTACTGTATCTTTAGGAATATGTCTGTGCTCTGCCGTTTGTTGCTGGTAAACGTCACACCTTACCAAACCACTATTAACACTATTAAATTCTATAGGATGCTTGCATTACTTTGCAAAAATCAGAACTGATCATCATTTACATAATGAAGAAAAATGTTCCTTTCCACCTGGATAAATTTTTGAGCTGTGACATACCATTTTCTGTGTCATTACTGTCAGGAAATCGTTGAAGTCAATTTTCCCGGTGCCGTCCTTATCGACCTCGCTGACCATCCGCTTTATCTCCTCTTTTTTTGGCTCAAATCCCAATGCTCTCATGGCAACCTGTCACAAGGACGGAAACCAAATAACTAAAATCAGTCCATCTTTATAATTGTGTAATTCATTATGACATAATTAAACTTGGCTGTCTTAGTTACATGGACAGATCCTACAGCTTCATTCCATATATATATGTGCTGTTGAGTTTCTGTTGTTCGGCTATTTTATAGGCTGTATGTCATCATACACGTGATAGAATTGCTTACATGTATATGCAGTGGATGCATGCAACATTCATGAACAACTGAACAGACACCATGGTGAATGAACCTTCAGTTCCTTGACATCGATATGTCCCGAGCCCTCGGTGTCGAACAGTTCAAAGGCCTCCCTGATCTCTTGCTTCAGCTCCTCCGTTAGCTCTGGCTTAAGAGCAGCCTTCTTCCGCGGTGCCATGGCTCCCAGGGAGGGCTTCTTGGCGCTGGTAGCCTGAGGATGTCAGCGGAGGCAAAGTGACCCTCCTGATGGATGTTATAACTACGTCGCGAGGATGTGAAGAAATACCACCTTTTCTTTGACTTTTACTAATTGTTTTTTTATGGTTTATTACGAATCCATGCAGTTAAGGTTACATACAAATCTAAACGCAGTGTTATCGTCATTTAAACCACATGTAATTGTAATAATTGTATTTTTTTTACAATGACTTCCATCTGCCTAATCCTATCTACGTTAACATATTACATATAAATTAAAATATTTTGCTTCATATTCTGATGAGAGAACATATTGAAAGGAATACCGATATATTTCTTGAAAAACATTTTGAAATTTTGAGGTAGTATGATGATTACTTATATGTTTACCCATTGTAAACTGTACAATAAGTATGATGCATTGTAAATAAAAACAATTTACTGTTATTTGCAAACAACTGAAAAATCTGTATCAAGCATCTCCCAAGGTAAGTGTAGCAGACTGATGAACGATGATATGATACCTTATCGATTTAATAAGATATTGCTTACCATGTTCGGCAGCAAGGCAGTAATCAAAAAAACACAAGAATGCTTATTGCGGACCCAGCTGTCGTCACGCAAAAGTTGCAATGGGTAACAGCGATCCGTAAGGCTCCTTCTACGCTAGGACAGAAATAACGCTCCTCCGTGACATATGGCGGTCTGTCACTAGACTGTGACCAGTATCATGACGCACGTTGATTGGTTATGGAGAAACCTTTCACATTGCTGCTGCTTAACAGCGAAACTTAAATATTCAAGAATCGCAGTAGGTAACGGGGGAAATTTATTTACATAAAATATGTGTTTGAATACTGGCATATCCTATTTGGATTAATTTTTTATACGTTATGTAAGTGAGTTTAAAGCAGAAACAGAACGCACTAGACCACGCAAGTGGACACGTGATACAAATCGCGGCTGTTGATTTGCTGATACCTTCCGCCTGGGTGCAGTTTCAGACATTAGCCAGAGGAGTTTCTAAAAGGACATTTTGTTTGGTTCGCGTGGTCAATACGAGTTCAACACGATTGGATGCATTTCTGCTTAACTCACACGCTATTGGACGAGAGCTCCCCCAAACAATCAGCTGATGATGACACTATTATAGGGACATGGTTCATTCATCAGTTTGTGCAGCGTGCTCAGTTAGGTGAGTTTTTGTATTAATGTTTTATTTTTATTATAGCAGTGTTATTTTTTAACTAAGATATGTCCATAGCCTTTAAAAACGTGGTTAGGAAGGAGTGCATTTTAGGTCTAATTAGTGGCGAATATGAATGTTAGTCTAGTTAGTTTTTAATGGTTATGTGAGCTTTAAGTTTACAGTAACTACATTAGCCTTTAGCAACTGATTGTTTTTTTAATTTGTACGTTAGACTGCAGACCAGCTTTCCTCCTTTTGTCTTTCGGTAGTCTGAGAAATGGCCACACGAATACGGCCGGTAAGTGTACTTTGCGTTTCATTAGATCCACCTGTCCTATCATCGTAAAGAACAAGTGCTTTGTGTGGTTGATAAAACTGAGTCATAATCTACGTTTTGTTATAGATAAGAGGGTTAGCTCAGGGTTAGTTGTGCGATGCTCCTCAGACAATACAGTCGAGGCCCAGGCAACTAATAGGGTCTGTCTTTAGTTAGCATGACATTCAGGTGTAATTTTAAATGTAAAGTTTTATTAATGGAATTATGTTTTAATATTGTTGTGATTGGCTTTTTGAAGGATGGGCGTCATTTCACGGTGATAATGGTATTCGAGTCTTTTAAATGAACAAAATATTACAAATAAACTGGGAATATTCATTTTGATGTGCATTTCAGTGTAAATTTCACGCTTGTACTGAATGCTTCCCCTTGGGTTACTGCGATCCTGTAGGGCTTAAGTTTATGGAATATTGATGGATGAGTGGAAGGATTTCAGAGTTCATTGCCTGTTTTTGAGATCACCACAAGAGGTTTGCAGGTGATGTTAATAATGAACAGGTATTGATTTTGCAAACTTACTCGATAATGAATGTTTGCTCCTTTTTAGAGCTCTAAGAGGTGCACAGTCATCGGTGGATCTGGGTTTCTTGGACGGCATCTTGTGGAGCAGCTCCTAGTCCGGGGGTACAGCGTGTCTGTGTTTGATATCCAGCAGTCCTATGAGCTGCCTGGGGTCACGTTTCACCTGGGAGATTTGTGTAATAAGCAGGTGAGTTTTTGCACAGGGGAACCTACGTTAAATGGTGAAGCTGATCTGCCCGAACAGCTGTTAGTCGGCAAGTTTGAACTTGAAAGATTTGTACTTTGGTCGCTTTTCCCACAGTGTCGTTTCAGTGCCAGTAGAATCATTCTCCTCCTCAGTACTGGTGTGAAGATTTCTGATTATCTGCTCTTACTAGGCCCTGCTGCCAGCCTTGCAAGGAGTGTCGCTGGTGTTTCACTGTGCCTCCCCTTTTCCTGGCAGCGATGACCGCACTCTCTTCCAAAGAGTTAATGTGGACGGCACTCGTACCGTGCTGGCGGCCTGCCTGGAAGCAGGTGTACAGGTAGGGGGCGACAGTTAGTCAAATACTGAGAAATAGCCTTATCTCCACAGTTGGCAGTTGACATGTTGTGACAAGAAATTACACCACTCAAAAGTACTAAGCAATAAGCAATCACTAAAGAAAACGAAACATTGATTTGAACTGATTTTGAACGTACAGTTCAGTGTTTGGTCACTGATTATTGCAAGCTTTTCTCCCCCTGAAAACAAGACTGCTTAGACGCTATCAGTATATGTATTTTGCATTTTAGAAACTGGTGCTGACCAGTAGTGCCAGTGTGGTGTTTGAAGGGACAGACATCAAGGATGGGAAAGAAGAGCTTCCTTATGCTAAAAAGCCAATTGACTACTACACAGAGACCAAGATTCAGCAAGAAAAGGTAACGTCTAGATGTCTTTTTTTTTTTTTTTCCTTTTGCTTGTTTTGCCAAAATGCCATATTCCACCATAAGTTATAGGAACAGCTTGTGTATGGTTGCCCTCCTGTGTATTTGCACCAATTTTATGAATGCTGGCAGTCTTTTTTTTAATCTTTTTGTTGACCCAGCTGGAATACTAAGAAAAGCATGAGGAACTTCAGACAGTTCAAGAAATTGCATTGGAAACCAGTTTCATATCTCCAGTTAAAACATTTACTCTGCACCCACTCCAGGACTCTATGACCAATCCTGAGGTTTCGTATGTGTTCACTGCCTTTCAGATGGTGCTCCAAGCCTGTAATGAGGAGAAGGGCTTCCTCACAGTGGCCATTCGCCCCCACGGCATCTTTGGCCCACGAGACCCCCAGCTAGTCCCTATCTTGGTGGACACGGCACGCCGGGGCAAGATGAAGTTCATCATCGGGTCAGTGTCACATGCCCTTCTTGAAGGACAGTCTGACCTGGAGTGCACTGACAAGTTACTGTCCTGCTGTGTGTGTATGCAGGGATGGGAGCAACCTGGTGGACTTCACCTTTGTGGAGAACGTAGTCCATGGGCTCATACTGGCCGCCGAGCGCCTGCGTCCCGAGTCTCCTCTCTGTGGAAGAGTAAGGGCCCTCCGGCTGCTCAATGCTGGCTGCATCCCTGGTGAGCGCCACTGGCTAACGATTGCACTTTGGCCACCCCCCCCTTCCCTCCCATTTCAGGCCTACCACATCACCAACGACGAGCCTGTGCGGTTCTGGGACTTCATGTCGCAGGTGCTGGTGGGGCTGGGCTACAATGCACCGCGCTACCATCTGCCCTATTGGCTGGTGTATGGCCTGGCGCTGCTGCTGTGGCTCTTGGCCCTGCTGCTGAGACCCGTGATGCGGTTGCGGCCCACCTTCACCCCCATGCGTGTGGCGCTGGCCGGGACGCACCACTACTATAGCTGTGCTCGTGCCAAACAGGACATGGGCTACAGGCCACTGGTGGGCCTGCAGGAAGCCATCACCCGCACTGTGGAGAGCTACCCACACCTGCGCCATGGGGCCTGATCTATGTGGGGGTGTGGCTTGATCACCAGGGGGCGTGGCCCAGTTTTCATATCACTGCCTTTACTCCTGCCAAGGTGCCTGTTCATCCTCGCTGTTTTGTTTGCATACTGTGATGTGTGTGTCCTCATGTCAGTATTAAAGACCTATTTTTGTGTTGTTTGTGGTTTGTCTGAATGTTACTACTGTTTGTATGTATTGCAAACCCACCGTCCCTGATGCTTATATTTATACTCGTAAAGGTATTTTTTTAGCCCCTTCATACCCTGCCAGATAAAATGCAGTCAGTTAATGTAAAATTGTAGTGGCTCAGTACAATGGCACTGATTGTTTTTCTTGTGTCATGCCCATTTCTTTCTATGGTCCAAAGATACTCCGTTTGTCTAATTTCTCATAGTTTGTGAGTGTGTGCCCAGGGTGTGCCCCATCATTGTATGGCCTGGAATCAGGTGACCCTGACTAGGATAAAGTGGCTAGAGAATGGATGTATGGATGGAGGATGGATGAAAGTATTTGCCGATTTCTGAAAATGGAAAGTGCATTTGATATATCTAAAATATCACGTTGGCATTATGGTCCTTACATTTTATATTAATGTGTTACTAATTTTATGGATTTTTTTTATGTTAATGTTTTGGATGTTGCTCCATAGAATACATTTTCAGTTTTGCTGACCTTTTGAAGAACATGGAAACCCCATCTGCCCCCACCCCTCCCTCCCAGCATCTTGCCCTTAAAATGGGTGCTTTTTCTATTCCTGCTTCGTACACCACTTACAGCAAAATAAACTCCCTGCAAGTTTTTGTTGCCGTTTATACAACAAAATTATGTTCCTATTCATCCACTTCCTCTTCTCCCCAGGGCACGTTTCATAAGTTTATTGGTAGAAGTCAGGATAATGAATTTTTGTTAAAGTGTATAATCCTTTCTTGGCATATTTACAGAAAAGGGACCTGGTTAGTGGGCCTATTAGCAGGAAGTTCCAGCGCTGATTTTGAATAATGTTGACCCTGTCCTGTGTTTCAGTACAGGGTGACTGTTCACACAGCTTCGCTGGGTTCACTTTGTTCACAGGTTTGCAGAATGCGGCTTAAATCCTGTGCTATGAAACCTGACCCTCCCGTCGCCTTGGGGCAGAATTAAGTAACGTGCTTCTACTGTTGACTCACGTTCTGCTCGCCACTCTGCCTTATTCCTCCTACTGGTGTCTCATGTCAACGGACGGGGGCTGGCTGTGTCACCGTGCGCTGGAGGAGAGGGCGACTGCGCTCGGGACTGGTTGTCATTCCGGTGCTCGGCGTGGTGCCAGGGGTGTGGGCGGCCCTACGGATGCCTAAAATTCCCCTAACAATGAGGCGGTGGAGGTGTTCACAGGCGGAGCGGTCAGACGAGTTTATCTAGGACCTGTGGAAGGGGGTGGGTGCGGTGGCTCCGAGGGAAGGAACCATGCCACCTGGGTCGTTGCTAAGGATTGATGGCCACGGACCCCCCGCTGTCTGGACCTGCTGCGGGGTGGCATGTGAACAGGGGCCATGGCAGAGAGGGGTTTCTGCTCTTGGGGAAACCTTGGCAATGTTCCATCACACTGCTCACGCCCATTTTATGCTTAGGAAATGGATCGCCATGTTCATTATGCAGAATTATTTATCATTCTGTGTTTTCTATGGGCGGATATTAGTGAGCCAATGTCTCTCTGACTGGTAGGCAAGGTGTGTTCTGTTGCCATCGGCAACAGGGTTTGAGGCAGGCAGACACACTTTTGCTCTGAACAGGGGGGGGCTTCAGAATCATCAGCATCCCAGTTCTGTGCCGGAACCCCTGGGACCTCATTTACTGGCTTTAATTTCACTTGACTAGGTTGGCTGACTTTGCCAACGTGCCTTTATTTCTATATAGCTGTTCTTCTGAATAGATGAATAGATGACACAGCAGAGTTATTATATAGAGGGGAGATCACTTGTATCAGGAATTTACATATAATAATATCAGTAAACACCATAATTATGTGAGTAATGCATATCGGGAAACCTTTGAGGTAATAGTAAAACTGAAAAACGTTGAAAAGATCTGTGTAGCAGAAGTGCTTCTTAGTGTATTTGTATACATATAAATACATCGGGAAAAGTTCACCAGCATGATTTCTTGTCGTGTTCAGCAGATTTGGCATTTGCATCGCATTTGATCTTTGTTATTGTGACGTACTTTTTAAGCCTGTAAAGTATCTGCTAGTCGGGTGCCTGTCAGAAGAGATTTGTTGGCCAAATGTGGCTCAATGCCGCCCCCTCCCCAGCCCAAGTAATGCTCAAGGAAACGACAGAATTATGTATAGAAACAAACAAGCAATCAGATGCAAAAACCTCCACCCTGAACCCTGCATGTGCACTGGTGCTGTGTGACCTCTCCCATTCCCAGGGTGGGGCAGAGCCTTACTGACTGGTTGAGCTTGTCTGTGGTGTTGCCTGAACCTGATCACAGTGGAAGACACCTGTCAAACTGAAAGGAGCGTCAGATAACGCACACTGACTGTCCAGACCAAACAGGTATGTTTCCCAGGTCCTGCTTTCTTGATTTTTCTGTGTCTACGCTGCATAAAACTGTGTGTGTCTAATTAAGGCACAGTTTAGTTGAAACTGAATGAAGGCATTCTGCAGAGAAGGACATTCAGCAGAAGTTAGAGTCACTGTTTAGATCTGTTATCTGGGCAGTAATTTTGAACATTGAAGTTTACATTTACAAACAGCTTGGAAGTGATCTTCTGGTAATTGTCTCACTCTAGATTATACTTCAGGTTAACTCTATTTGTAGGTTTATATAATGTGTTTTGAGTTCCCCTGTTATAACTGTAGGAGGTGCTGTCATAGTTTTCCTGTATGAATTCATGTTCTCCCTTTTGTATGTGTAATTTTTAGAATATTGCAGATTGTATATAAACATGTATTGTTTTTTGGGCTTCTGTAATGTTAATTGAAATTGTAGGATACAACAGCATAATTACGGATTAGACATTTGTGAGACATATGGGTTATTTAGCTGTTGAATAATAGTGCAGATGGTAATTGCTTTAGGAGGTGACTGACAAACACGTCGGCACGCCTACTTTCCCACAAGCAACATAAAATAATGGGGGAAACAGACAAACTAAGCAGGAACCAAACAAATATCTCATTAGCAGTGCATTGACCATAAACAGATTTCTAGAGGTCATTGATGACTGAATTATTTCCATATCAGTGTTTGTTAGCAGCCTTCATTGTATGGAGTCATTTGTTTATGTGTCATTTTACCAAAGTACAAATTCTGTTGAGTAATATTGCAGGCATGCAATAGGTTTGTAAAGCTAGATAATATACCATGTTTATGTGAGGAAATGTATGAACAACACTGATATGGTTGATTCAGAAGCTGTGTAAATAAACCAAAAGTAAATCAATTTTAATGTGATTTTACTTAAGTTGAAAGTGTCTGTGTTTCTTAAGAGGCCTTGCTGGGGTGAATGGGTAACCTCTTCTCCACTGCATGGAGAATTTGCATTTCCCTGTGTGTGTAATGTCAGCATGGGGCAAGAGGGTTAAATGCTGGGTGACTGTGTCAGGCCGGGCAGGGTGTGTGTGTCAATACTAGGTGCCAAGGCAGAACCGGGGCCTGGATGTGTGGACCTTGACATGTCTGTGTGATACTTGTTTTGTAAACTTAACTGAGAGGAACTATGTCTGAATATATAGGGAACCACTAGAATGTTCAAATAGCCAAAGAATGCTCAAAAGGGGACCCACTAAGGGCTTAATTAATTTACAGCTATTAACTGTAAACATTTATACTAATACTGAACATACAGTTAAGGTAGTGCATGAAGCAGAGATCATCAATACAGACAAAATTGGTAGACACGGCAGAATTACGTATGGGCATGAATGTGTGATTGTAAGAACGTAAAACATAGAAGTTCTACAATTCCTGTTAAAAAGCTTTGTTTTCCATATTGTATGTGCTTGAGAGTTTCCACACAGTATTTGAATTGGTCTACCTGTGTCCACCATTGTGCCCATCTTTTTGATGCAGGCTTTGCCATAAAGGAGGCTCACAGCAGTACAGACAGCCATTGACCATGTCGAAAGGTGAGTTTCAGCCATTTAATATCATCATAGTGGGTGACTTGTAGTGATTGTGACACAGAGCAGAATGCTGTCGCTCGTGTGAGTTTGAATGTGAAAGGATTTCGCTGAGAAATGCTTGCAGTATGATGGAATCCTGGAATGTTACCTACAGTGGACACTGGGGCATTCCGCAGCTGTCTGCTGCCAACAGCTTTATTATGATTGAATACACACCATAACGTTCCATTGTGTGTTCACTTCCCCTTGAACTTGAAAAGTTAGACATTTTGTAACATTCTTCCTCTCATTCGTTGCGTTCATTTAGAAATTTTTTAAAGAATACTTATGTTTTTTTTTTCTACATTGGTCATACACCATATTTATATATCTACAAGAGGTGGACAAAGTAAAACAAAGATGACATGAAAAAGAATTAAATCACAGACACAGCTATAAACGTGAGTTATATGAGGTTGAGTGCCAATTATCAGTATGTGTCAGTTATCAACAATGTCTGAATCAGCACTTTGATATATGAGTTTTCAAAGCAACTTGAGACAGCTAAGTTTCAAAGAGGCCAAAGAGTCAGTGCCTTAAATGCTCGTGCAAACTGCAAAATAGTTTTGTGTGTCGGGGGGGGGGGGGTTGTCTCGAAACTCATAATGGCATATGCCAAATACAGACAACCTGCAGTGGCTGAGAGGAGCAGTGGTCTAAAGCTTACTGACAAGGACAGGCAGGCTCTTAAAAGGACAGTTGCTCAACGGCACAGAAGTATGGACTCAGCACAGGATTGACTCAGCATCTCTGTAACGCATTTTCAGCCAAATGGTATTTTGAGAGCTTCAGATAGCTGGATTTTATGACAGGACTGCCATTCAGATAAGGAGCGAGTATAAAAATGTATAGCATGGAATAAACAGTCCAGAATCTGGATCTTTCAGCAGTAGAAGAAAGTAGCATGGGCTGATGCGTCTTCTTTCACCCTTTATCCTACATCTGGACAGGTTTACATTTGGAGAACTGTTAAACATGCTGGGCCATGCATAATGGTATGGGCAGACATTAGAGTTGATGATTTCTCTGCATGGTTGTAGAACAGTAATGATATTTGAAGATATTATGCAGGGCTTGGTTCGCTATGGAGTGAGTACTGTTCTAGGGTGACCCCCTAATCCATGTTGGGGGGTTAATATGAGCTACTTCGGGTTTTACAAATTACTGTAAAACTGAAAGGCTCCTGTGCTTGGCTAATTAGTTCAATTCTTTTTGTGCTTTTACCGGTTTGTTTCCATGATTGAAAGACTCATCCAGCTGTTTCACATTAACATTAGTGACACATGCATGATTATAGGAGACTGACCAATCAGCACATAGCAAGAACTCAGTGCTATAGTGAAGGTCTTTTTTTTTTTGGAAACCCTGTCCTAGCTCGTAGTGTCCCCCCTAATATGGATTAGTTGGTCACCCTACACTGTTCCAATAATCCAAATTGGTAATGGTTGCATGAACACTGTGAAACTAATTCAGGAGTAACTTTGTGAACACCAGGATGAAGTGAATAGAGATTTTTCTTCTTGAACGATGATCCAATATCTCACTACACTCATTTCAGGACTTGTATGATCGCATTCCAAGACACATTGAAGACCAACAGTGGCTGTACTCCTTATTAGATTCTTCAAATTATTATATTTTTCGGTGTTTTATTCTGTTGTCCATCCCCTGTTGATGAGGTGTGTTTTTATTAATACACACATACATGCATGTTAATGGGTGTGTTCAGTTGTGTGAGTTTCAGTATGTTATGCATGCTGTCTGTATATGAGTATTCATGTCATAATGGGCTGTTCTACTGGGGTGTCTGTTTTCAGAAGGGGATCGTCAGTCGGTACTACAGACCACGAAGGTCCGGACCTCCCTAAAGGGAGACAGCAGCTGGATCCAGCGGCGCTCGGAACCACAGTCTGAGCAGCAGAAGTCATGGTAGCCCAACCCATCCTTCACTAGAGCCACCTCACACCCATCCATCCGAACATCTACATTCAAGCGCGGTAGTTCAGTTACTGCTGCTAATCTACCTCTCTTCCTCTCTCCAGGTTATCAGAGGTGAAGGCGACACGTGCCAACGGGCCCATCGCAGAACTGAGCCCCCCCGCATCTCCCACCGCTGCCTCAGCTGCGACCATCCCCAGCTCTCCCACTACCTCTCAGGTGTAAGTATTCAGGCTAATGTAAAACAGAAAAATAACGGGGAGCCCACACCATAATGGAGCAGGGGGGTGATGCTCTAGTGGGCTGTTGTGTCTGTTGCATATCTTCAGATTATGAGAATTATGAGATAAGTATTCAGTATTTTTTTAAACATTAATTACATTTATTTAGCAGACACTTTTCTCCAGAGCACTGATGAAATCACTCTGCCGTCCCCGACGTTTGAACTGGCACCGTTTTGATCACAAATGCAGTCTAACGCACAGAACCAAATATAATGCTGAAAATGAGCAGAATAGCGCAAGAGAGGGCCCAGACTTACAACCCTGCAATTAAGAGACTTGTGCTTTACTGACTGAGCTAACCCCATTCTTCAGCAATACTGCGAGTGGGGTTTGAACCCGCACGGGGAGACCCCATTGGTTTTCGAGTCCAGTACTTTAGCCACTTGGCATCAAGCAGAAGTAGGATGTGCCCAGGTTACTACATATATAACAGAAAACTGCGTGATAGTGATATCATCTTTTTTCTTCTGTTCTGTAGCCCCAAACCATCTTCAGGTTACCTTATCAGGTAAGACGGATCACTGGCAAAGCAGAAATAAGATGGAAACAACCTTTCAGCACACTGAACTGAATTATTGTTTTGCTCTTCCAGGGGTGTGTTCACGAAAACCGACGACGAAAAAGTGTCTGCGTCTAATGGAACCAGGTACGACAAATATTAAGATCTGGCAAAGGTATTCTATGAAAACTGGATGCTGTGATTCCTCTACCAGATTTTAGTGATGAGTCGGACTCATGTAACATTATCCATTCTCCTTTTCTGTCAGTGGCCCCTCCAGCACCTTCATTAAGAAGCCCACTGAAAGCTACAAGAAGATGTAAGTCATAATTTGTCTACATGTGTTCTTTTCTTTTTTACCGTGGCGCACATGCTCTGTGTTTTTCACCGTGGTGGTGTGTACATGTGCTAATGCGGATGTCTGATAATGAACGTTGCATATGTGCTTTTCAGAGCCCCTCACATCGTCCGGTCAGGTAGCAGCAGCTCCACTCTGGATGATGTGATGCTGTCTCCCGAGGAACAGGACAAGCGGTAAGGGGCAAGACACAAGGCGATCTCCCTGTGACAGACTCGGTCACATGAGCAAAACAACCAAAACAATCAACCGTCCCAGGTCATAAAATTTACAACAAGACTAATATCTTCTCACCTGAGGGTATAAACAGTTGGCACTATGCCCAGATATACAACTCGATATATATACACACAAAACAAAATAGGGTTGAATCCATTGCCTTAACTTTTTAGCACCTGCAGTATGTGTAGGCCATTGAAACAAACAAACAAGCAGGGAAACTGTGTAACGACAGCATCCAAACACAAGGAAACCCAGCAGAATGACTCCCTCTTATGAATGTTCTTATGTTGAACTTCTGGTCACTGATTAATCTTATTAGGTTCTTGATTTCCTAGAAGTCATTCTGTAGCTCCTGTCCCAGTACTGCTTACACTTATGCCTGGGCATTCACTGGAAGCTCAGCCTAGCTGCTTCTTATGCCTTGTTGATTCCTAGACAGCATGTATGTCTAAAATGTGTCAACTTTCCATTTTTTCCATCCTCTGCTGTCATGGCTGTCAGGACGGAGGCCGCCAGCAACGTGCTCAGGACATCCGCAGTCCGGCAGCGCTCGTATGTTCTCTCAGCAGCTAAGAAATATGAGTGAGTGGCTCCGCCCACCTCCCGTATCACAGCTTATCTTTGTTAACATCTGCTCTGGACACCCTGCTGTTTGTCCCATCAGCCTCACGTTCAATCTGCGCTCTTGCCCTGTTTCTGAATTCATGATTTATTTCACAGGTCTGCAGAAAAACCACAAGATACCGGTCTGCCGTTCGTGGCTAAACGGTAACCCAGCCACCTTTAAACATTATTGTAATTCCGTTTATTACCCAGATCTCTCTGTCATCGCGCTATAATGGCTGTTAAAAGTTTACAGTGTTTTCTGTCCTTGGTAGAATTAACTTAAGTGCAGAAAGCACTGTAATGTCAGGCACAAAGATATATCTGTACATTTTGAAATGGAACTGATAAGCAGCCTTATTTTCATACATCTTGCCACCATTTGTGTGTGCAGGGTGGTGATTGATGATGAGGATGACACTGGTCGCAAAGACAACGGAAAGGATGAGACAGCGCCCCCTGTCGTCAGCCAACAAACAGCTGTGCAGTCTGTACCGCCCTCAAGGTGAGAATCTGACTTACTCTTCCAGCTCTCCAGCACACTGACATCATTATTCACTGATCCTATCCTCTGGCAATACACAAAGCCTGATATTAAACACTTACCCCGTATTTATCCATCTTCAATAACTGAATAGAATAGTGTTAATTAATCCCTTTGGAGAAATTCTCTTTTCACATACCCCATTTTGCTCTCTTTGAGACACAGACAAGTAAGAGCAAGCTTGGGGGGCAGGGGTCACAGCACAAGGGCAACAGACATGTGACTATTCCATAAAGGCCAAGGCTAAAACCAGCAACCTCCTGATCACAGGCACAGTGGCTTATCCCACTGAGCCACACACCACCCTGCTGATGATGG
>JAAGVU020000002.1:22180626-22198604 GCA_011763525.2 Mormyrus iriodes
GACCCCTCCTGTTAAGAGCAGGTAATAACATATAAAATGTGAGGCCAGTTATCTGTAACAGCACACAGAGGGGTCCATAGTCTGCTCTGATTGGATAAGCGATAGCATGAAATGTGCTGATTAATATTAATGATCCTGCATTTATCGTACTGTCTTACAGCTCTGTGGAGATGCCGAAAGTGACCCCAGCTGCTGGTCCTGCCCCGGTCGTCTCCACCAGGTAGAATAATTGCCCCTCTCGTGGCTTGATCACCCTACTGTGCCTGCCTCACTTCATTCCTCTACCTTTGTACAACACCCTATGACCTCATCCTCACCCTTCTTTAAACACCACTCATAATTACTATTAATTTAATTAATAATTATTAATTATGTTTTTTTCTGCTACCAGCTCTAAAGATAGTAAACAGGTTGAGGAACCGAAAAAGGCAGAGACCCCAGCAGTTAAGGCTTGGTAAGGAGATACGTTTGTAATTATAACCAGTGTTCAAAGTGACCAATGATTTTTGGCGGTCCCCTTAAAATCATGATGAACTACAATGGCATTCAGTTTTCTCTCTTATTAGGGGACCTAGACTCCCCTCCCATTTTCAACTATGATTGTAAAAGTTCTGCTGGATTTGTTTTACCGTCCTGCATCTCAGTGCAAACGCCAAAAGTTGTGTCTGATTCCAGTCCGGCACCAGCCCCGTCCTGCAGGTGGCATGAATTCCCTCCCCAGTCTCTTATCCCTCTTGTTTCTGTTCAGCATCCTCTCCTGTCCCCTAAATCCTTCTTTAAGTGCATTTCACTACAAATTATAACTCTGGTCTTTCTTTCTCACAGCCTCAAGGATACGAAACTGTCGGTGGAACAGAAAAGCCCCGCAGTTAATTCCAGGTAAGAATATATTAGAATGTCAGGATAATCAGTCATCACACCATATGGCAGGCAGCTATGGTGCTCTGAATGGATAAGCAAAAATTAAAAATATACTGATTATTATTAATGATTCTGCATTTATCATACTGTCTTACAGCTCTGTGGAGATGCCGAAAGTGACCCCAGTTTCTGTTCTTGCCCCGGTCATCTCCACCAGGTAGAATAATTGCCCCTTTCATATATTCACAAATTTCACATCAGCTCATATGTCTTCCTGTTTAACTACAGATCACTGCTAATCAATTTATGGCTTATTCGCAGCCCCAAAGACTCTAAACCAGTTGTGGAACAGAAAACAGAGACCCCTCCTGTTAAGAGCAGGTAATAACACATAAAATGTGAGGCCAGGCAGTCTGTAACAGCACACAGAGGGGTCCACAGTCTGCCCTGATTGGATAAGCGATAGCATAATATGTGCTGATTAATATTAATGATTCTGCATTTATCGTACTGTCGTACAGCTCTGTGGAGATGCCGAAAGTGACCCTAGCTGCTGGTCCTGCCCCGGTCGTCTCCACCAGGTAGAATAAATGCCCCTCTCATGGCGTTACCACCCTACTGTGCTCCTTTACTTTGTTCCTCTACTTATGCACAACATCCTATGACCTTCTTCTCATCCTCTTGTAAATAAACACCTCGGTTAATTATAACTTTTTCTTTTTATCCACAACCAGCTCTAAAGATACTAAACAGGTTATGGAACAGAAAAAGACATTGACCCCTCCAGTTAAGACCAGGTAGGGAAATAGATAAATGTGTGATTAATCACTCTGTTGCAAAAGGCATCCTTTTTCCCAGTATCCTCAACAAGGTACCCCCTGTCTCTTTAGACCACTGAGACCCTCTCCTTACTCCCCCACACCACTTCCTGCCATCTCTGCAATCTCCTATAGCTATAAAGTCTGTTTTTTTGATACTGAATTAGTCCTGGAACAGAAAAACAAAAAACAGAGACTCCTGCAATTAAGACCAGGGGCCTGTATCACAAGATTTGTTGGTTAGCTTGATAACTTTGTCGGATTTAAGATACCCCAGTTTAAATGGATTTTGTCTTCGTTCACTTACATTTTCCCCAGACTACCTTAAATCGGACAATTTATCTTGCTAACCCAAAAATACAGCTTTGTGATAGGGCAATGCAGAGATGCAAGAGCAACGAATGCATGTGACAACAGTAGGTTTGACATGAGCACCTGCTGCTACCCTGCTAAGACTACGTGAAAACTACATCATTAACATGTCTATTAGAGAAAATACAGCAGCAACAAACAGCCTGGTGCCAGTTCTTGGATTATGTGTCAGTATGTGTAGTATTAATGTTATGATTATGTACTTCCCACAAATAAGTACAGGGCGTTGTATTCTTCTGTTTAAGCTGAAGGCTTTAAGCCACCGTGCGGTTCTGGATGATAATTTTCTGTCCCTTTACTGCAGTTCACCCACTAAAGCTGAACAAGCCCCAGACCCCATTAAAAACATAGACAATGAGGACCTCATTTCTCTGGCTGAAAGGTTTGTTTAATTAAAGCTGCATCCATTACTATATTCATATGTAGTAGCGACAGTTCTTCATTTCAGTGAGCAGTGTAGGTTTTGCATTCTACACATACTTCGAGTCAAAATTTTTATACTTTACACTGTGATATTGTGTATTCGCTTAACTGCTTTGCTCCCTGTCTCCTGCAGTGGGGAAAAGTTTTTAGACCCCTTTCCCAGTGTACCTGAGAGGTAGGTCAATCTCTGTGCTTGCCAGAAACATGTCAATACAGTAACATTTTTAGAGCCAATGTCTCTCGAATTGACTCTGAGAAAGGGTACGAAGTTGTGAAGAGCATTGTGGAATGCATGGGAACAGAAAAAAACAATTTGTAAACATTTACACACATGAATAATACTAAAGTATGGTGTTAAGTAAATTTAAATAATGGTGTTAAAAAATAGTGTCAAAGATACATTCTCTTCTACCCTCAGCCAGAAGAGTCAGATAGATCAGAAAACGAGCATCTCATTGGACAATCTGGCTGATGATGTCATTCCATTCAGCATTAGATCCATCAGGTAAATGTGAGAAAAAGATTTTTCAGAAGTTTAATTAACTTCTGATTAATGTTTCTCTGCCACTTGCCGTCTTCGTGACTCACAACTTCTATTTCCTATCTCAGTACCAGTGATTCAGCCATGGCCAAGCAGCCCTCTACTAACCAGAGGTAAAGAGCGTTGTGCTTTTCATGGAACTCATTTTTAAAGTGTCCAGGAGGAATGATTTCATCTTTCTGCTTTTCTCTCTTAGTACCACCAAGTCCATGACAACAACAACAACATCAACAACCGAAAACACGCTGATCCGCACTTCAACAAAGTTTGTTAAAAATCCTATTTATGTGTCTCCACAATATGTATTTACTTCTGCAGCCTTCATCTGACATTGTGTAGTTCAATGTTTGCCAATCCAGTCCTCGGGGACGTGCAGACCGTCCATGTTTTTGCTCCATCCTAGCTCCCTGCCAGACAGTCCACGTTTTTGCTCCTTCCCAGCTCCCTGCCACACAGTCCACATTTTTGCTCCCTCCCAGCTCCCTGCCAGACAGTCCACTTTTTTTCTCCTTCCCAGCTCCCTGCCAGACAGTCCACATTTTTGCTCCCTCCCAGCTCCCTGCCCAGACAGTCCATGTTTTTGCTACGGAGCTGGGAGGGAGCAAAAACATGGACTGCTGCGGGTCCCCAAAGACCGGATTGGCAAACACTGAACTGTACCTGATAAGACGGAGCAGTATCCTTAGCATAGTCTTCTATTCTGGTTCAGCTGTTGATGTTTGAGAGTGAGCAATGCTTTCTTCAGTATTCTGTGTCTGAGATTTGGAGACTGCAAATACATAATTGGCTCTGAAGCCGAGACCGATACTGAGGCCTGTTTGTTTCTGATGTCACCATTAGAGTCACAGAGCAGAAGGCTGGAGAAGGTTGTCCTTCCAACACACAGACGACGATCACATCTATTACCAAAACCATGTAATTATTTAAAGGCTGCAATTTACTCCATGTTTACACAAATATGATGGTAAAAAATTGTAGCAGCCAATAATGTAATAATATTTCCATTGTTAATGTAATAAAAGTCAATAATGTGATAACTAGCTAATAATACGTTTCTGATTTTGAAATTTTACTACACTATTTGTAAGTTATTTCATTATTGATTTTTACTACATTGTGTTATTGGCAGTTGTTACGTTACTGGTAGTTATTACATTATTGGGTGCCAGGTATGTTCATGTATAATAAGTATATGCTGTACATAATATTGAAAGATTTGTTACAGTTATGGTTTAAGTAATGTAATGTAGTTCAAAACTTTAGTCTGATTTATTTTCATACATTCTAACAGATAGTATTGTTTGTATCTCAGCTCAACAGGTCCCAGTTCACTTAAAGAACCACCCAAATCCACTGATATCAGGTGAGACTGCGTCTGCCCCCAGTCCGTTTTACAGTAACGCATCAACGTTCTCAAGTAAAAACACATTTCAGTTAGTTTATTTCTGATTTGCATAGTTTTTTCATACGTGATTTATAATTTCAAACATTTAGACAGGTGGATGATTAAAGTTCATGATATATGTAAGATTCAGACATTTGAACTTGGTGTCAGAAATACAGCTTTTTTAAAACAAATTTACTGTGTGCACTTTAACTGTATGCGCAGTGTTGATTTATATGTACTCGGTATTCTTGAGTAAAATATGCTAAATGGAGGCCGAATTCTCCAAAACATTGCAAGTTAGATGCTTGCATGACATAGCCCAACATCCACTAAAAAACTGTTCTGTGTTCAGTGTCATGGATCTGTTTGACCCCTTTCCTGTGGACACCACCAAAAGGTAAAGGCATTGCCATTACTATTTAACCTTTGAGTGAAAACTTACACCATACATGTTATCTGAATAATAATCAATAAAATATTGTGTTTTAGCTCCAAGCCCCCTGCTTCTCTGTTGAAAAGCACAGAGGACAGGTGAGATCTTACCTCTTACATTAGTCCTGGCTTCATCCAGGAGCACCAGGCAGTGAATGTTATTGAGGGTAGCAGAAATTAAACATGAGACAACAGAATATCAAAGCAAGGCGATGGTGCTCTGGATAACCTTGAAGTTGGTGTTATTTATTTTTTGCATCACCTTTCAGCTTCGAGGAGGATCTTAATGATCTCGTTGAAGACGACGAAAATTTCACTATCACAGTGGAGAAAATGTGAGTCAGCTCTCTTCCTCAGAGTCTCAGGGATTATGCAGTTGGCATCAATGCTGTAAACTTTTTTTCTTCAACATCTACAGTTTATACATTTATTTGAAATTGTATACACCATTTCTCTTATTTAGTAAATATGCAGATTTTTATTTATATGCTATATAATTATTACACATAGTTCAAATGAGCACCTTGACCTTCACTTTACAGTGGAGTGTCAGTAAAATTTAACCTGAACTGGACAGTTCTTTTCAATGCTTAAGAGAGGATTTTATTCAAGTGAACTACAACTTTGTGCATTACAATTAAAGACACAGGTGAGATGTTTTCTGTAAAATAATGTTAAGTAAATTACTCAAGATGTAGGCTATGGTTGACACTGCAACCTTTGGGCCCAAGGTCTCTATGATCTGAATATTGACTGTTACCCAGATTGATCGAGTATCAATTTTCGTAGCAGTCCAATATGTAAATCAATTCACTTTTTTTCTGAAATCTGTAGGAAATCTTGAGTGAGTTTTCATGTAATGGGCATCAAGGTGGCCCCGTGGATAGCATGGTTGCCTCACATTATGGGTTGGGGGATTTGAATCCCTCCTGTGTATGTGTGGAATTTGCATGTTCTTCCTGTGTAGGTTTCTTCTAGGTCAACGTTTCTCATCCTGGTACTCAGGGGCCCCCAGACAGTCCACATTTTTGCTCCCAGCCAATCAAGAACACCGAATACCTGATATAGGTGTGTTGAGAGTGGGGAGGCAACAAAAATGTGGACTGTCTTGCAGTCCCCGAGGACTGGTTGAGAAACACTGCCCTAGATTCTCCAAATTCCTGCCGCAGTCCAAAGACATCTAGCATAACTGGTATAATCCCCTAAATTTCCAGAATGTATGCCTGTGTACTCTAAGGCATACTATGCAGAGTGCCGCCTGCGACCCTGACTAGGATAAGTGGTTCGGACAGTGTTTCCCAACCCCGTCCTTGGGAACCCCCTTACAGTCCATATTTTTGCTCCATCCCAGCTCCCTGCAAGACCATCCATGTTTTTTCTCCCTCCCAGCTCCCAGCACACCTTTATCAGGTTTTCGGTATTCTTGACTGGCTGGGACCAAAAACACGGACTGTCTGGGGGTCCCCAAGGACCGGGTTGGGAAACACTGGAATAGGAGAAGAAGAGTTTCCGTGTACTTGCTTGTCTAAGTGCATGCCAGAAACAGCCATTCATAGTGTGACAAACAGACAACACCCATCACCTTAGTTGATGATTCAGAGAACAAGTATGACACAGTAATAAACTCTTTTGGCATCCAGTAGAATTCAGTAGGATAGAATTTCACGTTGTGAAGTAATGCTGTAAAGTTACCAAATATCATGGCGACACAGGAGGTAGAGCTGTTGTCTCACACCTCCAGGGTTTGATTTCTATCCTCGCTCAGTGTTTATGGCATCTGCACGTTCATGCATGTCTTTATCCTCCCTGTATGTAGATTCTTCTTGCAGTCCAAAGACAGGCTAATTGGCATCTGTAAATTGTGTTGTGTACCCCATCCCATCCACGCCTGGTGCCCTACACTGCCCTCTGTGACCTTGACTAGGATAAGCAGGTGGTAGAGGGATGAATATAACAAAACATCATTTAGGAAAAAGAAAAGCCTTATAAAAATATTTATATATGCATTTTTTTGTGATTGGTCAGATATGCTATGACCAGGTTTGTTGGAGGGGTATGGATTTCCTGGAATATTCAGGGGGCCCAGCACTTGACAGGGGCCTTTGAATATGTAAAATTTGTCCCCAAAGTGACATTTTGTCAAGGGTCCCAGAATTTCTAGGTACACCCCTGGTGGTAACACTGGGACAGTCAACATATAGGCAGGAAGCAACTTATATAGAGCACTATATAGGCAGGAAGCAAAAGAGCTCTTTATAACGCGGTTACAGTAGAACCGTGGTAAACTAGGGCAGGGACACGCCTCTGACTGGAATATCAAGAGAGACTTGGTGTGCCATAAGTCACATTGCCATCTCAGTTACTAACCACCGGTTCTGTGAAAGTGGGAGTGCAAAAGCTAGAGGCTTAAAAAGAGAAAGACAGCAGGGCAGAGACTTATATCATCACATTGTACCTACACGTTACTCTTGGACTGCTAGTGTAATCCTCTACTGCCTTCTTCATTGTAGTGAGCCACACGATCCATCGTCATCTCCAATGGACAGGTGAGTCTTGTTGTTCTTCAAACAGAATTCCAGAGTATCAAAGCCATCTTTTGATTGCTTGTGAGAGCTAAACATCTGTTTTGTGGGTAGTTCTTGTTTTATATGATTGTTTTTTCGCATGACATATATAGCTTGATGGGAATGCCATCAAGCCGGTACAGTTTTTCGTATGGTAGTACAGCTCCTGAGAATAACTATGTAGTTTCATAGGCGCAGCTGTCTGGAGATTAACTGTGTAAGGTCACCGTCATCTCGATGGCCGTTAATGTAGAAGGAATACATAAGTACTTGTGGTTTACTGACTTATACATACACTGTGTTTGGTCATGACTGTAGATTTTCTAGGTGCCTCTCCCTAAATACACACCCTTAAATAGGTCAGCAAGACTGGTCTAACTGGTTTATATAAGAACATTCAGTCAAATGCAAACGTGAAGAAGTAGACGTATCTTTTTACAATTTTGTGAAAAGGTGAATATGTGGAACTAAATTTTGGGGCTTTTTGTTAGGCGACATGACGCCTTTGGTTTTAAGTTACTTTACTGCTGCTTTTAAAAGGTGGCGACAGGCTACTCTTCCAGAGATGAACCATGCAAGTGGAAGATTTTATATAGCAGATTATCTGTTTTATTTCACGAACAAAATACATGTAATCTGGATGTAGCACTGTGAGCGACATCAGAAATAGTCTAAAATAATTACACTAACCCAGATTTTATAGCCTACTACACACCTAGGCTACAGTAAACTTTTTTTGTAAGTCATAAGAGTAAATTCAAAACTAATTATTAAAAAGTACAGTACAGTAAACACGTACACCATGAACATAGCTGTTTATTATCAAGTATTATGTACTGTACATAATTGTGTGTGGTATACGTTTACACAACTGGCAGAACAGCAGGTTTATTTATACGAGCATCACCTCAAACACGTGTGTAATGTATTGTACCACGACATCAGTAGGCGATAGAAATTTTTCAGATCCGTTATAACCTTATTGAACCACCATATATACGGACCGTCGTTGACCGAAACGTCAATATGCAGTGCATGAGTGTATTTCAGTACATTTAAAAATGCATGGGACATTCATCATATGCGTCTCAGTGCTTAAATTATAATAGGGAAGTGTTTTGTTTTTGTATAATTGTGTTACGTTGATCTGAGTCATTTTACATGTCTTAGTTGTGTTCATATTAATTGTAACTGGAAGAATATTGCGTAACACTTTACTTCAGGGGGATCAAATAATGTAGTTTCTTACTTAATGTATTAATTAACCAGAAATTAATGATGAATGAAAATGGGATCAGCACATAACTAACAATCAGTCATAATGGTTCATGCATTTCAGGCAGATACTATATTTGTGATGATTTTAACTTGAGTAGTAACCGAGTTACTACGTTACTTGTGCTCCCTCAAGTAAAATGTTATGGAATATTGTTTTGTGTCCCAAACAGTACCTTGGAAACCACTAGCCAGAAAGCCACCCCATCTGACACCGAATCCAAGAAGTAAGTTGGGGGACTTCGTTACCACGTCAGGATTAGTGGGCGCCTGTGTTGACCGTTGACCTGCAGGACCCATCCACTGGGCACTACTTCAGTCTAATGGCTATACTTTTGCCCACACTCAGGGGTATTGTGCTGCTGAAGGAATACGTCGACACGAAACCAGCCGCAGGGATCTCCAACAACGACCTGTAAGTGCATCTTGAGAATCTGCTATTCCCTGAAGGCTCTGGATGCTAGTGAAGAAGTTAATTTAGCCATTGCTGTCATCTGCTGTTGCTGAGGTAGAAGGCATGGTGTCTTATTCATGGTCTCGGGCACCTTATTCCCTTGCAGATTCTCCAGTGACTATATTTCATCCAGTTTTTCCAGTTACAACTACAGCAGCCCTCCGTCTTACTCCAGGTGGGCTTCCTCACAAGCCTATTACACACACACACACACCTTCATTATATAAAGTGTATTTTATCTCACGGCATATTTCAGTAGAAGCCAGTAATAGTTGGAGCAAAGTAGTGCTTATCGTTCTGATTTAATGTGAGGGATTTCCATGAGCGCTCAGCATGCATGGCTGATTGATGAAACCTATGCCAATATCCTGCTGTACACAGTGAAACAAGTGCCTGCACATACTGCGGGCTGCCTGTGGGCAGTGAGGCCAAGATCACCATTGAGCACCTGAACATCTCTTGCCACCCTGCCTGCTTCAAGGTACAGTCCTGATCAGGGGTGTGGGAGGGGCATGGATGACCTGGCAGATTCAGGGTGGCCCGTGAATACATAAAATTGGGCCAGGGGTGACATTTTGTCAGGGGGCCCTGAATTTTTAGGTACGCTTGTGGTCCTTATACTATTAATCAAATCTTTATCTGATAGATTGAGGTTTTATACAAATGATAAAAGCATGTTATTACAATACTTTGGGTTCACTATGCCTTCATAACTTTGAAAAAATATACAAGTTGAAATGTTGGGGTGGCATTGATTAGCATGGTGTTATATTTCATAGATGGTGTACTTGTGGTGCTATATTGGTGTTGCGTGTCGACATTACTGACATCTACGGCATGTTGCAGTGTGGCGTGTGCAGCAAGCCCATGGGAGATCTGCTGTACAGCATGTTCCTGCACAAAGGTGTGGTCCACTGCGAGAGCTGCTACGCCAACACGATCTAGGCGAGGTGGTCACAGAAGTCTGGGGCACCAGCTTGCCTGAGATAACCCGGGTCATCATTGCAGCTAGAAATGTTATATAGTGTTGGCTATGTCCCTTACTCAGCATCTAGCATAATGGCAGGGAACACTGAACTATTTTATAACAATGCAAAAACATTTATTGTTTTGAACGTTGAATTGGCTTGGAACAATACAGACTGAAACTTGATATGCTGATCTGTGATCTTGATGAAATATCATCTTTAGACTTACTGCTAGCCATGACACATTAACACTGTCCCCACCCACCCACCCATTTTTCCAGAGAGACAAGAAATACAACTGAGGTCAGAACCTGTTTCTCCAATGTGATGCAAGAAATATACTTAGGCATATTTTTCTATAATGCATTACCACATTCTTGAAAGCAATACATAGATTAATGTGAAAATTACTATGAGAATTAAACCATTACAGCTGGTTATACTATATGGTTTGAGTTTCCATAGAGCAATTGTGTAAGACTGATACTTCAGGAATAAAGGTCTATTGCATCATGTTACTTCCAGTGATATGAACTTTGACCATTAACCACTCCCATCAACTTCATATTGAGTTGTATTTTCAATATTTGAACTATACTAATTAAACAATATAGTGCTATTAAACATTAATGTGTGCCTTATTGTTAATGTCAATCTATCAGACTATTACTATGCTTTTGTGCTATCAATAAACTAATCCACACAAACATGTTCCACCTTCTTTTGTTTAATTCTATAAAAGTAATAAAATACACAGTTCAATATGTACAATATATATTTCAAATGCTTATGTAGACTATATGAAAATCCACAAAAGGGTTGGAGAGATACTAACAGAAATCGGCAATGTATAAATAAGATGGGTGACTAAAATAAGATAGTACAAAACTCGGTAAATGGTACAAAACGCCTGAGTGGGAAACAAAACCAGTGGGCTTGTACACCAGAGCTGACTGTAAACAACTTCCATCTGCAAATAAACACTAAGTATAGTGGAGATGTTCTGCCTTACAGAAGAGGCAATTTCCTGAGTCTTAATTCCTGGAAAAAAGTTTTAGTGAGCTTATATATGTGCAAGCCCAAAACCAGCATTCCCTTGTTTCTGCAGCAAACACTGTTAATTCTGATCCGTTCTTATGGTCGTCCATTTACACAGTGCATAGCACTGGCTGGCCAACCTTTCTCCAGGGTACAACAGCCGGACCTTGCCTTAAAACATGAGCCCACAACATGGCCTCTTCTCTAAACGCCCCCAGTCCTACTTGCTGCCAGCTTCTGGATGTAGTGCCACAGCAACCCTGGGTCTGACTCGTTGTGCTGGATCAGAGATTCCAGCCCTTCTGCTTGGTCCAGGCTTTGCCAGTAATCCTGGGGCCACATTTGCAGCCAGCTGCCAACACAGATACACACACATTTATGTATTTAGCAGATACTTTTGTCCAAAGCGATGTAAAGTGAGGCAAATAGCACATTACAAATACATGTGCTGTCAAGGAGTCGACAGGGCGTAAGTGCACCGAGGTTGAGTTTCCAATGGATGTCCAGGCATAAGTGTAAGCAGTACTGGAGCAGGAGCTACACAACAATTTCTAACAAAGCAAGAACCTAATAAGACTATTCAAGAACCAGATGTGCAATAGAAGAACATTCAGAGGGGCACCGGGCTAGTAGAGGAGACTCAGAACACCCACAGTTTTCACACTGCAAGTCAGCACCCAACCCAGGAGTAATTATCAATGGAAAGGCCTCCCATGAAGAGTGTGAATTCTCTTACCTCAGCTAAGAGCGGTGGGCCACCACAAAATGTGATTCCGAATTTAGCAGACTCACCTATCGTTGGTGGGAAGGTCGACGACGCTCCCAAAGCCGGGGGAGGGCAGTGGGCAGCCCATGTGGGAGCTGTTAGCCATCCTTACTGGCGGTAAAGGGTGTTTCTTGGGAGCCTGGCGGTGAGCCCGCATGGCTGCCATCCGCTCGTTCTCCTGGTCACACACAAAGCACTCAAAGCCGTTGAGGTAGTTGGGCCTGCTCATGTCATTGACGCCCCACTCCCGGTCCCGCATTGCCTCCAGCAGGCGGGTGTTGGTAATGCGCCTGGGAAGTTTGTACTCCAAGAAGCGGGTGTACGCCACGTCGTCGCCATCCAGCGCCTTCAGATATTGGGCAAGTTCACGGGGGGAGGGGAAGTCGTCGACGAGCACGGCAGAGAGCTCACTGGGCAGCCAGTCTGCCACGGAGGGGGAGCCTTTGTACACGGGCACGCAGCCCTGATGCAGCGGCCGCCACAGCTTCTCCGTCATATAGTCCGTGCACAGGCCGTTCTCCATTGCCAGGTGGAACTTGTAGCGCGCCACAAAGCTCATGAACTCCGCATCCTCTCCCGTGGCCGTACTCGTGTCCTCTAGACGCTTTGGCAGAGGCTTGTTGTTCAGACACTTCCCGTATGAATCCACCTGGGCACGGGTTAGAGGCAGAGCACAGGTTACTCGGTATCTATGTGCATGTGCGGGAAAGGCAAGTGACAGCTGTGTTAGACGACTGGACGCATCACTGAAAATCTGAACACGAGACCTCCGATTCTCAGTGGAGTCATTGCTATTGAGCTCTGAAAGAAGACTGGCTACCATTCAGCTCTATTAAGCACATTCACAGCAGCTATGCAACTACATATGAACTAATAAATGCTTTGAATTGAGCAGCATTGCAAATTCACACTGCGGTCTCATAACTCCAGTGCTGGAGGTTCAAAGCCGATCGTTTGCCCAAACTTGTGGAGTTTGCTTTGTCCATGTGTTGTGGGAGTGTATTTTCTCTGAGTACTCTAGTGATGGTGTGTGTGATTTCTGAGTATATAGTAGGGACAGACCAAACCACTGATTTTTTTTCTACCAGATTCTATGCAATATCAAGGTTAGCGAATGCTTATGATAAAATATGCTGAAAGAGAATCGTTCCACTTCTCTAGTCACTAGTGTTTGGGCCCCTGAAAATCTGCCTGGTAGTAGCTCATGTCCTGCTCCCTATTATAATATAAACATTGAAATTACAATAAAAAAATTTAAAATAATTGTTTAATAAATTTAAAAAATAAAATAAAAAAGATTATCAGTACAATTGATTCTCAAAATGGAACATTCATTATGAAAAGGAAAAAAAAAACGATATTTCAGTATTCATCAACGACATCCTTAGTCTCTACCATCCCATCCAGAGTGCTCCTTTGCCTTGAGCTGCCTGAAAACGGCAGATAAGTGGATGAAGGATGGATGGATGGACAGATAGAGGCTCTAAATTTATAAGAAATAATAATAAAGCTTGTGTGAGTAACTGCTTTGCTGCTGGAGCTTCCACACTACCTCTATGTACTTCATGAGCTCACGGACATAGCGATCCCGGTCAGAAGGCACATCGCAGTGGGACTGCATATACAGCACGGGGGCCAGCCCTGCCTTGCGCCACCTGTTCTTCTCCTGCAGCGAGAACACCGGCGGGCTCAGCAGGTAGGCGAGTGTGGGCAGCCACTGCAGTGTGAGCGGGTAGTCAGACTCCCGGCGGAAGGTGGCGCTGTAGTTAAAGAGACGGATTCCGGGGCTGTGCGACAGGATGTAATTGTTCATCGGGGACTCCTCGTGGAAGAGCGCCCAAGTCTGGTGAGACAGCCGAGGCAGTGGTGCCTCATATGCCCGGAAGTCGGTGCCATAGAAGATGACGGCAGTGGTGCGGCGGTGCAGCTGAACCTTGCGGTGGCGTGTGACCATGCACGAGGAGCGAGCGCAGTTGATGCGCTCTGTGTCACCGGGGAAATGCGGGAAAAGGCCCGCGGTCCACCACAGCAAGATTGGTAGCTCTTTGTTGCTACGTGAGTCGTTGTTGCCTGGGCCACGGAATGAGCTCACAGTAGTGAACTCCATGTCTGAAAGAGTGTTCTGGGGCCGAAAGACTTCCTGGTCCTCTGGGTCTATGGGTTGCTGACTCTGCGACGGTATTGCCCACAGTAACCAGAGCCCCAGAGAGGCCATCATCCAGTCCTGCAATCCCATTTCTGAAACACACACAAGTTCGACTGAATCAAAAGATATACAGCTCCAGTTTCTCCAAAACAGACAGACAAAAAGAAAACCCAATATACCATACAGCTTACAGATAGATGAGCTACCTGTATTGTATGAGAAAACAGAATCAACTGCCCTGCAGGTTAAAGTGTATTATGTCTACTTTGGTTACAAAGCAGAATGAATGCATTAAAAAAACATATTTAAAACCACCGAGAAAGTAATACATTCACAAGTGACAGCACAATTATCCGGATAAAAAGAACACTAATAGAACGCACAAATTATTAATTTTAACAACAAAATGGTAAACAACTTAAAAACTGGATGGATCTAATGACAAAAGGAAGCTTAGTCAGAGTAAGGGGCGGAGTAAAACAATTAAGACAAATCGTTTATCATTTTATACTACTTACTATTCTTGGGGTTACGCTTTTGAAATCTTTCGTATAAATTAAAACAATCTGCCAAATCTTAGTAAAACTGATCCCACATGCACGCCAACCTGAGTTAATAACTCAGCAGGGTTTGGTCTGCGTGGACTCCAACTAGCTGTAATAAAAGGTTAAGCCTATCTCGCATATAGCACATGCATAAGAAATAAAGAAAAAAAGCCTTTGTCAAGATGACAAAGGACGATCACTAGATTAAAATACATGACTGTCAGGAAACTATAGCGGTAAATATTGTACTATATTGAAAGTTCCCCCACAAACAGATGCAGCTGTTCACATAGCTGGCTAGGCCAGTAACTGCTGCCTGTTAGGAATAGCGGTACACCAGCCAGCCGGAGCCTTATCCTGGGGAAAATCAGTTCGAAATGACGGGCGCTTCATGGACGACTGTTTGATTTGCAGTCTCCTACCTTTTCAGAAATAAGACTGCCACATGAATTTCAAGGCTGAGTGATATCCCTGGCCATGCTTTCCAGCTGTTCGCTAGCGAACAGGAAGTGAAAAGAGGGGGGAGAATCACCTGGGAAAAGCCAAGCTACGCCT
This sequence comes from Mormyrus iriodes, assembly GCA_011763525.2. NCBI lineage: Eukaryota > Metazoa > Chordata > Actinopteri > Osteoglossiformes > Mormyridae > Mormyrus > Mormyrus iriodes. The sequence continues at coordinate 22,195,772 of JAAGVU020000002.1, forward strand.
GCAGTACCGACGGAGCCCGCCGGGGACGCACAACCAGCGGCATATAATCGGACAGCGCCAGGTCTTCACTTTTAGCAAAACGAGCCCGCATCTATGGGTTGTCTTTTAATGGTAGTTCGGCTAAAAGTATCACTCACGGCTAGCAAATACTATGCAGTGGAGCTTTTCGTATACTACTGATATTTCACTTGAAAAGCAATGGATCCGTCTTGCTTTAACATATAAAAATCTATAACAGTCGTAACGGCCATGTTTGTCTATTTAAGTTGCCAATTTGGCACGGAGAGTTGGAAACGGTGCCGGATAAATTGAATTAAATGGAGTTTAACATTTATTTAAGCACATCACAGCAAGATTCCACGAGACCTTAATCTGTAACCTCTCGATCCAGCCCCATATCACCAAGTTAACAGTTTCACCAGTATTACTGTTTGCTCAGCAGATCAAGTCAGTCTAAACAAGAATCTGTATTGACATGCCTGTAACTAAAGTCCAGCAGTCTCAGAAAAGAAAAACAAAAATGCTAAACTTGCCTGCTTAATTTAGCAAGGTATATTACTTATGCTAGCAATAATAATTTCTTTTTGAGGATATCAAAAACCTTTTTTTCAAAAAGCAAATATACTCTATGCTGCACATTCTCCAGGGGTCCGAGTCACTTCATGGAAACACTTCAGGATGGATAAGAATAATTTGTGGAGATGGACATCACAGCTGACCTGGCCTGCATTACTCACCACTGTCACCAGCATAGGTACTGGTACAAAACAGTGAATATTTCTAAACCAAACTGCCAGATCTTCGGGTGACCAACAACTCCACTTATCTCAGCTGTGAGAGAAAACATTCGAAATCCGCTAAATATTTAACAGCACCATTCAATAAGGTAAGAGTCAAACATGTATGCGAAGACATGTAGTTATATTTATTTGCTGTATTTCTTATTTTTGGGGTGCTTTTAATACATAGCGATGAATATGAAAACTACTTGAAAATGTACATTATATTTTAGTATTTAACCAGTATGTAACGTTAATGAAATGCCCGCGCATGCGCGGCTCTGTTTGGAGTTTGGAGCCGCGCAGCAACAGCGCGTTCACGCGAAATCTCAGTTTGAGAGTGTAGTTCACGCCACGACACAAGTATCGCTTGGCAGAATGAGGTAAATAATTAGATTTTTAGCTTTAACTTCTTGTCGTCACGGCGAGCGCTCAGGTGGTATACACGGCTGTCGCAGATAGATATTTGTAGGTAATGTTTAGCCCTGCTGCGATGTTCGAATCCAGCGTAAATGATGCTGTATACGAATTAGCATGTTAGCCGGTTAGTCGCTTGCGCGATGTATCGCGAGATGTAAGTGTGATGAAAGTGTCCTTTGAAGAATCAGCTGTACCCAGTGGCTCGCTAGCTTTTTAGTCAGCGTTATGTTTCATATCACGCACAGCATTAGCACAGTAGTGGGCACATATACAGATGAACTGACTGTGACGAGTCGGCGCAAGCCGACTCTTTCCTGGCAGACGGTCCTTACGACGCACTTTGTACTCTACAAACAAATAATAAAATACTGACTCATCTTCTGCAACTGTCAGTTGTGTAATCCGAAAGTGTGCATTTTTAGGCAGTTCAAATGTTTTAAAATATCTGGTAGCCTACTTGCGCATCTCAAACACGATCAGCATACGAAATCAGTTTCAGATCCTCATTCTCTCCTCAGTGCTCCATTGTTCTCCGATACGTAGATCCTGCCATGTCAGAGCTCCATTACTGAATGTAAATTGTTACAAGCAGTACCAAATTAAAAGTGTCCCGCGAACTCTCTCTCCAGGTGGCGCTGAGCCAGTGGGTCTGTCAGTCAGTGTCATCATGAGTGGGAAGAGCTTGCTGCTGAAGGTGATCCTCCTTGGTGACGGGGGAGTGGGCAAGAGCTCCCTGATGAATCGGTATGTGACAGACCGTTTTGACTCGCAGTCCTACCACACCATCGGCGTGGAGTTCCTCAACAGGGACTTGGAGGTGGATGGCCGTCTGGTCACCCTGCAGATCTGGGACACAGCTGGGCAGGAACGCTTCAAGAGCCTGCGTACACCATTCTACCGGGGTGCAGACTGCTGCTTGCTGACTTTCGCCGTGGATGACCTGCAGAGTTTTCGCAACCTGGGCTGCTGGAAGAAGGAGTTCATGTACTACTCGGACGTGAGGGACCCAGAGCGCTTCCCCTTTGTGGTCTTGGGCAACAAGGTGGACAAAGGCCCGGAGAGGGAGGTGGGGGAGGAGGAGGCGCGAGCCTGGTGCCAGGAGAACGGATGCTGCCCATACTTTGAGACCAGTGCCAAGGACGATACCAACGTGGGTGCGGCGTTTGAGGCTGCCGTACGCGAGGTCCTGGCAGGGGAGGAGCAGCTGGATCATGCGCTACTCAGCAGCGCAATTGATCTCCACGGCAACCGCAAGGCCCCGCGCTCCTCCTGCTGCTGAGTCCTATTGCTTCCCCCCGTCCCCCCACCCCGGCTTACATATCAGCTTGTGTCATGTGAGCTTGAGACCGGTCTCTGAGCCGCAGGCAGGGGCTTGAGCTGGGAAGGGCGGTTCTGATGCTTGATCCAAACGGGCTTTTGTGCAGCTAGTACCATACTAGTTTCTCCATGTCCGGCAGGAAGTGAGGCCACACAAGACTCAGCTCTTTTGTCTCTCTTGTTAGCTTCCCAAATGCCTGTGGGGTTGGTGGTGGTGGGGGTGGTGGTGGTGGTGGGGGGGGGGGGGGGGGGGCAGGGTGGGCGGTGTTTTGTGTTTCTGGTTCCCACCCGTGCGGGGGCCGTCACACCAGTCCTCT
>JAAGVU020000002.1:22200409-22222486 GCA_011763525.2 Mormyrus iriodes
CTAGCGTTTCACCATTTTATTACTGAGTTTTTCTGTGTGTCTGTATAAAAGTTTGTTTTCCCTTGTTACATTTAAACATGTTTGGCGTGTGCAGATTACTGGAGTTGTGTACACTGTGAAAAGAGGAGGGAGTGTGTGATTATATCCACAGGGGTTACGACAGACATAATGCTTTTGGAAATGAAATGGAATGTAGTGTTTCGTGGAAAATTACTGATGGTATGTTTCACTTTAATATGATAATTGTCATGGATTCAGTGTTATGGTTGGTACTGGTTGCTTGTATTAGCGGCCTCTGTATTAAAGGGTACATTGGTTCAGGGTTTACTTGAATTTGTGGAAACAAATGAGGCAGTACTAGGTCTTGCTACTTATTCTGCATAATGCTTTGTAAGTTGTAAATATCTCAGTAATAAACTGAACCTAAATATACAAATTAACAATGCAATTGTGAAGACTTGAAATATAATTAAAATCTTGTAATTTTAATGTACCACATATAATTTCCATGTTTTTATGGCAGTGATAATACTGTAGTATTTTATCCCAACAAATGCATTTTTCCATTATACTACAGTTGTCTATGTGTGAAACAGCCAAGAAAGAAATTACAGTTGTGAAGATGGCTTGCGGTACTGTGAACAATTACCCCACAAAACTGAATTGCTGTTAATGTTTTTTTGTGGGTAACTATAGGGGCGTAAAAAAAAAAGATGTGGTCTGTCATGCAGAGTTTGAGAGACATTTAGGCTGTTTACAAACCAAACTAAATAAATGAAATCAAAGTAGTGTGGTTGGTATTCTTCATTAAAGAAACAATACAACGAATTTCTGCTTTGTATAAACCTCCATTATGGAATACATTTAAACAGAAGTACAAATAGATTCATAACTTTCACAAAGCAGCTATTTAATATTTTAACTAATTCATTTTGGCAGCATTCTTTGAGGCCACTACAGAAAAAGTAGTACTAAATGTCTATTTACATATTTAGTGCGACGTTGGCAAATTCATATAGCGAATAACCAAAGGATCAGTGTTTTCATGAATGGTAATATATCGCCCTCTAGTGGCATGGGGTGAAAACTACAAATTAGACACTGAATACAGCTTTGCCCTTTAACAGTCTCACAGTTCCTGCGACATGCACATAACCCCAGACTCTAACCCAAAGGTAGAATCCTTTCCCAGCATGCTTTGGAGCTTTCACAAGTCTTGATCAGGCGCCCCATAGGGAGAACAGATACCCCTTTTCCAATCCCTAAGAGGTGTTCCAAAGAGGTCAACGTCCACAAATTCAGCCTTGCGTTTGCGCCGCCGCTCCCTCAAGTAGAGCCGCATGGTTGCTGGGTGCAGGAAGCCGTACAGCTGCAAAGGAAGATGAAGACCTTTGCATGGGGGCTCCACAGCTACCTGACACAGGCAAGGATCAAACACTCCATTTCCTGCCATGGCTGGATGCTGGAGTGCATTTTATGGAAGTGAAATAGTTACAGCAAATTACATTTGGTAAGATATGTAGTTACTAGATATCAAAAGCCGACTGGCATGTGGTTAAACTGGTCACATGATCAGGATTACAGCTAGTCACCATGAGAGTCACAGTCAAGCTTTAATGCCTCGCATTAGTGTACATATGTTATCAGAGCAAATATTGCATCCAACAGATGCATTTTCTACAGCTCACACACTCAGCCCGATAACTGCCTTTGTCTTTACATTGACGTTATAAAATCCACAGCTAGTTTAGTCATCGCCCATCTCTACTAGTAGGAATTCAACAAAACAAAAAAACAAAAACACAAAGACCTGGGTGTGAAATAACATACCATGGTACACTCAGCAGCTTACTCTATAAGGTGAAAGGTCACCAAATCTAGAAATCCGTGGCAGTAAATATTCAAAGACAGCAAAAGCAATTGTCTTTTTTTAAGCCTGCTCACACACCAGCGCAACACATTGCATTCTGAATTCACACCCCACACTCCAATTTCCTTCTCTCTAACTTCTAGCTCTCCATATCACCAAATAGCCTAAAAAGGTAAAGCTTTTCATCCACGGTTTTTTCCTAATGGATTGTTCTATTGTATAGAGGCTTTGAGAAATGACCTGGGTGGGGGGGGCAGAGGCTTGTCTGGTGCTATGGAAACAGAATGAGAGCGATTCCATGGCTACCAGAGTTCATTATTTTGTCATCCTTTCTGGGAATTCTGGACACGTCCAAATTGACGCAGGTCATTAAATCAGACTGAGATAATCTGTTATTTAGTCTATAGTCAGTAATATGTAATTCATCACAGTACATTCTGGAATGAAATAAAGATTACTTAAACATTGAGAGAAGCTATTTGGTGATACCGCACAAGCAAAATAAAGACCATTCAAAAGTATGCAAACCAAAGAATAGTTAATTTAATTATGCATTTTACAAATTCAGACCATCTGTTAAAAAAAGAAAAAAAACAGCAATTCTAAAAACAGGAGGTAAGAGATTTCCCCAGTACCAGCCTCCATCAGAAGCAGACAATTTCCAGAAGGGGTGTTATGTGGATTAAAGTGACAGAGGATACAAGTCAATTCAGATGCAATTTCAGCTGAAAATAAGAGCTACTTTTCCCCTGTCCCTTTTTCTGGAAAAATGACAATCATAGCCTACACTAGGTGTTCCAAAATGAAGTAAGAGGTGGGGGTGGGGCTCCCTTTGTACTCCAAAGGATTCCTGTTTTTGCTTCACTATGGAGACGATGGAGGAGAGGACAGAGGTGTGAGGACTGAGAGTCTAACAGTGCATACCTATGCCCTTTCTGCCCAGATACCTCAGAACCGCAAAATTATAGGTGGTGGACATCACATACGTGAGCTACAGAATGAGAAAGAGAGAGAGCAGTTTCAGAAAAAAGTGCTTACCAAACAGTGCTGTATGCACAGTTACAAGACAATCTCAAACTGTGACTGAAAATTTTAGGGTAAAATATTAAATATATAGCATATTTCTAGACCTACCCATTAACTGACTGTTTAATAAATATTACAGCAGAAGAAATATCAGTTAAAAATCTTTTGAATCTGTGACATCAATGCAGATTCTCCCTATAAATCCTATAGCTCAACAAGTAGAGCATTATGCCAACACAAAGGTCGCGAGTTCAAATACCAGGCAGCACACATAAATTGTAATCCTTGCCTCCACTGGAAGTCACTTTGGATAAAAGCAGCAGAAAAACTGATTATTATTCAATTTTACATTCAAGAGATTCTTTGAGGTATCGTGTTAGGCTGTTGATATTCAAAGGCTGTAATGTAGTAACAGAGCTGAGAGCGAGAGAACAGAGGCCCCAGTCAGAAAATAAAGGACTTGACATTATTGTACACCTACACGAGACTGGTCACATGCCACGTCACTGTGGCATCTGGGAGTGGAATATGTGTCATCTGAGCTTTACTCACCAGGGCCAGTAGTGTGATTCCTGCTCCTGCAAACGCAGCTATGAACAAGTCATAGGTGAGCTGGAACTGAAAAAGGAAGCAGGCAGTCAGTGACTGAAGACCCAGACCTGTGTTGTAGTGACTGACTCATCACTTTCCATAGAAGGACTTGCAAGCTCAGACTTCCCCACCTCTTTCGTTTTGCAAGTGGTCGAGAGGGTCATTCCGCAAACTTTTCCAGGCATGGCATTCCAGGGCAGCAATCCTGAGGGAAACAGATTACAGTATGATGATCCCTTTACGTACAGTCTGGCCAGGATTTTATAAGGGCTGCATGACAAATTTATGACAGCAAAGATACCGCGTAATCTGCATTATCGACACCAGTTCAGTATTTGTCTCAGCGCTGTGGATAAAACAATAAGAATTGAATATGCAATCTAACAGGAAGCTGGAATCACTCCTGGAAGTGAGCAAATGACAGCAAAGCCAATTGTGGTACCATATTGTCTAGCGTCAATGCAAAGCTGGTTGATGTTTGAGGTCGACTCGGACAGCTCGTCGATGATATGGCAGGTGGAGGCCATGTTGTAGAAGAAGAAGACAGGGAGGGCGGAAAAGGCGTACACCACCAGCCAGAGGACGGCCAAGACGTACGTCACAGCGATGAACTGTGGGTAGGACAGAGGCACGTCACATTACTCAGAGGCCATTCTAGGGACACTGGGGGCCTTAGGCAAAAAACTCCACGGGGCCCTCCAACTCACTCTGCCCGACAGGGTAAAATTTATGACCATTATTTTTAGCGTGAAGTCTAAATTAATATTATCAACAAAGAAAATTTTATAAAGAATTCCTTTATTTTCACTTTATGGAGAAAACCAGAATACACAAAAAAAAGCAGACGGCATTGCAATGTACTATGTAACTGACCAAGCTCCATTCCCTGCCATGCCTGTCCTGTCCCTACACTTCTGACATTACGGTGGAAGGGGAGGTGCACTGGTGAATAACTTCGTATCTTGGTGTCCATTTTACTCACAATGCGCGGGAGAGATTGAGGACATTAAACCATACAATAGCTTCTTACTCACAACCCCCCAAAACCCCTCACCGTGGTGCCGAGGCAGCGGCCACAGATGGTGCTCCGAAACTCCCCAAAGGTCTGCTTGGCAGCACTGGTGGTGTAAAAGCCCTCAGCCAGCAGCACAATGCAGTAAAGGAAGAAGAAAGAGGCCAAAGCATAGATGATGTACTGGAAGTACTGTATTCTGTAAGAGATAAAAGGACGGAAGGGATTATGTTGAATCTACACAGTCTGTATCATGTGCATATTATCAAGTGGCCATCATATCAAGGAAGCCTTTTCTGTATTGGGCTCCAACACATGTAATGGAGATGAATGAATGGTATTAGGGGGCGGGACTGACATGTAGGCCAGGGTGATGTAATCCTGTAGGTTGCGGGCAAAGTAATACTCAATGAGCCTCTCGGTCTCAGTCAGCGCCTGGTGCCCACAGCCGCAGAACAGCGCCACGCCTGAGAAGCACATGAGGGTGGCCACCAAGGAGGTGTACGGAATGCCCCCCAGGCAGCGCACACAGCAGTTGTAGCAACCTGTACGTGAAAGGACACGATTGGCCACATCAAATCACATGACCATGGACAATGGCTCCCCAAATGTGTCTATGTCGCTATCCTAATGTTTATTTACCAGGCAGTGATAGGTTAATGGTTAAAACAGGGCTGCAGAAATTTCATTTGCATAGTAGTAGTACGCCGTCAATAGGTGGATGTTTAGCAAAGCAAACCTGGTCACGCAGTATATTCACAGACTTTAGCATTTCTGAAGATTTGTATTGGGGAAACATTTCCTAGCTCTGGTGCTCTTGGTCCAAAGCATTCTGGTTTTAAGCAAAGAATAATAAGAGCTTTTTGGTGTGCGTTTCCATTGGGTTAGGATCCTGTGCCTGTGATGAGGAGGTCTCCGGTTCAAATCCCAGGGAGAGCAGAGTGAGCTCACGGAGCAAGGCCCTTCACCACCAACTGCTCCAAGGACCTTCTAATCTGTTTTCTCAAAGGTATGTTGTTTTGGATAAAAAGGTCAGTTAAATGAAAAAGAAAAAAAAATTAGATTTTACTGAAGCAATAATTAAGAGATTTATTTGATCACTTTATTCTGAACTTAAGGCTCACTTCAATTGCTTTCCTCTTCTGATAGAAAAAACAGTTTCTAAATATTTGGCCTGCACATTAGTGCAGTTCTTAAAGAGTTCTTGATAAGAGAGTAAATGGCTAATTATACAAAACTGCTAAATACATATTGTATTACACAAGCTTAAAATGATCAAATAATTGTATTTTGCTACTTGTACGTGCACAAAATAATTTGGCTGATTTTTCAAGTTTATCTTCTGTCACTTGAATTAAATCAGGCAATGGATTTAATTTCTCAGTCTGGGCAAATTATTTAAGAGTTCAGCTGGGCCAAAATCTAGCGACCACATTCTGCTGAAAGCAAGGTTAGCAAACACTGTACTGGGGTGTCTCATCCAGAAGTAGATTATCAATACAGAGATGACATTTAACTGAAAATGTCCACATGCCATCTCCTTTGGGCACTTTAAATGCCTACAGAGGGTTTGGGAGCAATGGACTTAATGAAGACTGTCATTTTGACTCGCTTACTGTGCGATTTGCCAGAGAGATTTTTGTAAGTATGGGGGACATTTAGCATAAATCCCCTGGCACACATTCATAAAACAGAACAAGCAGAACACAGGCCCTTAGTTTGTGTAATGGTGGAGCACAGACAGGCTTCTAATTCATGCGGACTGCATCTGGGAACACTAAGCTATTTGGGGCACCAGGCAATAAAAGCCAGTTGTGCCACTGCCAGTGACAGTAACACACCACAAAGCTTCTCTCTTCGCTGGTCTCTGGGTGAAGCAGAGGCGAGGATTTATTTATTCAGAGTGATTTCTCCAGAAGTCCATGAGCATCTTCACCCAGAACCTGGGACCTTCAAGTTCGACATGAGCCGAGTCCATCTCAATTCTCTTGGCAAAAGTGGCTAATGTCCGTGGCAAAAGGAGTGTGAGAAAAGATGGGTGGTAACAAGACCCTGGAAGAGAGCAGCTCTTTTTGTGACAGGGGAGACTGTATCCTTTATGTGCGTTCGGTGAGGGGGGGAAACAAAGGCCAGCAATGTCAAACAAACAAAGGCTGGGGCCGTCTCACTCCCAGGCGCAGGCTAACAAATGCACTTTTGAACGTCTGTGTGAGCTGGGGGGTGGGGGGGAGGAGGGGAGGCAAGCATGAGGGGGGAATGGCCATCCATGTGACCCATGCCCTTGGAATGACAACGTCATTACCCGTCCCACACAGGGAAAAGATCCCCTGGAAGTAGTGTTATTATAAAGTGGAACTGAGATGTCGAAAGCAGGGCTGGGGGCTATTCCACGAAACAGGATTTCTTGCTTATCCGGATAACTTGTTGAATTTAAGGTAGTCTGGACTAAATGAACTTTATCTCTGTTCCCTTACGTTTAGCTCAGACTACCTTAAATTTGTCAAGTTAACCAGCTAAGCAAGAAATCCTGCTTCGTGGAATACCCCCCCCAAGAATTAAATTCTCATGGCAAAATAAGAAATGTGTCATTAATCTAACAGATCTCTGAAGCTGGGGTACCAAGATTGAAATTAAGAACAACAACGTTTTCGGGGAGCCTGTCCAGCCACACTTAAAACTAATGCATTGTAGCTCAGTTTATCAGGCACAATGCAGCACAGGCCTACATTCCACCTATGTGACTTTACCGTGACAACAACCTCAAAATATACACATTTATATTACAAATTAGTCACAAAAAGGCAGCACTTTTCATAGAGGTTAAAGAACTGGACCAGACTACAAAGGCAGCAGGGCGGCACCCCAGTGGAAGGTCTATAGTTTCCTTCAGTAAAGGCAGATTTATAAAAATATACGCGTTTTACTTAACTTAGCATACGTCTGCAACAAAAAAATTGGACGCACCAAGTAGCCCATATGTTACCATAAATTATTTTTTTTCTAACGTGGGCGAATGTGTAAACAATCCTGCCTTCCATGCTGAGAAATGGGTGAAGTTTTAAGACTCAAAACTGATTCAGATGGTGATCCTTTCCCATCTGGCGCACCTCATGCAGCACTTAGGGCTTTTAAATCCAATCTGGAAACGACCGCTGTTTCCCATAGTACTTTAACATTAAGACAACTCCAGTCACACAGCATTCACCCATTTTTAAATTCAAAAAAGATTTTTTCAATACGTACCACACTACGATAAAGGTTACCCTTAAATATTGTGTGTGATCCTATTTATTAGGAGTTTGCTTTGTCCATTTAGCAGCTTCACATACCAGTTACTGAGGCTACTTCTACTTGATTTAACTGTGCGTATTTATAAAAATAACGAAAATACTTTAATGCATTTGCCCGACATTAATACATTTATCCACACATCAAGTACATTTCGTGTATATGGTAGACAAACAGTATGCCAGATTTACTTCCGTCTTATACATATATATTTATACATATTGTCAAAAAGAGGAAAAAAAAACCCCGAAATTCTTCACACTGCGGATTTCAGACACTTGAGATAATTTCTTCAATAGGCAAACAAATTTAACCCCCCGGCAAACAGATCAACTGCCAAATTATCAAACATTTCAGACATAGCTGAAGACAGACAGGTGTAGATTACGCAAACCTCAGATGACCTTTCACACTAACACGAGTTTACGTTTGGGGCAGTAGTACATTTTCCCCTTATCAGAAAATTTACAAAAAAAATAAATAAATCTATTCGAACCTTTAGAATTTTTTTTTTAAGACGCACACATATAGGCCTACATTCGTAATTTTACCAAGAAGGTTAACAAACTGAAAACACTGAAAGTATTTTTCAATAAGAAGTAGCGAGATAAATTGAAAACAACCCTCAATATACAACAGATCATTTTTAATTGAACCAAATGTAACAAGGGCTTCCTTTACTACCCCAAATTAATAAACACTGTAAATAAATGATGTCGATCAAAAACATTACCGGCAACCTTACCCATATCTCAAGAGAGACGTGAGGTTGACTTTAGCGGTCCTCTCTATTACAGCGTTCAAACTCCCGGCTTGCGTCCTACTTTATCAATCTCACTCGCTCTTGTATTTCACGAGCAATGAACAGACCCCGTTCATCACTGAGATCCAAATCTTAAAGACACAATGTCGCTTTTGAATTGACTACAAACCCACACTAGAATAATCCGGGTTCAAGTTAGAGAAGAATGACGAGGTCAAGGTTTTACAGCTAATAACCACCACACAACCAAAGAGAACCTACATTTGCACGTTTGTCCTATTTTTAAGCAAAATTAATACACTGGGGTTTTGTGACCAATATCTTGAAGGACCCTATATGCAAGTAATTTATTTCTTCACCAAAGTTGAGATTGAAATAACAGAATTAACTCAAAAGGAGCCTGACAACACCTAAAATAAATGTTTCTTTAATTTTATTTGTGTATCATTTCCTGCAAAAGTAATAATGATGATTAAATCTGGATTGCAAGTTAATTGACAACAATTCTTTGACTCAGGATTTAACAGTTGACAATGGCTTAGCTGATCAAAACTAAGTTTAATGTAAATTTGTACAATTTCATCCTCAAGGCTCAAATGAGCCGCACCAATTCCAGATTCCATAACTGTTTATTTCATACAGGATCACTATAGGCAATTTACATGTCTTTGGAGAGGAAACCCATCCAACGCAGGGGAAACATGTAAACTCCACAAACAGAGATGGGGGAGGGAATCCAAGGCGTAATTCTGGAGCTAAGAAGCCACAGCGCTGCTCACTGATTCAGAAACCCAACAGCAGTTTGCTGAGGTTGTAACCATTAATGAACCGGATGTCTAGATCAGTGTTTTGTTGCAACCAAATCAAACTTCGATCAAGAGGGGGGGATGAAAATCAGCATACACAAGAGTTTCTCTAAACCAGGTGATTCTTTTTCTAATAAAACATAATAGCTAAAGCGTCTGGCTCGAATAAAGTCCAACACTGACACATTGAGAATGATGGCCTTTCAGAATGTAAAGCAACATATGCAGGTGGTATGAAGATACTGTCTCTTAAGGTAGATGATTTTGAGAGTTTAATAAAAATATAGGACAGAGGTTAGGCCAGTACTTTATAAGATACTTTGGTGGATACGTCATATTAAGATTTGAGAGTCTGTGGGAGATCCAGCTATCAGAATGGGAATAGCATGCTAGGTGATTTTAACTTACCTCATGGTTATAGTCTGGCATGTTTCAATGATATTGGTTTTGATGTTAATGTTCGTAGACGCAGAGTTTATAATGAATGCATTTTGGGAGAGTGTACACATGAAAATGTATCTAGTGTATATGCATTGTGGAGATGAAGGGGTGTGTGCGTATGAGATTACAGTGTGCTGAGCAATTATATCCATGCGATGCAACATTAGACACTCAGTCGTGAGTGTCTAATGTAAAGGGTGTAATAAATTTAATGTTCCATTACATTTATTTGATCGAGACCCCAGAGACAGGACATTCTAACGGAATGTACAGACATCCACTTTCTCATTGTATTCAGTAGTACAGAGGGCCTTGTGGCATTTGGTTGGCATGTGATGGCCATGCTGACATCATTTTTTCCTTCCTCGCCTGCCCTACCCTCGCTAGATGGGTCCATCCGTCTCCAGAAGAGAGCTGCGTGGTCAAAGGGGGCTATGGCCATCCGAGGGGAGGTGGGACTAAGGCGTGTCTCACCAAATAAGATGCAGACAATGGGGACAATGCGGATATCACGCAGGCGCTGCCCATTTTGATGAAGCAGAACAATGTGGGCACAATGGGGACATTATTGCCTCATGGGACCATGCCTACACCCTCGGGGGAAACTACTATTAAGGCCCAATCTGCACAATGATTTCAGTGTACGACTATCAACTGCTGGCGCTAACACTACACTGGATCTCCAAGCTGACCCTCTAAACATTTTATTCCTCCTTTACAAAACGTTCTTTAATTGATATTTACTCTGTGTTACTTGTTTTATGCTAATTTTAGCTATTAGGTATTGATTGAGGTATTGGTGTGATCTGTCCTCTGAAGCAAATGGCACAATACTTTACTTAGATCATTACATAATGTGGTAGCTTGTATACTTCTACATATACATCTTCATCGATCTATAGGTGTTGTAACAATAATGTTAGTATACCTTAAGATCAAAATGAAAAGTAACAATAGTAATAGCAGCTTTCCTGACTTTCCTGTCATTTTCATCTCTATGTATCCTGTAGTTTTCTCTCCAGCAGTTTCTTAAAGGCGTTAAATGACTTAATACGAGAATAATAGAGCTGTTTCCACAAGGTGGCAGGCTTTCTACCTCTGAGCAAGATTTTCTGCATATTAGAAAAAGTACCACAAACTCTTAATTTTAAATCTGAGTCATACGTATGTGAAAATAACAACATGCAGTGCAAAAGGCCTTTATGTGTTATTCTATTTTCATGTATTCATATTTCACTTTGTTCATCTGTCCTGTATTGGATGAAAGATTGGAACGTTGGATGATTCATAAGCCTGCTCTAAAATGGAAAATATAATCCATGAGATAAACTGTCTGTAACTACACTTTAGCTTCAGTGTTCACATTAGTGACTTTCTTAGCACTACAGTCTAAAACCATTGTTCTGAATCAGTTGGTTTTGAAACAGATTCTGAAGCATTTTTTATGGTACTGAAATTCCAGTTAGGCAGGAAATGAATTATCCTGGTGTGACAAATTACACAGAATTGACTGACTTGTTTTCTGTGAAAAAGATATGCTAATGTTCCTTCAAAATAGATTAATAAAACTGCTGTGAAAATTCTTGGCTGGATTTTTTTCCCCACAAGTGCTATAAAATTTAAAATAACATAAAAGAACACATACCTTTGTGGAAAGATAAAAAAATTAAGTGAAGATATTTTGTATCCTGGAAGTTATGAAGTGTGCCAGTGGTTAACAGTATGGCCTGATAATGTGACACAGTTGATTAATACGTGTTGCGGTGTGGTATGGCACAGGTAGGAAAGAGTGCTGATTCACTGGCAGTGCTACGAATACAAGGGGTATCTCAACAAAATAAATCACTATAAAACCAAAAAGAATCACGAGGGATCAGAAATAAACAGGAAACAACAAGGAGTAAAATAAATTATGGAATAAATAAACAAAACTAGAAACTAAGAATGCAGGGAGCAGGACCAGGCAAAAAAAAAAAAAAAACCCAAAGCCAATAACAAGCAGGACCAAACACTTCTGAACACCAACATTCAACTATAATAAACCACCAAAGAACAGCGTCAGAACAGGCACTTAAATACACAGACAGAAAACATGACACGGGATAGGTAAGAATCGTAACCAATCAACCAATCACAAGGACTCAGGGCAAACAAGGAACAGGTGTTCCATATTACAATTAAACAACACTAGAGACTAGGGAAAAGTACAACACTATACAATAAACACTAAGGGTTAACTAAAACAAGGAAATGACTTGAGAAAAGAAAACAGGGGACAAGGAGCAAAAGACAAGGAACCAACTGAAATACTTAAACACCAAAAACAAGAAAGCACTGATAACCAATAACAAACATTAGGGAAAACCAAAAACCATGTGAAGCTGGCCTCCAGCCCACCTCAAACCCATAACTGGAGAGTTTAACAGTCTCTGTGCTGCACCCTCAATCCCTTAGACTGCTGCATAGCTCAGTGAACAGCAAAAACACACTAGGAACTTAGGCACATTGGGGCTGAAGGGCAAGGGAGAAAGACAGGATGGCCAGCGACACCTGCTAGCCAAACAAGAAGGAGACACAAAGGACAGGGTTGGACAGGTGCTGACCTTGACAAATATGATTAAAACTAGCTGTCCACACTGGAGCTCATAGCTTGCCTGTCAAAATCTATACTTGTGTCTGATTTGCAATGGAACAGCAATGAAGTGCTTGCTGGTTGGGAAAAAGCCTTGTGTTTTACGTTGCTTGATTTTGCGAGTTCTGGTATTGTATGTCAGGGAGTCATGGGCTGGCATATCCAAAAATAAGAACAAGCTTTGAGTGTGGGTTTCTTTGTCATATTATATATAGGTGGAAACCTAAGGACAATGTCGGAGGTGTGCAGAGCCATCCAATAGTGTTTCCATTTTTAATTACACCTTCATTCATCATTAATGTTTTTTAGGAATCCTGGTTACACAATCAGTAGAATCATATAAACGACTTCAATTAAATCTTGGCAAAACTGAAGAACAAAACCAAAATATGCTGATTGCACAAATATTTTGCTCCATAAAACCCAGTACTTGGTTGAAGCTATAGGTCCTTTCGGAACAGTTTAAAACCTCAGCTCAATACTCATTAAAGCAGGCTGATTTTTGTCTATTCTATTTGGCAGATTTGTACCAGCTCAATCTTAGGTTGGACTCTCTTAGGACACATTGAATTTTTTTTCCATGCTTGATAACAGATTCTCAGTAAGACTATAAGACCATTCAAGGAAATTCACTTTCTTCTTCTTAAAGAGCTCTGGCCTTATGCCGTGCTCCGCTGTGAGGGGAATTTTTGTGACAGATTAAATCTTTACCATTTTTAACTGATTTTCCTTTTATATTTTCCTGTATTTTGGTTGGTTGATTTGCTTTCAAACACAATGAGCTTTCCAGTCTTTGGCAAGGAGAGGGAAATCCCTATTATGGATAATATATGAATGACTTTAACTGGGTTATTTACTGGACTAAGGTTGTGCCATGTGTAACCGTTGATGGGCAGATCAAGAAGTTCCATATGTTCCAGAAATTTGCAGAGTCAAAGAGGTGCCTTATTGTAAGCTTGTTGTAGGCTAATGCAATGTATGTTTGTGTAAATGGCTTCCTTCTTTCCATTTTTTCATACTGAGCAACACTGTGTCTGTATTGTAGCACTGGAGGTACTGTGGGGCAGCATGGCATATTGGACTGGTGCCAACCTTGTAAATAGTTCTTCGTCATTGCCATGCATTGTGATGTCTTGTTGTATTGTAATGTCAGATGTAATGTTAAGTGTTAATTGTTGTCCATTGCGTGTGTGTATGCCCACTGTGTGGGTTAGGAGTAAGTGGGGCAATGGGCACAGTGGGAAGTGTGGGTGCATTGTTAGTGTGACTGGCACTGGTGTAATAAACGCCATCTTGTGGACGAAAACCTTTGCCTCAGTTGCTCAATACGCCGGCTGGAACCATGACCCGTCGGTACGCCACAGTATATTTGTACATTTACTCCCATCTCAGCCATTAAATGTTAATCTCACATTAAAGCTGGCCATATATTTCAGATGAAATCAATGGAATCCACATTGTTTTAGCAATAGGATGTCGTATGACACGTAATCACCATGGTGATCACCATTTTGGCACACCGTCTGTGCAGGGTTCAGACGGTGTGCCAGGGGTAGGATACTGGCCCTGAAGGAACGGGCCAGGAGCAACAGGCAGGGACCATACAGGAGGAGGGAAACCGGGAGGCTGAGGGGAACTTTTTCACTTGTTTTGATCCCACCTGCTGCCCACACTTGGTTGATATAAATGTAATGCCACGGCGTTGATCAGTAGGACTAATTATGCAGTAACCTTCATGCTTTGCACCGCTCTGCCCATATCTTTAAACAGTGTAAATTAATATGTGTATTTCTGTTAATAATGTATGTCATAACTGTTTATTTGGTTAAACAGCATTAAACCAATTGTCGGGTCAGGTTGGGGAATATGCACTGGTGCAGCCCCTTGTACAACCCACCACACGACAAAGCACCTCGGGATCCCAGCTGGAAAACCCCCCAGACTGGCATGAGGTCCAGTCCCACCCTCCGGAAATGGCCATCTGTCTGCCGCAGGCAGGTATTATGTGGGTGTCTCCTTGGCCTGGTCCAGCCGCTTGGGTCCTTAGCAATGAGGATCCTGAGAGCTGAATCACCCTCAGGGAAACGCGCCGCATGGCCGTAGTGCCGTAACTGATGCTCCTTCACAATGCAAGTAATGTGCCTTATTCGGGACAAAAAGTCTAATCAGCGGTACCCAAGGATTTTCCGAAGACACACGGTACCAAAGGAGTCCAGTCTTCGTCTCAGCTTACTGGATTGTGTCCATGTCTCACAGTCATACAGCAAGACAGAGAGCACCAGGACTTTAATGACTTGGACCAATGTACTCTTACAAAGACCTCATGACCCCCCATGCTCTCCCAGTCTGTCTACTGACTCCATAGAAAGAGTCGTCAGAGACATGTTGCTGCTGAGGTAAGGGAACCTCTCGACGCAGTCAACATTCTCTCCATAGACAGACACACTGCTGATGGCTGTGCCCAAGAGGTCATTAAATGCCTGGTTCTAGGTTTTTATCTAGGACACACACAAGCCCAGAAAGAAACCCGAAGTCACAAGAAACCCAGAGAGTGCCTTAATCTGAGTCTCATAATATGCTTGTGGAAAGGAGTGATACTGGACACCATTGGGAGGAGCCAATCTGCCACAGCAACAACTACTTCCTGAGTATGGCAGCCATCTCTAGCGACCAGATCAATAATATGTATGCCACCCTACAGAGATCTGGCCACTCCCCGGTCTACATACCTCAGAGTACTGCCACTGAAATGTAGAGTTTACAAAGCTCCTCCGACAGAAGAGGAAGATGGTCATCATGCCAAGACATGATGAGACAAGAGACAAGATGTTTCACACGCTTACCACTATGAGCTGCCTTAGATCAGGACCTGAGTGCTGTTGTTCGACACCTCGGCACCACCCCAGTTCCGACCCCCAACAGGCCTGACCCTACTGGCTCTCTGGTGGTTTCGACTCTTCTGGCGATGAGGCTCTTGAGGGCTTTCCCCCATCCTTTTCATGATGCGTGCAGCCTTCCTGTGGGCAACTGCAGCAGAGCTGCTCCCACAGAGAGCAGAAAGGTGTCTTGTCTGCTTCATGGAGCTGTGTAAGGTTTTTTATGGAGTGCAAAACCCGGTGCCAAGCTCCAAATTTTTCTGTGCAAGCTGGAGGACCGCTTGCAGGGTCAGATGCAGTTAACGTCATACCTAGGACAATATAGGCTGTTAATAAAGATCGCAACTTCCACTGTAAGAGCTGTTACCTCCTTTATTAAAACGACTCACACACTTCCCACAATACATTTATTTGTGTGGGTCTCTTGCATTAAAAACATTCTGCACCCCCTAGGGTTGTGACGTGACACAGATCAAACATAGTGGCAGTGATCTTCTTAATATGCGGAAGATTGTTCCGAGTTTCTACAGCATGGTATGATATTCTGATATCATGTAATTTGATCTCTTGATCTACATTCCTTGTGTTAAAGGCAAGGAAAAACTACACCGCATTACTGTATGCCAAGCACCAAATAATGTCTGTAAAGTATGTGACCGTCGAAGGAGAGATAAGCATGATGATAACTAGACTTTGCAGAACCTGGCAAGATATTACTGATTGACAATTTTTGTTATATCAAAAAAATAGTGGTCTGCCTCATAGATAAGGCAATATATGCAAAAATAAGTGCAAAGATCCTAAAAATCAGAGCCATGATATTTTTCTTATTTACCTCTCATGTATTCAGGCTGAGCTATATGACATCAGCATGTACATATATTTATTTAGCTGATGCTTTTGGCCAAGGTGATGTGTAACAGTGGAAGACTTAGGGTTGGAGGGCAGGGTCAGACAGTGTCCCTGGAGCAGCTAGGATTAAGGGACCAATGGTGTTACGATTACTCTGCTGATAGAACCTGAATCCATGATCTTCTGGACACAGGACTAGATCTCCAACCTGCTGCTATACACTACCCCACTGTCAAATGAATACACAGAATTTAAAATATATTTGACTGAACTAGAAGTAAATTGGCACTTTGTGGAAAAAGCAGACCTAGAATCAAGTTACCATTTACAGTTCAGATGATCGGTTTGATTCTGAATCAAAGGAACTACAAAAAAAAATTTATGTAATCATAATGACATTCTGTATTATATTGACTAGTCAACATACAACAGTACCAATACATTTCAAAATGAAATACATTTCATTTAAACTGTACAAATAGCAGCTCTAAATTATTCAAAGTATCAAATTCTCATCACACAAGTGAGAGAAGAAATTTTCTAGGTTTTCTAGCACCAAATGTCACCCCCCCACCAATATATTTCTAATGTTATTCTCTTGCCCTTAAAGCCAAATGCTGACTCTTTGCAGAATGAGGAACTGTCCCTTCAGCTGTATCTTTTGCATGCATGCGTAGCCTCAGACAGTGATTGGACTTATCAAGAAGAGCTACTCATACCATTAGTGCTGCCATTAGGTCTGCCATAGAGGCATGCCAAGACTTGCCAGATTAAGGGATGAGATGACAGATCGGGAAAAAGATAAAACTAAAAGAATGTATTGAGTGTCATGACCACACGGCTGACAGCAAGGCATGACACAGGCAAGGAGGGAACAATCCAGGGAGAGCAGGCTTGGACTCACCCCATGTGGGGACTGTGACAGGTTACCACTATGCACAGGCAACTACACCATAACAATAACCCAACAGGGGAGCACAGGACTGGGGAAACTTATACAGAGGAACACCTAGGGATGAACAAGGGGCACCTGTGACTGGTTAACAATAGGGCAGGAACACAAGGTAACAATGAGCTACAGGCATGGCTGATTAGCAGCCCCACCTGTGGGAAACAGGCAGCAGACTGGTGGGGCAGGGCCGGAGAGCCAAGGACACGACAGGCACATGAGGTCAGGACATGGGGCAAAGACAGGGATGTCAGACCAGGGCAGGACTGTAGATGCTGGACAGAAGGCCTGAGGAGACGACAGGATCAGAGGGGGACCACAAAGGCATAAACCAAGACAATGGACTGGTTCGGGAAAAGATTGGTGCAAGACCCAGGATCATACAGGGAGCAAACAGAGGACACCAGGAGGGGACTGACACCAGCAGGGACAGGAGAGACCCACAGACACAGCTAGACAGTCCAACAGGGGAGAAAGGACTACAGATAGGGCGAACACCAGGAATCAGGACAGGAACACCAACTGGGGAAACAGGTTCAGGGGGCCACAGAGGGACAGGACACCCAGACAGAGACAAGGGATGAAGATGTTAGGAACCTGAGGGGGAACCCTGGGAATAAAAGGTAGGGACCGGAGGGACCTGCAGCAGAGCATCGGTAGGGACTGGCGGGAGAGGACCTGGGACAGATGGTTTGGGGCCTGGAAGCAGAACATGGGGAGTAGTGGCAGGGACATGGGGTGAGACCTGAGGGACCACAGCCAGGGTAGGATACCGGCCCTGAAGGAATGGGCCAGGAGCGACAGGCAGGGACCATACAGGAGGAGGGAAACCAGGAAGCTGAGGGGAAAGAAGCACTTGCCAGGGAGGCAGGCACGGGTGCAGAGAAGGGGCTGGGTAGGAACAGTGCAGGGAGACGAGGTGGCCATGGGCACAGAGCTAGGGGGCAACCTGGTGGCTGAACCCGGGTGAGCACTGTGCCAAGCATGCCCTCGTCTTGCCCTGCAGGAAAGACATGCCTGGTGCTCGGCTGGGCCACCAAGGGTGCTGCCTATAGGAACCCCCGGTGGCCGTGAGAGCCAGAAACGTGGGACTTGGATCCCATGAGTCCCACTCAAACTCCTCCAGCGAGCCTTCCTCCCGGCTCAGTTCCCCCCAGCAGGAGAGGAGATCAGGGGACTCGGCAGCAGCCCGGACAGGCTCTGGGGACTTGCAGCAGGTTCCCCTGGGAAGGGTGCAGAGGCTGCAACGGTAGCAGGTTCAGGCAGGGACAGTCAGGACGGGACCTGGGGGCTCCCCATGGCAGGGCACAGAGGTCACAGCAGCCCTAGTGGTAGTCAGCTTCTTCCCCTTCTTATGCCAGGAAGGGGGCCCTCGCACGGCACAGTGATACCCCCACTGCCAGCTCAGCAGCGGGGGGGGAAGAGGACTCCCAGCAACAGGGGTGGCGGGGAGTCCGGTCGTGGTACAGTTGGGTCATTCTGTCATGAACATGGGACTGACTGCAAGGCATGACACAGGTAGGCAGGCACGACAGTCCAGGAGAGGAGAGGAGAGGAGAGGATGTTCCAGTAACCACCCCACATGGGGACTTTATTAGCACAGGGAGACAGGCTACAAACATAACATCAATGACCCGATAGGGAAGCACAGGCCTGGGGAAACTCTTATACACAGGAACACCTAGGAATGAACAAGGGGCACCTGTGACTAGTTAACAATAGGGCCGAAACACAAGGTAACGATAATGAGCTACAGGCGTGGCTGATTAGCAGCCCTGCCTTTGGGAAACACAGGGAACAGACTGGTAGGGCAGGGCTGTACGTGACACCACCCCAGTATTTGCAGCACCATCTAATATATTGATGTATATTTTGACTTGACCACTAACACACCTGTTTGGCTCATCAATACCTCAATACCGAATACCTGGTGGCTGGGCATCTAACCTTGGGGCCCTGCCAGGCATGGCGCGAAAGGATAACATGGATCTGCCCTGCTGTGGACCCATCACCTACAGGTGGGGCGTGGTGGTTGGCTGCAGGGTTTAACTACAGCAGTCACAGAACGAGTCCAACACTTCATACTGATGTTTGCAAGCTTTTATTCTTCTGTCACTGTATCTTAGAACACTGTGAAAACTGAAAAATGAAAGTAAAACAAGTAAAACAAGTTTCTTAAAAATAAGAAGCTTAAAATATTCAGTAAATAAATATATAACATAAATATTTAATATCTCTCAAATAAACCCAAAATACATAATGACAAAATATGCATTTTCTAAGTTGCTCACTAAATCTAAATTGCTAGCTGTACACACAGTATGCTAGCATGCAATCATCCATCCATTTTCCATAACTGCTTATTCCATATGGGTCACGGGGGGTCCAGAGCCTATCCTGGAGGCTGTGGGTGCAAGGCAGGGAACAACCCAGGATGGGGCGCCAACCCACAGGCATACCTATGGGCAATTTGGCAACTCCAATCAGCCTTGGCATGTTTTTGGACTGTGGGGGGAAACTGGAGTACTCAGAGGAAACCACATGATGACATGGGGAGAACATGCAAACTCCACACACATGAAACCCAGGCAGAGACATGAACCCTGATCCCAGAGGTGTGAGGCAACAGTGCTAACCACTGCACCACCGTGCCACCCCCAGCATGCAATCAGCGATATGTAATTAACATTTGCCTAAACCTTGCCTCACTGTACTTACTTTTGTTTCATTAAAAATTAAAGTTATAACTCTATACAATAAACAAAAATCATATTTTATTTACCGTGTGCGCCTATTCATTAGACCGACCGTATAATATTTTCTGTTGCATTTCTCTTCAGTCTTCACAAAACTTCCCGCTTGTAAGCCAAGTGCATGTCACGTGACTCTCAGCGTCAGCTACACAGGGTAAATTGGGTGCCAGTCGAAGACAGGGGCTTTGCTGGATGGATCATTGGCTATCTGGTTCTAGAAACATGGAATCTAATCTCTCTGGTGGGAAAGGAGCCTGAGCTACTGTGGGAGGTAGAGAGATACCGACTAGATATAGTCAGGCTCACCTAGAGAGGGGCTGGACTCTTTTCCACTCTGGAGTTGCACATGGAAGAAAGGTGTCAGGTGGGGGTGGGTAAATTTATAGCCCCCTAATTTAGCACTAGTAAGTTGGGGTTCATTCCGGTGAATGAGGGGGTCAGCTCCCTTTGACATACAGTTGGGGGATGGGCTCTGACTGTTGTCTATGCGTATGCATGAAACACCAGTTGAGAGTATTTGGCCTTCTTGGAGACCTTAGACAGGGTGCTGGAAGGCACCCCATCTGGGGACTCCATTGTTCTGCTGAAAGGGTGTGATTGGGAGCAATGGCCTGCTCGATCTGTGCGGTTCTCTGTTATTGGACTTCTATGCTAAACATAGTTTGTCCATAATGAACACCATATACGAACATACGGGAGTTGGATCAGATGGCGGGGGAAAAGGTCTGATAGACCTGGTAAACCCAAACACATAATGAAGGTGTGCTTGGAGAATCTAGCAGAGGCCCCCATCCAGGAGATCTTCAACTCACACCTCTGGTAGAACTTCTCTTCGCATCCTGAAGGAGGCTGGAGACATCAAGTTTGAATGGGCCATGTTCCACAACTCGATTACTGAAGTGGCTGTGCAGAGCTGTGGCTGTAAGGTTGATGGTGCCTGCCGTGGTTGCAATCCCTGAACTTGGTGGTGGACATCAGTGGTAAAGGAAGCTGCCAGGCTGAAGAAGGAGACCTTCTGAGCTTGGTTGGCTCGTGGGACTCCTGAAGCAGTTGATAGGCACTGGCAGGCCAAGAGGAATCTGGCTTTGGCAGGTTAAACGTTATTGTCCCCATGGGGAAATTTGGCTTGGGCAAATTGCATGGTTGCTGAAGCAAAAGAAAAAGGTGTGGGAAGAGTTTGGTGAGACCATGGAAAAGATTCTGAAAAACCATCAGGCAACTCAAGATGTGGGAAGCAGGGCTTTAGCCATGCTGTTTGGAGCAGGGATAAAGAACTGTTGACCTCAAATAGGGATATAATCAGATGGTGGAAGAAGCTGAGGTCACTGGAATAGTCAAAAAACTCTTCGGTGGTAAGGCTTTGGGGGTGGATGAGATTCACCCTGGGTCCCTAAAAGCCCTTGATTGTTTGTTGGTTCTCGATCAGAAAAGGGTGGATTACCCTGTCCTGGTAGGGAATGAGTTAATGCCTTAAGCAGATGAGTTTACGTATCTCAAGGTCTTGTTCAGGAATGAGGGAAGAAGGAAGTGGGAGACTGACAGGCAGATTGGTGCAGTGTTGGCAGTAATGCGGAAGCTATATTGTTCTGTCATGGTAGAGAGACACCTTAGAAGAAAGCAAAACTTCATTCCTCATTTTTGTAATCAATCTGAGACTCAACTGGAAGCCAGTAAAGGGAGCATAGAACAGGGTTAGTATGATCAGATTTTTTAGTTTTTATAAGAATTCTGGCTGCTGCATTTTGTATAAAGGCATGTATTATTTTTTCTGCATCATGGAAGGGGTAGCATCTTCTGAAGCTTGGCTATGTTCCATTGATAGTAGAACGTGGTTTTAGTAATACTTCTTATGTGAGCATCAAAATATATATCTGAATCAACGAGGACACCAAGGTCTCTGACCACCGGATGTCTAATAGAGTGGGACAGGACAGGAGCGTCTTCTGATGAGAAGGGTTGAAGAAAATCACCATACAAGTTCACTGCAGTTAGCTAAAGAAGTAGAAAGCCAAACTGGGGCGACTGTTTCCTGCGACACAATACGGCGTACACTGCAGAGGAATGGCATGCATGGGTGTCATCCACGAAGGATGCCTCTCCTATAGCCCATGCAAAAAAAAGCCCGTCTAGAATTTGTCAGAGCCCATGCTGAAAAAGATGAAGACTACTGGGACTCTATACTCTGGAGTGATGAGACCAAGATAAATGTTTTTGGAAC
>JAAGVU020000002.1:22224262-22272166 GCA_011763525.2 Mormyrus iriodes
CAACACAATGAACTGGAACACATAGGAATAGCACAGAACTTAAATAAAATAACTGAAAAACCCAATAACATGACACAGATGAGGCTGGATTCAAACCTGTGTCTCAAGGCTACAGCTTCGGTGCCACCTGCTCAGCCCACTGAGCTACGGTATCCAGGGAAACAGGAGAAACACAAGGGTTAGACCAGACACAGACAGAGGAGGAAGGCCAGCGAGGGAGGGGCTGGCAGATTCCAACCATGACAGGTAGCCAACCTGTGCTCAGAACTTGTGGAAACTCCTTCAGGATTGTTGGAGAAGGAGCCCTAGTGGCTACGTGTGAAAATTGGTTGCAAGAATGCTGAGAGTCTTCAATGCTGTCATCGAAGGAAAAGGGAGCTATATTGAAGTGTCTAAAATTTGAGAATATTTTGAGATGTTGAACACTTTTCTTAATCATTGCAATATTTGATATGTATTAGTTCATTACCTAAAGGCCATTTACAATGAGGTGAACAGCTAAAATAGAGACTCATGCATTAAAAGCAGGTATGTCCAGATTTTGACTGGTACTATAAAGCATGTTTTGCACAAGTAATTACTCAAATAATGAAAAAACTGCCAGTGAAATCCACCATGAATCTTTCTTGACATGCCGAGACGTGCCATTCATTGGATCAGTTGAATGCGTAGAAAAACAAGTTTTCAGTCACTGACAAATAAGCACACCAGTCATTCTGCCCCGAAGGCTCCTGCCCTGATGCCACACTGTCAGGGTGGTGCTCTCCTTTGCACTGGGAGTGGTTGGTAGCATCTAACAGAAATAGGCATCTGGTGCATAGGAAGTCAAATACTGTGTTTGCAGATACATAAGACCTAAAACTGGACTTAGATATATAATAGATTAACACCAAAATGGCCTGCGAACCACAAATGTGCCCCAGAGAAAATAGTGCAGAAGTTGAATAAAGACTTTTATACGCAAACCAAACTGATGATGGGCTTATTTTATATTTCATGATGGGAGCATAACCTAGATTCATAAGTAAGAGTTCAATATGGAAAACATTCTGCTAATTATCGTTGGAGTTGGTTACAGGTAGTGTTAGAGAGCTCAAAAACCCTCCCATGTCTCATAAATCAGTGGCTTGAGAACATCATGATTTCCCAAGAAATTATACCAATACTGGACAGAGAGTAGTTGATAAGACCAAGACTGTCTGTTGGCTCTGTTATTCTGAATTCGGATATGTTGCTCAAATCACGTCCAACATATTAACTCATTTGAGATGACATCATCTGAGTGTGTGTACAACCAGTGCAAGGCAAAAACAGTCTCTGCAAGTTTGTCTTCCCACGGCATTTAAGGTTCTTTTTGCCAGGAAATTCAGATTTGGCTAAAAAAACCAACTATGGCTACAGTGGTGTTTATCGCTATAGACCTATAGTACAACCCCATTTCCAAAAAGCTGGGACACTGTAAAATGTAAATAAAAGCAGAAGGCAGTGATTTACAAATCATATAAACCCATATTTCATTGAAAATAGAAGACAGACGACATATCAAATGTTGAAACTGAGAAATTTGTTTTATGACAAATATATGCTCATTTTGAATTTGATGCCAGCAATTTCAAAAAAGTGGGGACAGGGGCATGTTTACCACTGTGTTGCATCACCTCTTCTTTTAACAACACTCTGTAGACCAGTATTCTGTAGTCCATTTGCTAGAGTTTTAAAAGTGATATGTTGTTCCATTCTTGCCTAATATAAGATTTCAACTGCACAACAGTTGAATGTCTCCTTTGTCATATTTTTCCATTTCATTATGTTCCAAATGTTTTCAGTGGGTGACAGATCTGGACTGCAGGCAGAGCCATGCCGCAAAAACGTGCAGAATACACAATACACGAGGCCTTTTCTGAAAAAGATGTAGTCTGGATGGCATGGCAGTATATGATGCTCCATAACCTGTATATTTTGTTCAGCATTAATGGTGCCTTCGCAGATGTGCAAGCTACCCAAGCCATGAGCACTAATGCACCCCCATACCATCACGGATGCTGGCTTTTGAGCTGTGCGCTGATAACAAGCAGCATGGTCCCTCTGCTTTTTTTCCCGGAGGATGCAGTGTCCATGATTTCCAAAAAGAATTTGAAATTTTGATTTGTCAGACCATAGGACAGTTTTCCATTTTGCCTCAGTCCATCTTGAATGAGCTTGGGCCCACAGAGGTTGGTGGAGTTTCTGGATGATGTTTAGATATGGCTTCTTCTTTGCATGGTAGAGTTGTATCCTGCATTTGTGGATGCAGCAACGAACTGTGTTTACAGACAATGGTTTTCGTAAGTGTTCCTGAGCCCATGCAGTGATTGCCACTATAGAATTGTGTCCGTGTACCGGAGTGTTTTGGTTACACTAGATTTATCCTGAAAATTGTTTAAAACATTTTCTGAGTATTTTATTTTATTAATATTTTCTGTGATCTATTATGGGATGTCTATTTTGTTAGGCCATGCCACACTTGTCTGATATGCAGGGCGGATTATTGGGGATTACAGTAGAGGGGTGAACTTTGGTTGTCTGGTTGTCACAATAAAACTGTCAGTCATTGTATAGAATTCCAGCCACTGTGACTTTTGAGGCCCCATTGTTCCCATGACTTACATCTAAACAAAGCCTATAATTTATTTGTATTAATTTGTTCAGCCTGTCCTTCATTCTCAAAGAACAGCTGTTGATGTGTTTTGTTTTGCTGTTTTACCAAGTAAACCAGTCTATTGCCTGTTGTAAGATCTGTAACTCTGCTGACACAGACTGATCAGAAAGAGCATTTGATACATGACCTCTCTGGTTCCCTCATGTTAAGCGCCAGCGCACTGTGGGTAGTGTCGCAGGCACAGCCTTTAAACTTCTGAATTTGCAGTCAACACTGCCCTTGAGACGATTAACAGAAAGGAGGTGGCCCTGCTCAGTATCACAGGGAGTTTATGAATACCAAGACCACAAGGAACGTGCTTGTGGACTTGACAAGAGCATTCCTGCTAACTTGCTTCCCAAGAACGAAATTAGAGCGCAATGAATCATGGGATTGTTCTCATCTACCGAGGATGCAACCAATGCATCCTTGATACTTGAGGTTAGGCAAGAACGACAACCAGGTTTTTTTTTTACTGCCCTCTGTACTTCTGTTTTTGAGTATTGGAACTGTACTTCAGTAAAGGATTGATGATATCAAACGAGTGGGTATACAAGAGTGATCGAGTTGATTTTGTGTAATAACATTACATAACGTTTATATAATGCAATGATTAAATAAATAGATACAAATAAGAAATCAGTAACACTTTCTATGAATGCTATGTCTATAAGAATCTATTAACACAGTCATAACATTATAAAGCATTCATAAAGCATTATAAACATGGCTATTAATTTTTATAAAAAGGAATAACACATTATAGCCATGCTAATTAGGCATTATGTATACTTTATGAAGCTCTCATCTATAATGCATTATAGATACCGTCATAATGCAGTACAAAGCATCCTTCATTCTTATATTGACAATTTTAATGCATTACGGAGGTATCTATGGTGACATAGATGAGAGCATCATTGGAGCTCTTGAATTATAATAATAATAAACAGTATAATGTCTTATGACTGTCGATAATGCGATAATGCTTTATTAAAAAGTAAGTAAAGTGTTACCAATAAAGCATATAAAACAGGTACTTTGACGTCATAACGTGTTTTAATTTCTTTGATCGCGTTAACATTAACTGCATTAATTCTGATACCCCAATGGGAAAATAATATGTTCATAGAATTTAATTTCTATACTGATTATGTAGACTACGAAATCTTTTTTATAGTATTGTAACATGCTCGTGTACGCAATTAATTGTGATTAAAAAATACAGTTTGATGGCCTTATTAACAATCCTTTCGTATTTTGAAATGTTGGTCTTCTTCTTCCCTCATAGGGTTTTGTTTTTTTTTTGTCACTTCTAAGGGTGCAAGCAAGCCAATTTCAACATGTAGTGGTGACATGATGGAACTGATGTGCTGAAAAGCGAAAGAAGGGTGGTCGAGCCAGGATCTCACATATTTGCGTGGGCGTACTGAGCGATTGCCACAATCCGCCACGGTCCTATATTATAACTCTTGCAAAGGAGAAAGTACATACCAATCTGTTTTGATTGCTTTGATAAAAGGGATTCCCACAAGCACTTACTCTCATTAAGCGCTGCGAGCTTTTCAATGAATGCAGCAAATCAGGACTTTGGTTTAAAATCTCAAGGACAACACTGTGTATGTACAGGGTCTCGTTTTTGTCATGACTGCAGGGCCACCAGGATGAGCAGCAGCATTTTTTTTTCTAAGCCAACTATTAAAGAAGCTTAAGGCTTCTGGCCTTTAGTACTGTAAATGTGAGAGGAGAGTATGCGTTCGAACGGATTTGTACATAATAGGGAAACAAAAAGGATATATGTGATTATGTGTCTTACAACTGATTCTCTTCAGAATGATGTAGCTTTAATGGCATTGATACCATGCATTCAAGCAGGTATTCTTAATTTAGTCTGATGATCCAGAAACAAATGCATTCAGAGGGTATTATCTCCCGTACAGGCGGCAGTCATACACAGACTGGTGACAATGGCAAATATCAGCTGACACTGACAATGCAGTCTGTATGTAAACAAATCCTACCTTATCCTTTTTTATCCTTGTGTTATGACCCCTCAAAGGAAACATAATCCTTGTTAAACATACAAATCCTCTGAATATCTACAAACCCAGAACAGTAATCTGACAAACCCCTAATTAAAATAATTGGGTGTGGTGTTCATTATTATCTTAGAAATTAATGTGTAGTATACACACATCTAGGTCCTGGTAAACTTGCAATGCCCTTATCTAGATATATAAATAGCTAAATTCAAAGAATAAACACTGTATTTTTAAAATTCAAGAATGCAACTAACCTGTCAGATACACCGATCAGCCATAACATTAAACCCACCTGCCTAATATTGTGTAGGTCTTCCTTTTGCCTTCAAAACAGCTCAGACCTGTCGAGGCATGGATACAACAAGACCCATAACCATGAAGGGGTGTACTTAGTCTGAAACACTATTTATCTAGGCAGTCCATGTCAAAGTAACATCCACACCAATGCCAGGACCCAAAGTTTCCCAGTAGAACATTGCCCTGAGCATCACACTGCCTCCACCGGCTTGCTTTTTCAATAATTTGTGATGCAGTAGCTCTCCTGCGGAATCGGACCAGATAGGCTAACCTAACTCCCCACACGCATCAGTGAGTCTTGGTTGCCCGTGACTCCATCACCGGTTCACTGGTTAGCCTTCCTTGGACCACTTTTGGTAGGTATCGACCATAGCATACTGCAAACACACCACAAGACCTGCCGTTTTGGAGATACTCTCGCCCAGTCATCTAGCCATCACAGTTTGACCTTTGTCAAAGTCCCTCAGATCCTTACGTTTGCCCATTTTTCTTGCTTCCAACACATCAACTTCAAGAACTGACTGTTAATTTGCTTAATATATAATGTCACACTTGACAGATGCCTTTGTGACAAGATAATCAATGTTATTCACTTAACCTGTGATTTTAATGTTATGACTGATCAGTATATGCTCTTATTTTGCAAATTTGTATTTTAATGTTAAAATTTGGAATCCTTAAGGAATAAGTTAAAACACTTCCAGTGTGACACTCTTTTACAGAAACATGAAACTGTTTTAATGACCATGTGATAATGTACTTTTTTGTGTTACAAATGATGCATTGGGATAACACTTTGAGCAACTTGTATCAGGGCAAAGCAGGAGTAAACACGGATTCATAGTATAAAATACAGCTTTAAATACAGACAATATATAGTACAATCTCACCCCCCTCTCACTGTTAATGAACCCAGTTATCAGTGTGACAGTCCTCCATTAATCTCAATGGAATTGCATTGTTATAGCTTTTTCTTTTATTACTTTCACTCCTCTGTTTTATGCATGCTATCCCAGTTCCCAAAAACATAAAAAAAGAACACGCCATCATACATAGACCCACCATAAAAATCAGTTGTGACTGATTGGCACTGGTTTCATCACTCTTACATGTGTTTGTTGTTACGGAGATTTGTGGGATAGATTTCGGAATGTCATTAACATGACAGGGCTCCAATGATGTGTTAACAAGCAGGTTGACCCATACAGTGGACTGCAGTGGAACAGGCCTACCACTATCCCTGACTACTATGAGAAGGCGATGTATCCCATAATCCTTCAGCAGCAGTTGCTGAGCCAGAGTGATGTTCCCTGAGTGGATGTCTATTTGGAATGGGCTGCACCCTGCTGGTTCACAGGCTCCAATGTGATAGCTGATATCTGAGTTTATTCCAGAGTCCTTGTCAATAGCAAATATTCTGGTGACAGTGGAGCCCAAAGCTGTGCCTGGTAACACTGTCAGACAAGAAAAGTTGCTGCTGGGAAGGATTATGTTGGGCTGATTGTCATTGATGTCCTCAATGAAGACAGTGACCTTGGCAGTAGAGGATAAGGAGGGCTGGCCTCGATCCCTGGCTACAACCCATAGCTCGTAGTGGTCCTGTTTCTCACGGTCCAGCTCAGCTGTACAACGCATTATACTCTGGCTGTTGTCCACTACAAATGGGCCAGTGCTATTTAACACCTGCACATCCGCCTGCCCGTTTTCTTCTTTGTCTGCATCCTTGACCCCTAGCAAACCTACACGGCCCAGAAGGGGGAAGTTCTCTGGGATGAAGAAGGTGAAGCTGGGGTTGAGGAAAATGGGCTTGTTGTCATTCTGGTCCAGGATATGGACAATCACTGTGGCAGTGGCCTCTAATGCTGGAGAGCCACTGTCCCTGGCCACCACAGTGATTCTATGGGAATCCTGTTGCTCTCTATCCAAGGAAGCCATCAAAAATAACTGCCCTGTTGTGTGGTTGATTCTGAAGAGGGGATCTACATCAGCCCTTAGTTTGTAAACCACTTTGCCATTCTGTAGACTGTCTGCATCAGTTGCTGCCACCTGCACAAGAAAAACTCCAGGCACGTTATTCTCAAAAAGATCCACTTCATACTGGATTTGGCGGAACTGAGGGACATTATCATTAACATCTTCAACCTGGACTGGAATAATAATTTTGTGATTAGTGCTGGGAGTACTGTTCACAGATATGGAGACATAATATTTGCTTTGCTGCTCAAAGTCAAGTGGCTTCGATGAAAACAAATGGTATTGTCCATCTTGTGGTCTTAATAAAAATGGCACTTTGCCATCAATATATAGGGTGCCTTTAAACAATCCACCCAGTTCTAAAACAGCCAGTATTGTGGAGGACTTGTTCTCCTTTAACAAGATAGTCTGGTTTGAGTGCTCTGCTATGAACTTGATATTGATTACAGGCTGCTGGCTAACCATGCGCAGAACTGATACATTTACTTCAGTAGCTGCAGGGCTGCAGAGTGGACCTGATGCAAGGACTTTCAGCAAATGCTCAGAGGAATCATCACTCTTTATGCTGCTGGACAAAGTGATCTGCCCAGTGTCCTGGTCAAGGTCAAACAGTACCTGAGACCTTCTGGAAGTTTTTGGGCTGAAGGAATATGTGATTGCAGCATTGGAGTTGAGATCGGGATCGATTGCTTTGACCTGGGTGACCACTGAGCCCCTGGGTGAGTTTTCTTGAATGGTAGCAATTTGAGGGGTGTCAGGGGGAAATGTTGGGCAATTGTCGTTGATGTCCCTCACTTCCACAACCAAAGTTGTGGTGCCAGTCTGTGGTGGGAATCCACAGTCAGTGGCAACAAGGATCATGCAGTGGATGCTCTGGGATTCCCGGTCCAATTCACCTTGCACAACCACGACTGGTGAGGAGTCCTCCCCTTCAACGCTGAAGAAGCTGCTGAAAGTATCCAAAGAGTATCGGACTTTTCCATTGATGCCCACATCCTTATCCCAAGCCTGGTCATCCAGGAGGAAACTGGTTCCCACATTAACATCCTCTGAAACGCTAAGGTGAATCTCACTTTTGTGGAAGTATGGTGCATTGTCATTGATGTCCTCCAACACCACATTTACCTTGATGACATCATGCTCAGGACCAATGATGATGAAATGCTGAATCAGGCAGTCTCCAGACTGTTGAGGACACAGGGAGTCCCGGTCCATCCTGTGCATGGTCGTGTACAGAGCACCTGTATCGCTGTCCAGTCGCAGATACATGTCAGGCTTGAGGATCTGGTACGGTGGTGGAAAGTCATCAGCAATTGTGGCAACCCTGATGCCCTCTGCTTGCTCCTCTTTAACCTGGATGTACATCTCAGAGGAATTACACATTATCTGCTGGATGAGGACGATGCTGAACAAATTCTAAATGGAAACAAAAATGGTAGGGACACAAACATTGTATAAATGCATACAAAGTAAATGTTATGTGCTTTGTAATCTGTAATATTAATATGATCTCAGTAGCATACACTCAATCAGTTCAGTTTAACAAAGGAGAAATATCAGCCCTAATCTGATCACTAATCCTCAGTTTCCCATAAATACTTTGTGTTATGAAAAAAGAAAAAACATAAATGCTGACGCAGTGTTTACTGGGAATTATATGAAACAACAGTGGTCTACACACTGGAAAATAAAAATTTTATGAATTTTGCATTTTATTGGAATGCTACCATGTTTGATGAACAACATTAATACTGTGATTATCAAGGAATTCGGGGTGTTTCCTTAAGTTAGCCGTGTACTTCGGACGAAAGGGAATCCACGTAGTTTTGGCCATAGGATGTCGTATGATGCATAATCACTGCGGTGATCGCCGTTATGGCGCACTGCCTGTGCAGGGTCTCTGAGGTGGGACAAATTTCTCAGTTACCAGCATGTGTTGCACCACATCGCATTTTCTATCCTACCCAGCTTCTGATGAGCCACTGCTGTTCTCAGGTAAACACCAGGAGCAGGTGTGGCCTATGTATACATTTGGCTTTGGCTATCCTACCACATTTTGGAATAAACTCCCAGTTGTAACATATTTTTTATAAATTACGTTTGCTGGATCAGCACTAGATTTTTGTCAACACCCTCAGATATCGAAATGTCTATAAAATGATTCTGAATAAACTTAAGACAGATACTTTGACTCTTAGCAGTTTCTTGGTTCTCTTAATTATGCACACCTGTTTGCACATGAATCATATCACCTTGCAATATTTAGATTACTCATCTGGTGGCTAAATATCATATTTCCTCCCACTACACATGTATTTCTCACCAGAGCCATCTTATTTATGCTCAGTTACTTGTGACCTCTATAATCTACTTAAATTAAGCCTCTATTACAGAAAATTTCACATGAATCTTGCAATTCATTGATTATAGTGTTGACACACTATTGCTGACACACATGTCATTAACAAATAGGTATGGAATTCAAAGAATATTACAAACTTACCAGAGCTAGAATGTTCTCATTGCATGAGAAAGAACAAAGTGATTAAAGGGAGCTTCAGAGTTTTAGCTACCCACAATAATTCTTGATTTTTTGTTTTATTTAATTTTTTATGGCTGACGGTGTTGACAAAAACTCAGCACACAAGTTCAGCCAGCTAGAAAGTACAATAAAATCATTCTCTAATTTTAACTTTAGATACTCATGAAATTAATTACTAAGCTACTTACACATAGTAATTATGGCGCTTAATTTTGCGTTACTGCTAATTCTTTATAAGCTGTTGTACTGTAATGCTTCAGGGCGAGTTTTTTTTTCAGGTACTGGTCACATATTATATCATTTAGACTTATAAAATTATAAAACAACATTCAATTGCATTTCGTTGTGCTAACATTGTCCTATTTAGTCTTTTGGTAATTTGTATGAATAATATGTTTTGTCCTAGATCTGAAGAATCACTGAATAGTCCTAACTGTGTAATACTTGCCATGAAATGCTCGTGTTCTTTTTTAGCATGAAACTGTGAGTGTTGTGTAAATTGTGGGGTTTCTCTGTCTGTGCCACTGCTAGTATTAAACCATTAACATTCCTACAATATGTTTATTTGTGCTCTCTGTGTGGGTCTGCTCAATTGAAAACATTCTGTACCCTCTTGAGTTGTGGTGTGACATATAACGAACAAGGTGGAAGTCATTTTTAGTATATGACAGATTGTTCTCACTGACATGTTCGATTTAGTTTTGTTCGGATGTCATTTGAAGTATATGACCACCTTAAGCCCATTCATGTAAAGCGTCCCTTTGTACTTCATTTGGTAGAAATCCTAGAAACCTTTCTCACAGGCAAATTGTTATTATGACTCAAATCCCTTCCATCAGGACAGGAGGCCTGAGTTTCAGTCTCACTGCTGGCTATCCCCTGCAGAATACAGACATTGATTTCTTAATTGCACAGTAAACACAGGTGATCCTACGTAGGAAGTAAGCCAGGTATTGTATTTTGCTGTGGGTGTTGATCAGCCAGCAGTCATTGCACTGCAAATGTAAGATCAGTGTGGAAGCATGTATGACTCTAGCCAGGAGGTATCTCTACAGCAGAAGGAGTCTGTGCAGCAGCCAGGCCATGAGGCTTTGGCGCATTAGTCTTGCAACTACATTTCTGTATTACCGCAGATATTTAAATAATTGACTCAGGAAACCATAGACATGCTTCAGTGTGACTCTCTTTCACTAGGCACACCTTTTCTATCCTTTGGTTTTTGTTTAACAAATGCATAATCAAATAGTTATAAGTAGCGAGCTACAGCCTAGTTAAAATGTAGTTGTTACGAACAAACAATGACATAACCAAATAACTGCTGGTGTACCTTGGTTTTCATAACAGTAAGTAAATCATTGCTATGCCTTATGATAGCATAGGGTACTCAATTGCTGTGGAGAATTTACTGGCAGTCTTAGTTCCACTGTGTATGATGATTTTAGGTCCAAATGAACAACTAACAAAGTGTGAGAATAATATTACAAATATTATTAATATTATGCATGATTTTAATTAGTCATATGTTAAACCAGGATAAAAATTTTAATTTCTTTCTCAGAAATCAATAACTTACATTATATAAAATGGGTTTAGATTAACTAGCTGCTTAGTTTATTTTTTTCTTAGGATATATACAAATAAT
The DNA here is from genome assembly GCA_011763525.2 of Mormyrus iriodes. Taxonomy (NCBI): domain Eukaryota; kingdom Metazoa; phylum Chordata; class Actinopteri; order Osteoglossiformes; family Mormyridae; genus Mormyrus; species Mormyrus iriodes. The sequence goes on from JAAGVU020000002.1 coordinate 22,235,437, forward strand.
CACTTATTAATTTATATAATTCACACTGTTTTATTTGTTTTAAGCAGCAAAATATCCAAAGATATTTAGATACAATTAGTCATTTTTAATACCACAATCTGTTTCAACACTAATACAGCTAAAGTTCAGTTAAACCATTAAGTATAATGTGATTTTAATTGTGCAATTCAGTCAGCAGCTCAACCTATGCTGATAAATGAAGATCTGAACTAGATGAAAAATCAATGTATTGTGCGTGTCTCAAGGATCAAGAACCAAGATTTAACAAAAAAAGTCCTAAATATTTTTTACTCATTTCAGCTACAAGATATGGCCATAACCTACAAATTAACATTCATGTATAACTCTGAATACAGCAGGTAACATTTACCTGCTGTATTCAGAATGTACCACAGAATGTATTCACATATTTAAGTGCTTTAACACAGATTCCTTCAAAGCCTCAGTATCATTTACAAGGTTAAAATGGTGTGCTGCAATTACATACTACACAGCTTCTCTGAAACCGTATGTGTACCTCCCAGCCCTATACAGAGTTTTACATACATACATACATACATATATACATTTCAAGATACCTTCAGGTTATTTTTTTAGCTAAATGAGCAACCAGTCAATAACCAAATTTTCAATATAGTAATAAATGTGTTTCTTAATAGCAAGTACTTGGCAAAGATACTTGTCTGAACATTAAGATCTCAAAATTAATTTCTAAAATTCCCGAATAGCACAAATTGTCTAATAAATGTAATGGAAGGATCTTCTAATGTAAAACAGGGGAGCTATATACTGTTGCAGTGATTATACAAAATTCACAAAGTTTTGCTTTTTATAATATGGTTTATTTATACAACATGCATAAATGTTTCCTAAAGTAAAACTACTTGAAAATGTAACTTGAACAGCACTCTTAAAAATATATACTAATGATCTCTAGTCACATTCGTTTAAGTTGCTTTTTATTCCCCTAATTCACTGGAGCAAATTGTCAGAAGGCTGATTTATAATAGGCTATTGAGGAATGACTGACCTGTAGCAGATTTTTCCAGTTCATGTTAACATAAATCCCTGAGCTCACACCGACAGCGCTGAATGTGTCTCGGATGGCACTGCTAGTGGGAGAAAGGAGGGGCCTCCCTTTTGGGGAGGGGCTACCTCTCGCTTAATTCAGGTGATTTTAGACAGGACCTGATCGTGAGGTCGGACTCCGCCAGTTCACCGCAACCACGCCCCCTCCCCCCAACCGGTGTATATACAGCTACCGTCTTGGTTAATTACCGGGCTGATATAACCGGTGCTGCCTGTTCCCTCGTTGTGAGGAATTAGGGTCGTGTGCCTAATATCCAAGCTTTCCTGATCCCTTACTTTTCATGAGTGTCTGATTCATTCATTTCTTCTGTTCTATTTGCAAGCAAAATTTACCATTATCTGACAAATAAGTTTCATATGTTCCACATCCTTGTATTATCACATATTATTCAAATTACTTTTTGTTACATTTTCTTCCCAAATGTAATTTTTTGTCTCCAACATTACAGAGGACTGAAACATATTGCGCGCCTTATGGCAAGCCAAATTGTCTTTTATTAGTATTAGGCTTACTCGTCATAACTTAATTCTTACTAGTAAAAACGCTAATTTTACTAGTAAGAATATAAATTCAAGGTATGTACAATGCAATTTGTACTAGTAAGAACGATAATTTTTACTAGTAAGAATTGTATTTTACTCATAAATATTCATATTATAGAACTGTATATCCCAAATGTGAATTGCAGATCTCTACAAATACATTGTAGAGATGTATGATGAAATGTACTAGTAAAAACTCAATTATAGATATGTGGGCCTGGAATTCTTACTAGTCAAAATGTATTTACAAATATCTACAATAGGATTTCTTACTAATAAAAATTGAATTATAGAGCTCTACAATATGACAATATGAGGCAAAAATACAATGGAAGTCAATGGAAATATATGATCAGTAAAAACTGCATTACAGAGCTCTATAATATGAGTTCTTACTAGTAAATTTACTAGTAATTTTTACTAGTAAGAATTAAGTTATGAAGAGTAAACCTTATACTAATAAAAGACCATTTGGCGCCTTACTATTGCTTGTCAATAAAAATACTGCCATCGTGTGGTAAAACATCACAGTCTTCGCAATGTAAAAGACGTCAATCATATAAATCATCCCTTTTCAGCATGTTAATCTTTGACCCTTATCGAGTGAGTGAATTATGAGGGCACGTGAAAGTGTCTGTACTCATTTGCTGAGCTTTCTTTTTGTTAAAAAAAATAATTCTACGTGATACATTAGATCTATCCCCAGTGCCTTTTTAAGAGTCATTCCGCAGATATCGTTTATAGTTCAGTTTAGAAGTTAATCAAAGTAGTACAAATTGATATATAAATTAGGCCTGTACTGATGACATTTATGTATTTTCAGCAGCAAGACATAATAAAAAATCTACTTTGAACTGAAGCTGAAATAAACAAAAGTTCAGATAACGACGCAGGCCTATCTGTCTAGGCGTAAAAACGCAGAGTATGACCATTGAAAATACAGTGATATAAAGTTTTAAATAACAGGTATAGAACACCAAATATTGCGTATTTTTAAGCGATGATGATAATGAGCAAAAAAACGGAAGTAGCCGTAGCACAAATAAGAATACTGAAAAACAATTTTGACTTAATGCGCTTTTCCCTTTCTATGGTGTGAAAGTTGAAACGACAAAGAACGTTTTCTTATGGAAAAGAAAACGAAACTCTCCCACGAACAGCGGAATTACTATTCGGAATATTTAAAGTTATTTCCTCTCAAAGCGTTTTTCCCGTGACGCCTACTGGTCGGAAGCCACTGTACTGGGCGGTCCGGCTTTGCTGTGTCGATTATGAGAAAACAGACTTAAACACTCTAGTCTCGACTTTCATATTAGAAAGTTTTGCTGATCCATCAAACGCATCAAAACGAGGAGTTAAGCAATGACCTGCGAAAACTGCGTTGGTAAGTAGAAATTCTGATTTATATTTTGCATTTTTTGGCACTTAGCCTAATATTAAAATAAAAACACTAAAAATATTAAGCAGAAATACGAAATAATCAAATAAAACTATTTCAAAACATTCCATGGTGCAATAATAACGTTTAAGCGTTTTACGAAAGTAGTATAAAAAACAATGCGAGTTTCAACTTACACGTGGTTTTGAAGAAACTGCGCTATATTTCAAACCTCAGAAAATTGGCCTGTATTTGGTTATTAGTTTTTTTTAAATCATTCATACAACCAATGATAGTCTTGCGTCTACGTTCTAGATCTGGAGTCAGAACTTGGAGAATTGCTCCAAGAATTTCAAGATGTGGTGGAAGAACTGCGGGAGCCCTCACAGAGCGCTCCGTCTGTGTACCAGGAGCATCTGGTGCAGGCGAAGACACGCGCCGGCGTGAGCGACGGGGTCAGCGACAGCGGCATAGACTCAGACCAAAGTGAGTGACCCCCCAGGCAGTGTGTTTGCTACTTATCACCTATGTACGAATTTAACATTTCCACTTTACGTAGCATAACGATCACAACACGGTATTTGGCAACATGACTAGTTATTAATTTCAGTATATGCCTCCCGGTAGTAGTTAATCTTCTTCTCTTATCTAGCGATTATGTAACCAAGTAGGTAAGTAACAAGCTGTATCCAATGATGTAATGACTTGAGGGGGAAAAAAACCAGAAAGATATTCTTGGTACTATCATCACTTTATAACCAGCGTATAAAACACAGATTCCACCTTTCTCCATCGTTCTGCATCATAAATGGCGTTGTCACTTTAACAAAGCTGGTAGAAGGCTAATTACAGTGAGTTCACATAGATATTTATAGGGACATATACATCTATAGGGACAAGAACAGCCCTCTGAATGTAGTATAGTATAAGTATTGTCACTATACGGATAATGCTTACTTGAAATCCCTACCTGTAAGGTGTTTGCGATGGTTAAAACTGGGATGTGTATCATGAGGAATATATACATAATAAGTTATACCTGTAGGTAGTATTTATATTGTACATGGCAAAAATGGAGGTGGTATACATTATTTGTATGTGAAATGTTCTAGGTAGGGAACAGTCACCTGGAAGCAGCTTAAATACCAGCGAGGAGGAGCTGAACACTGCTGGTGTGAACGTGACTCAGAGAGGTAACATCGCCGGGCACCCGGTGCTAATTACCGTCACCAGACATGCTGTACTTAATGGACAGGGAGTTTCAACTACAGGAAACTGGGCCACAACCGGACAGGGCTGAGACTTTCAGATTCTGGTATTTTAGCATGAAAAGGATATTAAGGGGGATGGCAATGTTCCCATCATGGGTTTGTGTAAATATAGGACCATGGAACGACTGGAACAATTAAAACTCTTGTTGAAACCGAGACGGAGGCCATATATTGGCCAGTAGGGCGGCGCTGCCGCTCTGTGTGAAAGCGGTTTTTCTGAGCCCATTGGGGTTTGTGATTCCCTCTCAGCTGCCTGGCCGCCACGGCGGGCCGCGGGTGCTGCCAGCGTGACACCAGCTCATGGGATTATGGGATGTTTAGGATGTGATTTGTCAAAGCTAGCCTTTGAAAGGAGCCATGAAAATTCTCCAGCGTTGGAAAAAAAAGGGGGATTTGGATTCCTGCGCTTATGTAATTCTGGCAGTACAGTAATGTTTCCTACACCCAGGGTATTCCAGAGGAAATTCCATTGCGATTACCGCTTTAGCCTCTTTGCAGACTGTACTCTTCCTTCTCCATTGCATTCTTTCCGCTGATTCTTTTTTTTTTTTGCAGCGAGATTGGGAGACACCAGTGAGCTTCAGAGTTATATTGACAATCTGGACAACTTACTTGCAGGTAAAAAAAGATAAATCTGGGATGATGAGGGGAGATTTAAAAAAATTGGGGGTTGGATTATTTGTAGTTGAGCAATTACGTCATTTAAAAATTTCTGCTTTTGTCACCAAAATTTGTGCGACATCATCCACAGAACATGAAAAAGTGGGATGTGTGATAGGTTAACACTTAAATGCTTTTAAGCCATAGTGCATCCACATTCAGAGCTGGAGGTGGAACACGGGGAGTAACTCCGAGATTATCAGGCTCTTTGGTTCATGCATCAATGGTAGCTGCCTGTGAGTTAAAAAATTCGTTACGCCATTATGTCCCAATTAGCACAGAGAGATTTGTTGTACCGATGACTGATAACACTGAGCCACTCTCAAGCCGCAACTAAAGCAGCTCTGAGCACTGGGTGAAACGCCCAGTTCTGTGGAGTTTTGTCGATAGCTGACAGTAGTGCCAAGAGCTGTCGCCCATCAACAGCGACTTATTGTAACAAGAAAGTGACACATCTGAAAGCCCCAGGGGGAAGTACAAGCATCACTTTGGCTGACCCCCCCCCCCCCCCCCCCCCGCTACGTATCAGCGGAGGGCCAGCTGTCTGACATGGTGTTCAGTCAAGACTCTGGCGGTATTAGCGAGCTTGCTACTACACCAAGTCTCATCCCCCATGATCTAACGAGGGGCTTGCGCGTACAAATCAGGCTGTTGTTGCTGCTCTTAACTGTAGCTTCTTTATCTCCCTGACAGAGATGTGAGCCCAGGGAATCCAATCAGGCTAGAGCGTGCTGCTCGCTGCTTGTCCACTACCGGCAGAGAGGAGACCGCAAACCCCCGTCGTCCATTAAAACAAGCCCCCCGCCCTGGGCGAATGGTCAAAAGTAGCCAGTAAAGAATATGACACAATCAATCCACTCGGATGAGTTCCCCTGAGTCCTTGAGGAGGGGACTTGGCTGCCAGTGAAGCTGCGAAGTGACTAAATCCTCTTCTAATTAAAATGTGTGTCTGAGCTGATGAGGTCCCGAGTTTGCATAGCACAGATCTCCATCAACAGACTCATAATTAGTGTGAAAAACCTGGCGTCCTGCCGACTGTAGGAAAATGGAAGGGCTTTTTAATTATGATGTCAAATAAATAACTGAATTGCAGTGGTTTTATGTAAAGGACTGGGGTCAAACAGGTGGGTCGAACCCATAAATACAAGTTTTACAGAATTTGCTTTTGTGGATAAATCAAAAGGGTAAATGTATTTTAGTGCATTTTATTACATCACTGGGGGCTGTTTGTGAAAAATGTCTACAGTTTTTCATTGTACAGAAGTTGTAAAATATTGAAAAAGAATATTTCATTTTGTATCTGTATGTACAGTGACTGACAGTGTTGAGCTGATTGATGTACAATATATTTTTATGTGAATTTTAAATATGTAGTATTAAAATGACACTGAATACCCTCATGTATCATTTTTAATTAAATTACACAAATAAAATATTTACACCATTGTTATTTTTCAATGGTATTATTTAAAATGTGCTCATTTTTGAATACCTGCACTTTTATAGAATGCTACTCTAGTGTAAACTGATCCCTCTGTATTAATAAAATAACCAATAAACTTTCTTACTTTCATTTCTGCATTTGTCTTGTCATCAGGGGTGACTGATTAAATGACATGTGAGTATATACAGTTCAGTATTTAGTGGTTGTACAGGATGGATGTTTTTACTGTTTATTGCAATAGAAAAAATGCTACAGTACACTGTTTTCCTAAGGCACACCCCTCTGCTTACAGGAAAATGAGTGACTGCAAAACACCTAAGTATAAGTGATTTGGGAACGTTAACACTGTAACCTTGCAGTTTCCAATAGATCACCCTGATTTAAACCCTATGGAGTATCTTTGGGATTAACTAGGACATAGAATTAGGGCAAAGCAAGACAGCTCCCTTTGGTAGTACAGCTTACTAGTATATTTAAAGAGAAGTAGAACACAATACGATTGGTTTTGTACCAGAAACCTCTCTGAAGCATAGAAGCTGCAATTAAGGCCAAAAGTAGACTGGAATGCTATTAATCTAGGCTCCTAATGGGATAAGTACCATCGCCTTCAGGAATGCAGCGACTGATTTGTTTGCTCCTAAGGCCCTGTTCCTGTTCAGCAAGTAATTCGGAGAAGACAAGCAAGCTGTCTAAGACAATAGTAACAAGGGTGGATTCAACCAAAGCCCAATGGGGTCATTTGTTTTATGCTGTCGTGGTACCGGGCGCTTTCTGGGAAGGATCCCATCCTTCAGAGAAGGAACATCTTGAAACCTCCCCGTTCGCCAGGGGCTCTCGGACGTGCCCACGTCTATCCTCACTTCCTCTCCAAAAACCCGAGTTTCGGTTGTTGTCAGCTTCTGCCGAAAAGAAGGAAATCCACGCATTCAGGCCTCCAGCAGTGCACTGACTCCTCAGGCAGGATGTACGTTATTTGCACAGCAACACAGTAGTGATGTTTATCTTTGTTTAGATTCGCTGTAAGAATCTGTCTGCAATTTGTCACAAGTTAAATTTGTCTGATTTGTAATTTTTAAAAAATCTGTACTGCTGAAAAAATACAGGAAGGTAGTCAGCAATTTCGGTGTTCCAAACAAGAACACCGAGCAATACTGGATCCATTCTTTTTTTATTATCAAAGAACAATCCATCCAGCCATCTTCCAAGCATGTATCCAGAACAGGGTCAGCGTATGCCAGGTGCCTATCCCAGGAGACACAGGGCAGAAGACCAGCAACACCCTAGATGAGATGCGTATGTCAAAGAAAAAAATCTCTGTATTAAATGGCTAGTTATTAGTTGAGTAATTGACATTTAGATTTGAAATGACAAACTCTTGCCCATTTATAGAGACAGTCATTTTGCTGCATTTGTGTAAGTACTATCTGGCTTGCTCATAGGTACTACATTTTCCCAGATAGCGTTTCTTGCCAACTCAGATGTCTTTAAAAATACTTCTTGTATAAATTTGATTTTGTTGAATGAATTGTGGATGTAAAATACATATGAAAACCTAATTTATGTATGCAGTCTAAGCGAATGAAAGGCATGGTTGAGAGTATAAGGTGTACAGGGTGTAAGAGTGTGTATGTAACCATTTACTGTAGATATGAGCTTAATCGATCATGATGTATGTGTGGTTCTTGGTGTTCCAAGGTGATTTTACATTCGGTGAATAGACCGCTCTCCAGCCGTGCTAATGCTTCTCCGTTCCCAGGCACACGCTTTGCAAGATGTTTAAGTCCCGCTTGGGACACACTTTGAGCAATTTGCAGTGGCAGAAAATGGTCGTTTGTTGTTCTGTCACTCAGGCAACAGTGCTTCAAAGGGAAGTGTGCAGTTGACGGCTGTCTCGACTGACTTGTCTGTAACTCCACAGCCCCTGAAGCCCCGCTGGATACGTCACTGCCGGAGTTTTTTTTGCTTTCCGAAATACCACAATGCAGCTTGCTGCATGAAAGTCTTTGCTGACTTCCTCCCATAGCTGAATGCACCACTTCCTTATTGTGAGTCTTCATGTGATTTCAGTTAGCTGACTTCATAAACAAGTCATCATTTTAAGTCACACTGCCGACATTTAGTGTGTAATAAATATTTTCGCTTAATAAGTTCCTTCACTCTGACATAAATTCTCTACGGAACAGCCTACGTGCATCACTAATTCATCCATTTGTAAGATTGTTCATTAATCTGAAACATCTGTTACAGTCAGTTGCCTGACAAAGCTGTTTGTTCTAAGTTCTTTGAACGGTTTCTCACTTTTGTGGCCACAGTCTGGACTGTACATAAGCTGGATTTCTGTACAAATCATCCAGCTGTCTACATGCACACAAATTCCAGGTGCTTAAGTAGTCAGGAGGAAAAGTTTCATGTTAAAATACATTTCAAATTTATTGATAATCTTCGCACAAGAATATGTAAAGCAATTACTTCTTTTAGATTCCAAATAAAAACTCCAATAAACTAAAATGGTTACGTTACATTTCAGTTACTTACATAACATTTATATCAAAAGTGCCCATTTAATAGCTCAATAATTTCAGGTACACAGGTTAAGTATTTTTCTTCTGTTTAACCTTCTCCTGGGACTTGAACCTTGAGTTTCCCAGTCAATACCCTTCACCCCAAGGTTAAGCACTCATTTTAACCTGGAATAAAAAATCAGTACATAGGATTGGGCTTAGCTTAGCCATTGCTAAAGGGCCGTTCCCTAAGGGACAGAAAGCTGGACATTCCTCAGATTTCCTGTTTGATTGCTCGCTTCCTGCACCGGACAGACTGTTGTGGAGGCTCACGTAGCATCCTCGCATCATTCCAAACTTGACCCGTTTTGTGTGCACATGACCCTGACTTCTGACACTCACCACCATCACGTTTCCTGATGCAGACAGATAACGACGGATAACGGGTCAGCTTAGTACAGTTTGTTTCGTATTGGGAGATTTTAATGATTTTACCGTTTGCGAACTTCCTGATTATGCTGGAAATGGATGTTATGGGGCAGAGATGTGTTGGCGTGAGAACGATCCCTAATGTTTAGCCCACAAGCAAACTGAGACGGGTAGGGTCTGAACTCTGTATTTCATCACTGGAGAGGACTGTCACTGGGAGGATACACCCACTGGGCAAAATCATGCCACACTCAATAGGAACAGCGAGTCTAATGGCTTTCGCTGTGAAAATGCCCCGCCCCCCCTGTTTTTTCCTGTAATGAAACAGGAGGTGTTGTTCTTCCCATTAAACAGAGTGATGAAGAGGTTGTGATTAGCGACCCGTTATCAACTGGGGCCTACAGCAACAAAATATTGCTCAGAGGACACTACTGTGTAATTCATTTGCTTAGCAGAAACCCCATTCTGGACTTAACAAACAAGGTATTTAATGAGGGGTGCTAATATAAGGATCTTTCTAAAGCATTCTACAACAGTACCAAGCACAACCTGCCTCAGCAAGCAAAACATCAACATTGCATACATTTTATTTTGCATCAAAGATTCTTTTGAGGGCAGCATACCGTTTATTAATGTGCTGTCATAATAAAAACTAAATACAACAAAAATGAATGCTGCTTTATTGCCAGAATTCTCTTGTATGTCATAATAAACCCTAATACTCTGTATTCTGTATCATTATACAGAGAGTTGAGAATTTTATTAAAAATGCTAAAATAAGAAAAAGTAAACATGTTCCTCATCACCCTTGAAATAGTTAATGGTGTGAGAGGTGTCATGTAAGTGGCACAGCTTGCGAGGTAATGGGACTGAATGATAAATCCACTTAATTTCCAAAAATATACTTAAAGTGCTTGCAAGTGGCCTTAGTTGCAATCTAAGGAAAAATGAAAAAAGGCTGAAGGAGTCTTACAGGCGAGGCTGACAGAAACACATCCTGTGGCAATTGAGTACTGAGGAATTAATGGTGAGCTTGGCCAGAAGTGTGAGATACATGGAAAGACAGCAAGCGTTTAGTCCTTTTCCATATTGCAGAAGTTGTGAAGACGCCGTGATGAGCGCAAATGCAATGTGACTATCTGCGGAACTCTGAGAGTTATGTAATAATGCTACTAATCAGGCCTACAGTGTCAAGTCTGTATCTGTAGAACTAATACCTAGAAAATGTGACAGGGTTTGAGTCTCCGTCCCCTTTGTCATCCAGGGACTTCTTCCAAGTTCTTTGGTTTGCCCCCATAGTCTAAAAGCATGCTAAGTTGATTTGGAGTTGCCAAATTGCCCATAGGTGTGAATGCTTGGTACCCTATCCTGGGGTATTTCCTGCCTTGCATCCATAGGCACAACAGACCCACATAACACTGCATAGGACAAATGGATATAGAAGATGGATGTTTAAAAGAATATAAAGTACCATTTTGTATCTGTATGGGTTTATTTCTAAAAGGACATTTAATTTCTGCTCCTGGGCTCTCTTAAATTCCCAGCAGAATTCCAACTGCAATGATTCAATAAAATGACGTTTGGTTAATGTTTGTCCAAAGGTAAGACTGAATGTAAACATATTCTGCCATAGCGTTTTGCTTCACCAGCCTTCCAGGCCACACTGGCAATCTGCATAAACACTCGCCCTGCCCCACATTTAAACCTCCAACAGGTATTCTCCAAAAACAGCAAAGGTTGTTTAGGAGAAACAAGGTGCACCCCATTTTGTCAAACAGGAAACGACTCAAACCGCTGGCTGTGACTGGTTGCGATTTATTCCAGAAGAATATGATTCATGTTCCCGCTCTCTGGTCTATATGCAGCCTTAGCTCACTGCTGACAAGAAATTTATACACCAAGTGCATCGTTGACCCTCTCCCGCTTCAAGTTAAGTGCTGATTTCCTGGAAGCTATAAAGTACAATATCCTAATGGATACAACTGGACAGTCTCCACACTTGGTATTTGTCCACAACTCCAGCATTTTGGTGTAGAGGGAGAGAAATCTGCAAATCTGTGGCTCATTCCCACTGACAGATTCATGTGTGTCACTGTGCTGCATTTATAATTCATATTCTGGATCAATAAACAATAACATTGCAGACTAGATAAAGGATTCATTTGGGAAGTATACATTTTCACACCTGTGTCTGGGGTCATAAACTCAAGATTTCCATCCTAGGCACTTCCTTGCAATCCTGTAGCCTAAGGGAAATCTGGCTTCCATACTGATGTAAATCAAAGCAAAATCTTTCATATAAATTTTTGACAAACCTTAAAATCAATGTCAAAGACAGACATATACACATTTGTAGTTAACAGTAAGTGTTTGTCAAAATTTTCACTATTTTTCTGTAACTAGGAAATGTTGACTGGTGTCCACCATTCTGTAGGTGCTAGTACTCTAGTTTGGGACATACTTGAGCCTCAGCTTTGTCTCTGACCTTCACCAGCACCTGCCAGAGCCCACATTAAACGTTAATGAATTACCTCTCATGAAAAGAACAGTAAACAATTTGTGCTTACGCTGGACCTGTAGGAATCGTTTTGGGAATATGTTTTGCTGACAAAGCAAAGGGCCAGTATGTTGCTTGGCTCATTGACCAAAGGTATTTTACTGAATATCAGGCATTTGAACCACATTTCAGGTGCTTTCTGAATCACGGTCCTATTCCTACACATTGCTTTATACCCCTATGCAACTTCATTGTAGGGTTGTACAATTTATCTTTTTAAAATCGAAATCTCATTTTATACCCCTATGAGATTTCATTCTAAGACTGAACGAATAATCGGTTTTAAATCACAGTCTCGTTTTATACCCCTATGCAATTTCATTCTAGGACTGCACGAAGAATCGTTTTTAATCGTGATTTTATTTTATACCCCTATGTGATTTCATTCTAGGGCTGCATGATTAATCATCTTTAAATCACAGTCTAATTTTATACCCAAATGCGATTTTGTTCTAGGGCAGCATGATTAATCGCTAATAAATCGCAATCTCATTTTCTACCTATATACGGTTTTATTCTAGGGCTGCATGATTAATCATTTTAAAATGACAATGTTGATTCACCCCAATCTCTTTTTCACATGATGCTGATTCTGTTTGTATTAGCAGGGATCCATTGCATCAAACCAAATGCTCCCTTTTTCTCCCTAAACTGTATCAATGTATGACAGATCTGCGTTACACCACGTGACAGGAAGAGGGGCAGAAAAACAAGTGTTATAATAAAGAGCAGACAAGGTTTAAATTTGTTTAGCATTTCTTGAAATTGGAAATAAGTTGTTTGTTAAATATGAGTGTACCCTTTCTGTTCCGTGAAGTTGTGACGTTGTCATTTCAGTAACGATCATGTTGGTAGTGGTTCACCGATGTAGAAATTTTGATCGATACTGATTACCGTCTAATGGCGCTGATATAGATCCTAACCTCTGAGCCACTTGCCAAGTATGTCGCAGGGGGTTTGCTGGGGGCAAAACTTGCCAAGCCTGCTAGTGCAAATTGGGAAAATGACATTATACCATTATTAAAATTCTGTGGAAAACAAAAGATCAATCTGGGGGCCAACTTTAATCGTGAATACTAAACATGTCACGGGCCAGGGCTTTTAGAAAAAATCCTCATCCTCCACTATGGAAAATTACTGATCATTCAATGCAATCATCTTCATTATTTCAGTAGCTTTGTCTTTAGCTGTGGTGCTGATAACTTTGAATATTGATCAAGTTTAAATATCGGCTGGTAAATATCTGGCCAAGATTGACACATCGGACAGATATCGATATCTTGACTTGATACCGATATGTAAACCGATATATTGTGCGTTTCTATATATTGTTTTGCCCCATCTTCATAAAGACAATATGTAGTGAATAATAATAATAATAATAATAATAAAGAGAGAAATATACTGCTCAGGAACTGAGAGAAAATCTTGATTCTGAATGAAAGAATCGTCATTCATATTTTACGCAGAATCGTGCAGCCTTAGTGGGGACTCAAGGGGTTCACTAATGGCCTATTTGTACCATCTGTATTTACATCTCGGCGCGGTTACAGTGGGCCACATTAGTTGGAAAGAGCTCATTCGGAATGATTTGTGTGTTTACTGCCCAATACTTGGGCCATACATCACCAAGGCATAGACGGGTAGAAAATCCACAGAATACATGGATTTTCCTTCTCTTTTTCAGTACACCTTCCCCAAATATGTGTGTAGGCAATACATTTCTCCTGAGTTGTAGTACTGGACAGGACACTTGGTATTGATCGTGGTGTATAGATTTCCATGTAGTCCGCATTCTGGACAGTCTCATTACGAGTTGTTTCTCCAGCCACTGCCCCAGGGAGCGCTGAGCATCTGATGGCTGTAATCTTCTAATTCCTTGCCGCTGTATGGTCACTGGTGCACCTTGTGTATGTTTGGCAATAACAAAGCTAGGAACTATTTATGTTGAGGCATTTGGGAAAAGCATTAATATAGAATCACTGCCCCACTGTTTTTACAGCTGTTTTTTTACAATAGTTTTATCAAATCTCTAGCGAATACTTAGATTCACTGCCTTTTCACTTTAAAAATGTTCAAAAACTGCAATTTTTTATTGACTAATCTCTGTGCTAGTCATTTAGTGCTGCTGCACTCTTATCATCATATAAAAGGCGCCGATCACCGGCCTACGAGCCGATTTCATAAGGTCAGGACAACACTCACACTATTCCTTATATTTTGCATAATCAGGTTCTGTTTTGCAACAATATTGAACCAGGGACATTTTTTATCTATTTGTGTATTGTTTGAATTTTTGCATTTATTACGGGAGGTCTGCCATGCTAGCTCGCAAACATGTTAAAATCCCTCCTACCACAACAGTTACAAAACCAGTTACTTTAACTAACTGATAAACACAATTAGCTGAGTAATCCACATTAAATATGTGTATTTTAAATTATCTAGTTTAGATTCTAGATCCTCCACCCATTCATTTTCCAACCACTCCTAGTACAGGCTCATGGGTGGGCCTACGGCGGAATTTATGCAACACAGGGCACAAAGCACGGGAACACCAGGGGTGGATTGCCAGTACGGAACCACAGAAATCAGCGGTTAAGATACGTCTATTTACAGCCTGTTAGCTAGTTATTCAGTGTACTGTGCCTAATGTAGTACTGCAACATCTCTTGTTCCTTAGAGAGTCTTTGAAAAGACACCTAAAAGTGTCAAAACACATTGAGTAGGAGATGCACATTGAAATAGATGTGACCTGATTGCACTTCCATGGGTACAATTTTACCACTGGAAAAAGAGCATTTCCATCAGGTAACTGGTCTGAAAGAGCATAGGGCATGTGAGCTTAGTTAAAAACAACATCGCATTGGTCTTCTTTTCTGGAAAAAATCTGGTTATGCATCTCCTTCCAGTTTCCACAGCTACAGTCTCTCGGCCTCGTGACCATTTAGTACAATCACATGATCCAAGACAAACTCATTGCTTGTCATTACTTTATTTTGTGGAGTCCACACAAAATCTACTTGATATCTGAAGATTTCTGAATTAATTGCTGTGCTGTAAATTTCCGATGGGATCTGGGAACATATAACCAAAGTGTTCATCTGCAGTCACAGACCATTTTTTTAATTGATTTCATCTTTATTGTCACTTACAAATTTTTTCAAAATATTTAAGGTAGGTGATTCACACAGCTCCAGTACTGTTGCTTTGTATGTTTACAAACCTGAAAAATATACCAAACCTTTGCTGCTGTGAAAAACAATTATGTGATTGTTTTTTTTGTAATCGTTTTCTCAGTTTCCGAATGTCTCGACAATGATCTTCATGATCCCAGATGAAAAGCAGGCTAATATCTCTGAGATGGCCTTTCTTTTTTCCTTGCCCTATTTATGGTGTGGTCTATCTGTGGTCTATTTCTGGTGTGGTCTCTGTCAGCCTCTCATTCTGAGTACATGCAGCCGCGCACGGGAGACTCACACCGCAAAGGACAGAGTGGATGAGCGAGGGCGCTCTAGTTACAATGCGGATCTGGTGCCGGAGGGGAGTGGTTAGAGAGGATGGTTGGTATAAATCCACTAACAGATGGAGAGGATAGGGGCCCGCTCCAAAACCCTGCCCCAGCGCTAGCCAGCCACATCGGACCAGCCTCCAAGGGGAAGGAGGGTTCAAGGCATTTTCTCTTCCACACGGAGGATTCTGATAGCACTGAGGGCCAAAAAGCGCCACGATACATTCTTCATTACAGTATGAGTACTAGAGATGGCGGTAGCAGTCTGGAAGATGGTCGTGAAATAAAAATAAACAATTTCGACACGGCCATCGTCCTTGCAGCGGGACGGCGATCAGGCTCCTTGACGCTGCAGACGCGACTCCGCGGGCCTACAGAGCGGCGGTCTGCTCTGGTGAACCAGACGCTCCCGCTTGGGCGGCACCACCCCGTGCGCTGGCGCTGCGCCCAGCCCTGGTGCCCACGTGGAGAAATGGAGGCTGCTGCCAGCACTTTGAGCAGAATCAACCAGCATCTGCCAGTATCCACCACGCAAATTGGGAGCTTGGTGGATGTACTGGATGGGTTATCATAATTTTATCTGGTGTTGATAAATAAAATAAAAATGGCTGCAGGATGATTAACAACTTCCTTCCATACAGTGGACCTTAGCTATTGCATTCTGAGGATCCTCTAAGAATCCTGAAAGGGAATTTCCAGAAAGACAAATGCAAAAATGTCTTTTGGGGGTCTAAAGTTCACGTTAGAGGAAGGTGAGCTGTAATACAAGAATGTTCTTCAAGTTACATGATTGCATGATTTGTGATTACCTGGGTAGCGCCTTCCTGAGAGCAGCTCCTCATGTACGCAAACAAACAAGCATATATACATACTACGTTACATAGGCGCACACACATGTTCTCTCGCTCCCAGGTGGTGCTGATAGAACCTTGTCCACCCATTTGCCACATTTCCCAGCTGCGATAAACCCACTTTGTATAATTTCATCAGCTATCCTGGCTCTGCTTCATATTTGGATTCTATATTGCAACAAATAAAATAAATATAAAGTACAAGAATATCATTCCAACTGAACAAAACGTATTGTTATGGTTACACAATAATGACACCGTAGTCTTTATTAGAGTATTAATTCTCGTCATTTGCACAATGTTAATTGATATACGCAGAATGTTAATTGCTTTGCTTTAGACGGACTTTTGTATTCCAAATAGTGGACATGACATTTGATCTCCTTCCATTAATCATGATCAGGATGAATCGAAGCTGATTATAAACAATGTCTTTTATGTATTGCTTTATATCTTAATAACATTTTTTGTTGTTAATGGGCTCTTACTGCACAGCTGATAAAATGGTGTAAAAAATACCATAGCTTACTGAAGGAGCTATAAAACACTAAACAGAACAGCCAAGTTGCTCAGTTTCGCCCTCAGCTTTCCAAAAAGATCAATAAGATAAACACACAAAAGCGTTCTAACCTCCTGTCCCATAAGCATATTCCCTGGGCACTCCTGCCCCTCCCTGTCTGTCCCTCAGAGCTTCCCAGATCCTCCTGGTTCCTCCCCTGGGCATTCATGGCCGGGCAGGCGGCCTGCAGCGATCTGCAACCAGGCTTCCACGAGCAGTGGCAGCAGACTCTCGGGAGAGAGCTGTCTGTGGACGAGGCCGCCTCTGTTGCCGTCGTTACCCATTTGGCTAACAGCCCATAATAAGGCGCCGCTGCTACCGCCACCCACAGAGAAGGGATCGATGGAGACCCAGGGTGTCCCCCCTGAGACGGTAGCATCCCCGGCAACTTCTGGGGGGGGGGGGAACTTATGAATTCATATGAGTCTCCATGACGGATTCTGGAATTATCTGCGCCATGTGACGTTCTCTGCAGTCAAATCTAATGTCATGGGAAATGTCGTTCTTGTATGCATGCTTACCATGCATCAGCACAGGCCGTTATGTGTGTCCTCCCCATCTCCCATATATATAAGTTTGTATAAACATAGAAATAATAAACATTTCAATGTCGGCTTTTTTTCTCTATGCTGTACATGCAGACAGAGATGCAGGGGCCAAATGGATCACGGTGGTTTGACCCCGGGGCCGTAAAGTAACGTCACCGAGACACGGTCTTTTGCGAAGTGGATCTGCATGGTGGTTCAGCTCGCCAGTAAGGGTGTTTCCAAATGAGCAGATCGCTGGTAATGCTGATAAGACACACAGTGACTTCACAGCATGCCGTACCCCCGGTGTGTGGTTAATGAGATGATGAGGCACACCAGGGTGGGGTGGGGAATAACCTGCGGTTTGCGATGTGTTTGGGAGGAGGGGGCTTCCATTTGTTAGGGGTCAGACCACGCCCTCTTAATGGAGTCTCACCTGGCATGGTTCCCGCCATGCGCTCAATGCTCACTTGCACAAATCAAATTGTTTTCTTGTGCAAACTAGGCCCCGGGGCACTCCTCAGGTGTTCAGACCGATGGGCTTGGCGAGAGATTCAATTTTATCTCGTAAACTATAAACTGCCTTGAAAACAGCTGTGACATTTGTAGGGCTACTACCTCTCAAATACCTATCCTCCACTGACTCCAGACCAGCCAAAGCACATCACTCTTTCTCACTCATTTCCTGCTTGGCTCACAGATGATTTAGCCTGTTTTTCCTGTGGGTGCGGAGAAAAACACAAAATAAGAAACGGAAAGAGGAGCTCGACAAGTCTCCAAGACTTCATCATGACCCCGCTTAAATCAAAACTTTGTTGAAAATTAAGCACCCCTCCCCCAAAAAAAACTTAACCAAACATTTATCAAGATACAGAACAATTTACACAAAAAAAACTTTTTGTAAGATGTTTTTTTTTTCCAATTTGATGGCTCTAATTTGGCACACGGCACAATCAGCACGTATACATCTGGTATACATAAATGCATATTAAATATATTTATACATATTGATATATCTGGAACTCTTTATGAGAAAATGAGAAAGAGCTCCTATATATACATATATATGTATATATGTATATATGTGTGTGTGTGTGTGTGTGTGTGTGTGTGTGTGTATATAAATAAAACTTCCATGGCATATTTTGTCCTTCCATTTTTCTCTAATATTTTGAGAAAAGAATCGAGATAAAGGCTTGAAAGACAGAGAAAGAAAGAAAGGAAGAAAGAAAGAAAGAAAAAGAAAAAGAAAAGCAAATGATTTGAACAACATGCTGTGGAAGTTTTATTAAACGCAAACAGGCCTCTGTATTCATTGAGTGGAGTTGTCCGTTAGTTGAATTTTTTTAACTACTTTTTTCTTACACTGAAAATAATAGATTTATTTTCTCTTGTTTTAAGCAAAATTAGATGTAATAACTCTTAAAAATAACAGAAGTGCTATTCTGCAAAGACAGACAGACCATAGACGCGGCGGACACTACATGTGGTGAATCAAATCAACATCATGATAAAAGTCCCAATCCCCCTCACCCACCCACTCCTGCCCCCCCCATCACACAGATGCTCCACAAACCCAAAAACCGGTGCACCCGTACACATGCACACACACACATATGCACAAGGCATCGTGTGCAGGTATGCATTTCATGAAGAGATAAGATAGACTGATAGATAAATTGTTGTAAAAGATGCACTTTTTTTTTCTTAACAAAACAATCACAGTAACACTGTTCTCATCTCTGCGGTAGCGTCCATTTTAGCAGAGTCTGTTTCGGACGGACTGTTTATACAGTAAGTGGGAAAAAAAGAGAAAATATCTTTTGTGGTTGTTTCTTTTGAAGGATATGCAACAAACAAAATGGCCACTGAGTATTCCTCCCTTTGTGCACCCTGCGTATGTCTTCCTTAAATCCTTGCATCCACAACCAAATGTCACACGTTCCACAAAGAATCGCCGAAGGTCAGAATATAAACAGAAGAAGAACAAGCTTTCTTGTAAGGCATTGAAAAAAATATCAACACAGGTAACACATGATGTCGTCTTAGAGGCCAGTGTTTTTAAACTACTTTCCCAAAAGAGACATAAATGAGAAATAAAAAGCACTTCTCTTTGTTTTTTTGTTATCTAATAGAGAACAAAGTGTTAATTTCTCCACAGTCGTTTTAAAAAGGCTTTTTAAAATGATTATTAGAAAACAATAACACTGCTGATAGACTTGTACCTCTGTGTAATAGAAGAGGCAGGTCCAATTTGGCAGATCTGAACAACTTGACATCCAGTGAGTCTCTGTGACTCTTCATGTTAAAAGTTTTTAATTTTTTTTTAAATTACAGTTCTGTTCTTCCCATCTTCCCTAACCCAGAATATTTATAAAAAGAAATTCTGCCCCCCATCCCCCCGCCCCAACTCCCAAGCCTCAGTACCCTACCACCCCCTGTTCTCCTTAAAGCTATACCCGGGTGGTGGAGTGTGAGTGTGGCAGGCCAGTGGAGTTAAAGCCCGCTGTAAAAGTGTTGTAGGGGTGCAGGTTTGGCATGCCCACCAGCGAGTTGGGTATCATGGTGATGGTGTTGGGGGTCATGAGGGGAATGTCGTCGGGAGAGCGGCGGAGGGTGAGGGTGTAGTCGGGAAGGGAGGCCAGCCGCAGGGGGTCATGGGGAGCCCCGGCCTCGCACTCATGGTGGCTCTGGTTAATCTGCAGTGGCACAATCTGCTCCTCCGGCGTGTGGGCCAGGTCATTGGTGTTGGCCTGTCGCTGGGGGCTGGGCTGGCGGTGCGAGTCCTGCCTGCGCTTGTCCTTGCGGTAGTACAGCGCGGCGAAAGCCAGCACGTTGAGGAAGAGCAAGGAGGCGCCCACGGCGATGGTGACGCTCAACTCTGTGGAGTAGTCCCGCGGGTTCTCCACCAAGAGCGGGCCCGGCTCCTCTTCGCCGTTCCAGGGCTCCTTGCCGTTCTCGCTGTTGTAGGCCGGCGACATGGGTGGCCGCTTCGTGTTGAAGGGCCAGCTCTTGCCGTTGGGCCGCTTGGTGGACAGCGAGTTCTGCGTGGTCTCCAGCGGGGGCACTTTGGTGGTGGTGGATGTATAGTGGAACATGTCATGGAGGTTGTAGAGGTGGGGCACGAGGTGCTTCCAAAAGGCCACTTTGGTTGCCCGGTAGTGATCTCGGACGCGTGGCTTGAGCCCAATGTGCAGATACAGCTGGTCCTGAGGATTGTACTTGGACCAGGCCACCTCCTCGAAGCGGTTGGCCTTCGTATGGATGAACTTGGTGTCCTGAGGCACCGGCTTGTTTGGATCTCTGTAACACAAAAACAACAGAACATTTATTTGCGAAATACCTTTTTAACTCTTTCTATGAATGCCATGTATATAAGAATCTATGAATACATTCATAACACATCCATCCATTCATTTTCTGAAACCACTGTATTTTCTGTATCCTAATCAGTTGTGGGGGGTCTGGAACCTATCCCAAGGGTTATGGGAGCGACCACAACACATCGCAATGCAATTATAAAGCATTATAAACATGGCTATAAATATTTATAACATAATAAAATATATATAATATAATAAATATATATAACATATAAAGTACAGCATAGCCATGTTTTTTATGCATTATGAATGCCTTATGAAACTCTCATCTATAATGCTCTACATATAAGGTCATAATTCAGGACAAAGCATCCTTAAATCTTATACTGACCATTATAATGCATTATGAAGGTATCTATAATGCATTATAGATGACTGCTTTAAGTGTTACCAATATCTTTTTAATACTCAAGAAAGCATGTATGAGTAATGGAAAAAATCTGAAAATATAAATCGATCCCTTTATTCCACTATGATACAGCAAGCTTTCCACCTCTCTCCTGTGCTAAACCATCTTCATAAAAGGCTCTACGCATCAAAACACCTGACATACATCCCACAGGACACTGACGTTTACGAACAAATACAAATGAATCAACAAGCTTAATTGTTCTGTAGGAGTGAACAAGTTTTGATAAAATAGCGGCGCTGCCCCTTAGCTCTCCTCTCCGGAATAAGGTCAGAAAGCACATTAAGAGTAGTCTCAAGTTATCTGATCTCAAATTAATTGGGGGAGGTGGGGTGAAGTGGGAGGGTCCTCCAGGTGTAATGCGCACCGCTCTTCTGTAGGGGTCATTGTTTTCCACTGAGTGTCATTTAGGCTGACTGGCAGAGGCTGGCCACCAATTTCAATCACAGAATGGTATTGATTTATTGCCCGTGTTAGTATTTGGCATTCAGGAACAATCACAAGTCTCCTCAAGACAAAAGCCCCGCATTTTTGGCGCAGGGGAGTTTGGGCACTGTCCTACCACTCATGCTTTTATGAAGCTGCTGCAATGCAGGACCAGGAGTGGCCCGGTCCGGGGGTCGACGAACTGCCTATACACGGACAAATGTGCCTGTGGCAAGACTACTCGGCCTCTGCTGGAAAAACATTTCGATTGAGAAAAAAAAACTATGTAAACTACGTCAGATTTCCGGCAGATTTGCCGCGGTGATGAGCCCTGGCAAGAGGAAGAGCATCACTAAATCAGACGCTACACTGATTTCATTGCTTCTTAAGACTAGTTCCAGTGGCTGAATTGTGAGTGGATTCAGCAGAAAGAGGCTGGGCTTTCATGGTTTGAGATTGTCCTCCGCTATCCGTGTTTCTAAAGGATATGTACACAGAATCAGCGATACTGGAGATCACAGCTCTTCCCTTCCCAGCTCTTCCCTGCTGTCAATTTTTCTTTTTCAGGTCAGCGCTTCCCAGAGTGGGGAAGCAAATTGAGACGGCTGAGGAGAGCTCCCCAAGCACTGCTGGATGTCAGCGGAGCACGCCGTAAATAACCCATTTTATTAGGGCAGTAATGATCCCCAATGAATATCGACATCCGCGCTATGATGACTTTGTAGCCGAATATCAGTAATTAAGTTTCAAAGGAGCAGACATAGGAGGTAAGGTCATATCGATCCTCCGCATTTGCAACAACAAACACGGATTCGCTGTAGCTGCACTGGACTACCTTATAAATACTCACGGTGGTGCAGCAGTGTCCCCCAACTATAAGACCCCACCCCAGATAATAAATAAAAATGACAGAAACACAAGCATCGAAAATTATTTAGCGAGTTGTTTTCAGTTTTGCATCCCCCCCCCTTTTTGTTGCTTTTTCCTAGGGGTGCATGTGGAACTCCTGCTTGCGCTTTAGGCATATGTGTGTGTGACTTTTGTTTTCGGAGAAACAAATTCCTGGAGCCTTGCTGCAAATGAAGACAAATTCCTCCAAGTGGATAATACAAAATCAATGTGCCATTGTAGCCTAGATTTCTTCTCCGCTTGCAGTGTTACTACACAAGTGACTGACTTGGGAAATTGCACATACGTGTGCACAGTCTGCAAAGGCCGAGATGTCAGTAAATGCCACTTGTCTTGCTGAAAATGTGGTCACATGACTGCCGTTACTCTTCAGGCATGGATGCACCGCATTAGTAGATAGCTTCCTGTTAGCTCTCTTGCTAAGGCACTAAACCGAATCCCACAAATGATTATTGAAGTCATAAAACTAGGCATTTAAATGGGCTTTTACATTTCTTCTGATGTTTTCATATGGCAAGGGCGCCCGGGCTTGCATAATAAAACAGTCCTTCATCTCCAATAATCCCAGCTCACTCAAAGTTGACCTCAATAGATGCAGGCATAATAAGAGAAATGGGACATATAGACGTCAAATCTTAGTGTTCCACAACATTTAAAAAAGGGCAACTGATGGATACAATTAAGGTTTCAGACAATATCTGTCCCAAAAGAGCCTGTCTAGGGTTTATATGAGTAGAATGGCCTCTCCCCCACCTCACTGCATTTGCAGTGCATTTCAGTTTCCAGTCAAATCCACCCAAGGCCTGTAACAAGGTGTATTACTTCCTTGCCATCTCTAATGCAAACCAAGTTATTAGCTACAAACCTCTGATCAAGGGCTGAGTTTAATTGAGTGGGCAGTCTGGAGATGGGGCGTAACATATACCACCGCCTTTTTAAACACAAGATTCACAGAGCATTCAGGTGAGAGGATGGAAGAGGATTTAAGACTTAATTACAGCCATGTCGGCGAAAATGAATGGGTCTTTGTCAGACTTTGCAAAATAGGCCTTTGTGAACAAGATGAGGTCAAATTATATTTTGAAAATGTTAACATTCTGGCTCCAGGGTAACACTAGGGAAGAACAATGAACTTTAAGACCGAGGTTGAGAAGGCTTGGATCTTCGGATGAGGTTAATTGTCTTTAGGAGATTTTTTTGTTAAATAGCAGCAGAATTTGCATTCAAATCTGGAGTCTGGAGGTGTATGACATTTTTGGAACTGTTTGTGTTCACAAATTAGAGTGAGAGAAAGAGAGAGAGATAGAGAGGGAGAGTGGTAGAGGTGGAGAGTGAGAAGGACAGAGAGAAAGAAAGCTGTATGCAGCCGTGTCTTGTTTGCTAATGGTCTTGGCAAGGTCCAGAGCATGCAATGTCTTAACACAAGGACAAAAGGAAAGGAGGAGTGAACTCATCTAAAGAGAACTGGATCAATTGACCAGATGCGATAAGATGTGAGGTGTCATTGCCCGTTAGCCATGACACAGAGCTGAGGATTTTGCGAAGCATCGCCTAATTATAACTAGAGCAGAAAATACAAGGGATGTCAGCGAGTAGCTTCGGTCCATGCAGACATACTCTCTTCAGAACATATGGAAAAAAAACATGTTACTCACACAGGAAGTGGAACATGGAAATGCTAAATTTATCAAAACAGCGCGGAGGCTGAACGCACCGGAGGACTCGTCACAAGCAGGTGCGACCGCATCTTCCACAACAGAAGGAGAAGAGGTGTTCCTGATGTTTGAGCTTCCCCTCAGAGCTGGTTGTGAAGCACCGTGGGTGGGGGGGGGGGGGGTCTAATCCGCCCTTTGGGTGTAAAGTTTGTGTGCCCAGCAGCGGGGATTGTACAATGAACAGTAAGTTCAGGGTGTATTTTTGGCTTTTTTTTCCCTAGTCTCCCCTGCCCCCCACTCTGTTCGGATTCTTATACTCAGCTGTGCAAAATTACCCTTTGAGAAGCACTCAGGGTTTTTATTATCCTGGCATCTAATCCCAGGCTCTTTACAGGCTCAGGCCCTGCTGGTAGACCATACATAATCCCCTGACTAGAATAATACCTAGACTCTGGGAGGATTCAGCACTGTCTACATCTGAAAGCCTTCCTCTCGGTCGCTGTGCATCCTATGTCCGTCACACTTTACTCTCTGATTGGTTGAGTGGCACCTCTACAGGGTAAATGAGCCAGATCATACCAGGGTATGCATATTCCGATCTCCCCTCCCCCAGAAACTGTTGCTGTATAGAGGAAAGTTCAGCATTTGTCAGATGTGCAAACTTCATCAGCTGTTTTCCCAAGGGCTGGGAAGTGCTTTAATTACATGCAAATCAGCCCTGTATATTATATTGAGATTCTTATTTGCATTTGGATTACTGATGCAGAACACTGTACTGTAAATGCTGATAGGTAACATGATGGCAATAAATAATAATACATATACAGCAAGTAACAACAGGATCAAAAATGTGTTATTTCCGCAGTATTTGCATAATTCTACATTCATACTGAGCACTTAATTTCACCAATCAGCTATGCAACCTTCAGAAGAATACAAATGCAATTAAAAACAGTTATAGCTTAATTATTCCGCACATTCAGCCTTCAATTTTCTATTGTGTTGGTCTCATTAATGTTCACATGTATAGTGATCATATATAAATCCACTAATTTTTCATAGTGCTTATCCAGTACTTGCAAAGAGACAGGAACCAATCGCAAGAATCACAGGGCATGGAGGACCATGGATAAGGAGCCAGTCTAGGGTAGGACACACATTCATGGAAAGTGGCATTTTGGAGACACAAATTAACCTAACCACATGTCCCGGAAATGTGGGAAGAAACTGGAGTGTGAAAAAAAAACCAAGAAAAGCGAAAAATTAAAAAAAAAAACTGTGATTTCTCAAGCTACCTCATCACTGCGGCATTTGCACTAGTTTTCTCCCTTAAACAAAAATATATTGTTTTAAGTTTGAAGTAAAAAAAGATGATTTCAACCAGGATTTGAAGATCAAGAAAATGGAAATAGTACAAGACTTTGGGTAAAATATTTGCCCCTGTTTGCTGGCAAAGGGAATTATTTCTTTCGGGACAATGGTAGGGAAAGTAATATTCAGAGCATAACGAAAACGCAATTAAAAATACATCAAGAATTATAATTCCATCTACATATAAGATGCATATAATGAGTCCAATGAGTGCAATAATTTACATGCATATCATGCCCCTATCTCTACTGTGGCCATTTTATAACTTCACTTAAGCTAAAAAATGTGATCTTGAGATACAGGCTTCATGCGCCCTTTTATAACATATTGATAAGAGATACATGTACAGTATAATCTCAAGTGACAATATGCACTAATTAAGGCATCAATGATTTATTACACAGAATTCACAATTCACCGCTGTTTAGGCAGAACTCTGAAGTCGTTAATTCTTAATGTTTGTGTGCTTTTTCTGGTTGCTGAGATTAACCTGTGCACACAGTAGAACAGTCAGGTCACCAAGCTGGCAACAGTATGATTCAGTTCTACATGCTGGCGAATGCTGATTCACTTTCATCACTTTGTCTCACACGCTCAGATTCTGCTTCCTGGAATGCCAGGGGATGCTGGGATTTGGGGCACTGGCATCTCCATTAGTCAGCTTTCCTGTTGTCGCTTTTCTGCTCACTCTTGCAGCTTGTCATTAGCTGGACTGTGTGGAATTGTGGGGAGGATGCGCGTGGCTCTGGACAGATATCAGCAACGTCAAGAACAGTCTAACCTAAGAAAGAGGAGCAAGGACGGCTCTAAAATGGTCATCAATGTCAGCCAGCTGTAAGTGAGAAAGGCATTCTTTCAGCACCGGGACTGTGGACAATGTCACAGCAGACGTGCCAAAGACCAGTGAGAGACACTGGAACCAGCTTGTCCAAACCCCTTTGTAACAACGTGGTTAAAACCTGCTGTTCAGTCCATAGCATGAAATGGGCAAGTTCTCCATTGTTCAGTAGTTCAAACAGACCTTTGTGCCTCACTGCCAAGCAAGGGCGCAGTAGGGGCATGGATACCCTAGCAGATTCAAGGGACACAACACTTTACAGGGGGCCTTGAATACATAAAATTATAAAATTAGTGAAGGAGTGAGGGGTGAAGGTGACATTTTGTCAGGGGGCCCAGAATTTCTAGCTATGCCCCTGCTGTTAAAAGCTGGATTTTTATCTCTCAGTAGGTAACACCTGGGAGGCCAAAGCAGCTCTGCCCACCAGAGGACAGTGAGGCTGTGCCATAAGTGGGGTAGAGTAGAATAGGTTTGAGGTCTCCTCAGGTGTTAAAAATAAGGGTTTTTGGGCCTAGGAGTGGAACCCGTGGGTTTTTCTGGATTAAATGGCAAGAGCATCGTGTGTGACACAGAAAAATGATCTTCTTTTAGTTGAGTGATGGACCAGTACCATGTAGATCTGGAATGTGTAATACTTTGTTCTGTAGCCATTCATTCATACAAGGTAATGGCATGTAAATATTCATCGGAATGGTCTTTCAGCACAAGTTTCTCCAGTGTCAAAGAGGCACATAGGCATGTAAGTCCATTCAATATCTGAACATTCCTTGAAGCACAGGTGAAACTAGTTATGGCTTCACTGTCAGACTACTGACGTAATGAAAATCTGGAGCTCTATGCTAGCAAGGTCAACAGCAGAGAAAACCACTGGACCTCTCTCTGGGTCTCCTATGTGCGAAATGGGAAGCTGTCACTGCTGTCTGCTTGGACTACCTGAATCCCACACGCACATGAATATTTCCCATTCCCCTGGGTATGGTGACACCCGGGGCCACTACATTGGCATCATTGATTAGGTGACATTTAGAGTTTTAGTTGATTTTTAGCCAGTTGTTAATTGTATCTAACATACATCAAAAGGCACTAATTGCAGTTAATATCTCTGAGCCCTTCACGATTTTCAGCGTGATGAATTACTGCCCACCATGGCTCACTGCTAGCAGAAGGTAAGCTGGTACTGACCAACGCCCATGTTTGTTGCATGTGGGCATGCAGTGCGAGGACCTGCAGAACTCGATGCATTGATTTACGTTATGTTTTAGAGCTGGCTCTGACATTCATTCTGTTGCTATAAATACCGTATGTACAGCCGCCAAATTACAAAAAGCAATAGTCAGAGAACTGAGGACACTGGTTAGTAGGTACTGGCAAAACAATGTGTGATTTTTTCAGATGCATACTCAAAACAACAATACGCCAAATTGTGGATCCTGAGGGACTGCTCTACCGTACTCAATCTGTTAATATATTTTTTATATACTGCATTATGAACAGAACTAAAAACTCTTGAAAAACAATCCACAATATACCCAAAAGAAAAAATGGGGTGGTTGTACTTGTAAGTATGCTTTTATATGCTATATATTTTTATGCTATATATTGTGAAAACTGATTGATTTGGCCACTATTCAGTGACCAATGAATTGCTCATACGTAGATATAAACATGGGGGTGGCACTATGGTGCAGCGGTTAGCACTGTTGCCTCACACCTCTGGTACCAGTGTTCCAGTCTCCATCATGTCTCCATGTGTGTGAAGTTTACATGTTCTCCCCATGTTGTCATAGGGTTTCCTGCAGGTACTACAGTTTTGCCCGCATGGTCCAAAAACTTGCTGAGGTTAACTGGGGTTACCAAATTGCCCATAGGTATATGTGTCTGAGTGAATGGTGTTTGACTGTGCCCTGAGATGGGTTGGTGCCCCATCCTGGTATGTTCCCTGCCTTACACCCACAGGCTCTGGACCTCTGTGATCCTGAATACGACAAGTAGTTACAGAAAATGGATGTATAGCTATAAACAAATTTCTGCATGTCTAAGCTTCTTTCTTTTTACAAAAACACTTCAATGAATCATTTGACTGTAATAAGCAGAACCCTACAAGTTGTTCTAGTGAGATATAATAGAGCTTATACAATCCATAACCTTGCAAACAAAACGTTTTTGCTTATACTTGCTACTAGTTCCCAAGCAGGACAGCGAAATACTGTTGATTGAAAAGCTGTTCAGACTCTCACTTTGAATAACATTCCTATGTACCTTACATTGTGGCTCATGAAAGCTTGAGAATTCAATTTCATGGTGTCAGCCAAAGATTTTTTTTTGTTCTTCATAATACAATTGTGTTGTAGGCCAGCACAAAGCAAGGTAAATAAATAATAAAAAACAGCACATTTAGTGTTTCAAGGTCTCTTCAAAATTATGTTTCTGGTAAGCAAGGAGCATAAAATCAATTATACATTTAACGCTGTTATGAATTTATGGCCAAGGCTGTTGCAAATAATGCTCAAATGAACGCTCTCGATGAGCTCCTGCAGACAAAGAAGAACTGAATTCCACAGACAGTTTGGTGATGAATGTTAATTTTTGCACTAAAATGGGGGAATTCAGCAGAGGGGAATAAGGCATAATGTAAGAGCCACGGCCCTGGTGACAACTGTTGTTTAGGAATGAAGGAAACAGGAAAATCAGGCGACTTCTGTGGGTCAAAATGCCTCCATGCTTGTCAATGCAATGTGCAACATATTGTGAACTCTGGAACGTGCTGTTTCTTAGATAATTCTTATTCTTCTGGATTGTAGTGCAGCCAAAGAATAGAGAGGAAATTGTGAGAAAGCAATGTCGAAATAGCTTATGGACTGCATCATGTTTGGAATGCCAAAAAGCTGCATATCTCAGCTGGTTAGCAAGCACTGTTTGCGTGCTGGAAGACCTGGGTTCAAGTCCATTCCTTCTGGAGGCGTGGCTCATTGGGTTAGGCTGCTATCAATGGCGTAGGAGAGTAGTTTGAGGTGGGGGAGCAGAACTGAACAATTTAAATACAACGGTCTGTTTATTAGGGTTACAAATGAAGCCAGATTAAATATTGGGGGGACACATTCCTCCTGTCCCCTCCCGGTCTCTATACCTCTGGCTGCTGTGCCTGTAATCAGAAGGTTACCAGTTCAAATCCTAGGCTTGGCAGAGGAACTTCACTGTTGGGCCCTTGAGCAAAGCCCTTAAACCTTAACTGCTCCAGGGACAGTCTGACCCTGCGTTCTCAAAAATGTGTATTGCTTTGAATAAAAATTGAATAAAAAATTTAATATATATATGTGAGTATATATATGTATGCATGTCTAAACATGTGTG
The DNA here is from genome assembly GCA_011763525.2 of Mormyrus iriodes. Lineage (NCBI taxonomy): Eukaryota > Metazoa > Chordata > Actinopteri > Osteoglossiformes > Mormyridae > Mormyrus > Mormyrus iriodes. The sequence goes on from JAAGVU020000002.1 coordinate 22,265,099, forward strand.
TGTGTGTGTGTGTGTGTGTATATATATATATATATATAAAATGCATATAATATATGTACGCACAAGCTATAAATACCACCATTAAATGTCAGTGTCTAGGAGTTAATCATTTTTTCGAGGTATATAGAATAACACCCACATAAGCTGAAATATTTGCTAGTTCTGTTGAAAGTTTAACAAGAACATATTTCTTCCTGAAAATCTCTTTTTATGAACGCATATGCACCTGCAGCCTTCTGTTTTAGCGGCTGGTGTCTACTTTTTGTTCCTTCAACTTTGATCTGTCAAGAGGCCGGACTTGAAAGACACTTAGCAAATGTCACTTGCTTTCATTGATAAATGTCACGCAGACAGGTAGATAGAGAGAAACAATTAAAGATTCAAGCTGTCCCTATTCAATTATTCTTTGGTAACAGTGGCTGTCAAATTAAATTTGGGTTGTTAGGAGAGATAGGTTAGAACAGTACTCCATGTACGAGCACGAAGGGATTCATGCTCAAAGAGTGTAGAAGGAAAAAGGGAAGGAAAAAAATGGAGGGAGCGAGGCAGAACACTGGTGGGAGAGGCGATCGACTGAGGATGGGGCACGTGATCGATATAGCTTTGGGCTGCTATGTGATACGTTTCACTAATCACTTTCTGTCACAGGAACTTTTGCACTGGATTGTACTTATGACCCATGCAACCCCTCTGCCCCTGTCCATCACTCATTTCATTTCTCTCTCTCTCACACACACACACACACACACACACACACACACACACACACACACACTTTTGCCCTATAAAAATGTCCTAGATCTGAGCTAGTTTTAACCTACATGCAAGAACCATGCGATTGACTGAGAAACAATCACATATAAATTTTTTAAAAGGGTGAAAAAAAAGCATTCATTATGTAATGTCTGTGGGGGCCTCTGTTCATTGCTGACCATTTGGTTTGTGCTTATTTACTATGAGCTCTTCACCAGTGACACGGAAAAGCGAAAGTAGTAGCTTGTAACGTGTGACTTAATACTGGCACCATCTGTTGTTGTTCCAAGGAAGTAGACGGCTTTCGGTTGTCGGTGTGTTCCACTAGGCGGCTGGCACTTACCCGGTTTTGGCAAAGTTGGTCCAGTAGGTCATGACGACAGCGCTGAGCATGACATCGTTCTTGGAGAAGTTGCATGGGAAGAGGTCTGTGGGGCCGATCATGGGGATGCCAAAGACGTAGGGGACCTCGTCTCCATGAGCCGCGTCAGACCACGCTGGCTTCATCAGGCTTTGGCAATGATGATAGAAGGCGTAGAAGTAGGTGGGGGAGCCATAGCGGGCGTGCAGATCCGCCGTCACCACGGCTGGCTCCACCCACTGGTGGTCAGTGAAAAGAGCCACCAGAGTCTTCCGCCGTGTTTCGGGGTTGTCGCGGTCTGCCCAGTCCGTGTACATGAACTTGATGGTCTCCCGCAGGGTGTCCTTACCCTCCGGGTAGCCATAGAGGCTGTCCACAAAGTCAGAGACAGAGAAATCAAAGTCGTTGCCTGACACACCGTCCTCGGAGTCGACCACGTTCTCCACAAAACGCAGGCCTTCGCCCTGGTTGACTCCCAGCATGATGTCATAGTTGAGGAACTCGCCCTGCTCCATCAGGATCTCAGGGTCGTCGGGGATGACGTCGCCGTCGATCACCGGCCCGAAGGCCACGTGGTAGCGGGCTGGCTGGATGTCCTGCTCCACCAGCTCACGGGAGTTCTTCCGTCTCAGGCAATCCACCATGTCCAGGGTATCCAGCACATTGCAGCCGACCTTCTCGGCCAACAGACGGGTGTACTTCACCGGCTGGTAGTTGACCGCCCAGCTGGACAGCGCTGAGCCACTCTGGATTATAGCCCTGTGGAACAGACCTGGAACGGAAACATGTTGGACATGAGAGACTGGCGTTTTGCTAATAGACCTTATTTTTTTTCGTCAAGCTGCTTTCAAGCTGCTAGCGTAGCGAATCCTGTCAACACACGTGTATAAAATGGCTGTCCATATTCCGTGTTTGCACACAGCACTAATTTTATTGTAAATCTCTTGTTAAATGGTCTTCATGAAAATTAGTGTACAGATGGCTTTGCTGTACCCACAGAGAGGAAAATAAGGACACAGAGCCATGTTTTTTTTCCCACATTCACTGTTATCTACATTTTCAGTTTAAGCTATGTTTGCTGGGAAAGTGATGGCAGCTTGTTGTAACTCACTCGAAACACTTCTGAAAAGATGGGGGAAAATGTGAATCGCAGCCTCAGGATTCCTGCATTCTGCGATCCATGGCCTCACAATCATCTACCTGACCGCACAATTGATCCTGTCCGTCACTTTGGCCCATTTCCAGGGTGCAGTGCGCACTGCGAAAGTTTACCATACACAAAAACCGCATCCCTCCCTTCCAAGGTGCACTCTCGGTAATAACTCCTCAGGAGGACAAAGCACTGGAACAATACCAATCGCCAGTACCAATATTGTGGAATAAGACACAGTTAGGGGATGTTTTTCTGGAGGTACTTTTTCAGGGTACAGTCAGGGCTTTCACATAGATGAGGTATTAGAAAGAATATTTCATTACTTTTAGCCATCATAAAATAAGACTATATTGAATGATTCGTTGTTTTCTCCAATTACAGATCAATTACAAATTAATTTGCAATTACAACTCAATTACAAATTGAACTACACTTGAGGGGGCAAGTGTAATTAGCACTGAAAATATAAATGTCTTCTACACACGACCATGTTCCTAGCATGCTGCATGCTGTGCAGCTGCACGTACTCACAGAAGTACAAGCACCTGTTATTTGCCATCCTGCATCACTCCCTTTTCTCTGACCTGTCCAGTGTGTGTGTGTGTGTGTGTGTGTGTGTGTGTGTGTGTGTGTATGTAAATGTGTGTAAGGATGGGGCTGCATGCCCCCCCCCCCCAATGAGAGGCAGCAGATGTCAGGGATCTACCCCTTGAAAAAGAACCCCAGAGGTGGCTGGGAGATGAAAGATGGCCACCCCTGGGTGCAGGCGCCCCCACTTAATCCTTCGCTTCCTCTGTCACCACCGATAGCAAAGACCAGCTACTCTGTCAGAGCGTGTTAAAGGTTCAGAATTTTCCAGAACCCAGCTCTTGGTACTGCAGAGCAGCTGCGCACCAGCAACTTCAATGACGCCCTAATGGGAACTATGGAAACGCGCCGCCACACAGAACAGCATGCAAATACCGCGCACAGATTCAGACATAGCGAACGTTTACAGACAGGAACTCTCATGTTGATAACTCACACTCCAAGCTAATGCAGTATTGATTGAGCTGTAATATTGCAAGGAAAAAAGAAAACGAAAAACAATGTGATTTAAAATGTGTCTCAGGGGTCTTTGTGAGAACAAATGAATCTCATCACTATGTTCCATATGTCTGTCTGCCTCCTACTGAAAAACCACAATGTGTGTAAGGGGCAGGTGACCTGAAACCTCTCCCACAGCACCCCCAGCTATTCCATTTAACCATTAAATTCCACCTCCAGCTCACCTTAATCAGCTAATTATGGAGCTGAATATCACTTGGTTAGTTTGCGCAGACTGTCCGGCGCTGGAATACTGTAGAACAAATATACAGAAATACTGGAGATTACCCAAGGACCACCAGTGCTTTTGGGGGTCAGGCCATTTTATACATAAAACGTTGTTTGCTGAGACAAAACCTACTCTGTGACATGCATTAACGAACTGCCCCTCCTGGAAAATCACAGAGAAGAATACAATTGATTTCCACTCACGGACAGTGCCTATTATCCCATTAGTGAGCAGAGTATGCGATAGTAAGCAAAGTCAAACACTGTGCTTACACGGCGATTCGTGGAAAAAGTCGACTTTAACCCACTTCAGAATGCAGCCTGATGCAAATAAAACTTGAAATAGTGTGCGGTTTAATTATCATTTTACTTTAATACCATCCTTATTTTAGAATTTGCATATTCCTTAGCCCAGTGTTTCCCAATCTGGTCCTCGGGGGCTCACGGTCAGTCCATGTTTTTGCTCCCTCCAAGCTTCCTACCAGACAATTACATTTTTTTCTCCCTCCCAGCTCCCTACCTTGAGTTGGGAGGGAGCAAAAACTTAGACTGTCTGTGGGTCTCCGTGAAATGGATTAGGAAACACTGCCTTAGCCTTTTAAGATATTGAAGGGCTGTTGGTAGGAAGAAAAAAAAATCAGCTGCAATGAAATGTTCATTAACACACGAAGATGATCGCAGCCTGTCCTCAGAGTTCTAGAGCCTGTCCATTAGTGTAATCATTATTATTTTGGGCACAGTTTTGCAGGCCATTGGTTTGTTATGTAGAGGGAGCGAAGCTGCACCTGACGTGTAGGAGAACAGCACCCTAACCGTAAGCAGATCCATCACACCCCAGTGGCTCTGGCAGATTGAGGTCGTGGTGAGTTACGACACAAGCTGTGGGGCGATCACTCATTTGGCCCTGCCGAAACACGGCTTCTCCGTGGTCCGTCGACCTCGACCACCTGCCCTTATCTGGACGCTAAGAGAAGCAAAGAGACGCTGGTCTTTGCTGGAGATCGATGGAGACTCACTAAACCTACACGTGATGCCTACATCATCATATATACTATATATTTATATATACACACATATATATTGCATTTTCCCTATTTGTCAATACATAAGCATAAACAATTTCAATTTCTACATTATGCTTTTTCTGCAACCCGTTCTTCAACGTGCAACATAACTTTAATGCGAAATCATTAACATTCGCACTCTAATGAGCAACTATTTGTTGTCAGGGCACCAAGCAATTGCGATGCACGAAGTTTATTTTAGCTTTATTATTCAAATGATTATCCAGAATGAGAGAAAGCGAGGAACTAAGCTGAGCTGTGGTCTATTTCTTTTAAATGGCAAAATCTCACATTGTGATGAATACCTTTGTGCAAGCAGCACTGTGGTTCCTGTGACCTTGAATTGCATTGTGCCACGCTGTCACATGGACTAGCAACAGTGTCAGACATTGTTGTTGAGTATGAAGCCGCAAGAACAGGTTTCCCCATCAAGCCAGAGTACATGGTGAAAAATGACCACTCATTCTTTGTCTTGGTCTTCTCCTTAAGGCTGCCTGCCCCATTGATTAGATCTGTTCCGCTGAATCTATGTTGCCTCTTTATTTAACATAGATGTCTGCCTGTAGAAGACTTTACTGTCAACTTCTGACCTCACATGTTGGCCTGACCTTGGCACCTGACAGTTTCTGTGAAACATTCAGACGTGCAAGTGTGATTCGTGAACTGCCCTTTTACCCTCACCGGCCTTCACTTTTGCAAAGCTCAGTAATTCACACTACTATAAAACAGAACCCACTTATCCATCACCACATATATAAATATACACACACACACACGTCCATTTTCTGTTCCCACTTGTCCTATAGAGGGTGCAGAGCCTATCCTGGAGGCTACAGGCACAAGGCAGGGAAGAGCATGCACACACAGCCAGTGTGAACTCCAATTTAGCTTAGTGTGTTTTTGGACTATCTAGGTGAAATCTGATGTACTCAGAGGAAACCCCACGATTACATGGGGAGAACAAGTAAACTCCAGACATGAAGCAGACTCAAACCCAAGTCTCTGAGGTGTAAAGCAACAGTGCTAACCACTGCACCACCATTCTGCCCCCTAAATACATGCATTTTTAAAATCAGAAGACATAGAAGCTTTGTCTGTCTTCTCTTAGGCCACAAGGGGGAGCAGCTGCCTGAAAGTGCGTGCAGGGAGTTCATCGCCTCTACCAATCTCTAATGTGCCTGTGGCTGCGGTCTCCATAGCTACTACAATGTCTGCTTCTCGCTCAAGCAAAGCTGTTGTTCAGCTGGTCACACATGGCTGAATGTTATCCTTTCTATGACTAGACACAAAAACCCAATGGCACGGTAAATCATTCCCTTCGTTCATCTGCAGCGATGGCATTGCGCTAATTTATTGCTGTCGTACGCCGTTATAACGCACGCGTCAATGTTAGCCTCTGAATCAATTAATCTGCTCCTATAAAGGTTAAGGGGCATTTCTACCAAACGTGCTATGTTACGTGCTAGTTCCTCGGGTGTAGTTGGGTTTCACTGGGTGTTGTTGATGTTTCCTTTTTTTAAAGAGATTCCACACATGGATGGCTGAGGTTGTCTTCACACTTTATCATTAACAATGAAGCACGACTCCAGATGCCCAAAATAGGTCAGCCCACTTGCAATACATCAGTTTCCCTCTTCCCGTCTCCCCTGCTCCAGGTGGCTGAGCAATGCCTTTCTTCATGCTTTGCTAAATAATTCTCACAACCTCTTAAACACTTAGGCACAACTTATCAACCAAGACGAAATGCTCTTTAAAGAAATGCCCTTTGAGGCAATGTCTATTTTGCTCACTAAACATGCTTGAGTAAAATCAGCCTCCAAATGCCAGTCATTTATCGATTTTCAGTATTATTTCCACCTTTAATTTTCATCTACATGAAACCTATTGTTAGTTTATGTCACTGACTTAAAAGAAAACCAGCTTAATTTTTCTACTGTTACAGGATAAAAAAAAAACACAAATAAACGATTTTGTTATATTACATTTAACAATTCTGCAGAAACAAAGACCGCTTTAGTGATTACTGACCCAAACTTTTTTTGAATAAGTATAGCTACTAAGGCCTCAAATCAAGGCTTTAAACTCTTTTCCACAATATTTTTATGGAATAGGTACAAATTTCACTTATTGTGATTAAGAAGGGTGAATTCATTCATGTTCTGTTAGAGACATTAGACAGGTTTTAAACACTAGTGCTTAAACCACTTCAAAATGAGCCGTATATGAATATTAAATAGCATGACAATACCAGGTTCAGGCCTGAGATTTCATCCTAAACAGTATATTCCTCCCATTCCTTAGAAACAGAAGATCATTTTGACGTACAGTGATCCCTCGCTATATCGCGCTTCGACATTCGCGGCTTCACTGTTTTGCGGATTTTATATGCAAGCATATCTAAATATATATTGCGGATTTTTCGC
>JAAGVU020000002.1:22272266-22305792 GCA_011763525.2 Mormyrus iriodes
CTTTTGTAGCCACAATTGTGATTTACTTCAAAGTCCCTTTTCATGTGATTTTCCACTAATATGCCTACCTCCCCCATATGCATAACCCCTTACAAAACCCCTTACAATTTGAGGCCCTTGGGCTACACACTGCCTACAAGGACAGTGAGTCTCCTTAGTTCTGGCGCTAACCGGTCTGAGCGTGCCTGGCTTCTCCGCCCTCGCTTATCGTGCTCTCACTGCTGCTTGGTTAGATCTCCTGTCAGCCCGCTTTGTTGATGCCGGCTTCCTACTGCTCTCACCTGTTTAAAAGCACCGACCCTGAACCTTAATATCCAGGCACAGAACAAAAGAAAGGTCACCCTCATGAAAAAGACATCTCGGGCTCCACAGTTGTAGCGAAAGCAGCACCCTATACCCGAGTCTCAGAGGAAGTTGATGCATCTGATGCAGCAGGATTTAAAGCTGATATATTTTACGGACGTGTCCTCTCCTCTTTGTCCGTGAACATGCTATGTTAGTGATACACAGTATGTACAGTAACAGTCAAAAGTCTGGACATGCCTACCGAAAATCATTTGATTTTTAGAACGACCCTAAGCACAACTCGATTTATCTTGTATTGATTACAATACAATTATTATTATGCTTTCCATCTTGTAAACAAGATGATGCCTGGTCCTTCATTGCAACATATGATATGTATTACTTTATTGCCCCGAGGCCTTCTGCTATAATGTGAATAACACAGCTAAAATAGACTAATGCATTAAAAGCAGGTGTGTCCAGACTTTTGACTGCTAATGTATATGCGGCAGATATCCACCGCTACTAAGCAAAGTATGCAGTATTTCAACAGCACATTTCATTAAAACAATATTTACATGCAAGTTTTCATGGTCCATGTTTTAAATTTTGCAGCTAATAAGCCAATACAGCTCACAGATTATTATTTACCTCAAGTAAGACACCAAAGTAAAATTTCCTATTGTAATTCTCCTTTCTGGTGCTGGTAGCAGATGTTTTTCCTTCTGGGAAGAAAAGATAATGAAGCACTGTCCCAGCAGACACATGCCAAACACTATCAGAGTGAAACCAAAGTTATACCTAGACAGTGGAAATATATATTTGTATCACTATCCCCAAGAACCCTACCCTACATCACTGCATCCTCTCAGAAACTCTAGTGCGATAAATCAAACTGAACAGATCTCACACCTTAAAGGGGTAGAGCATTAACAACAGGTTTCTGCAGCAGTTCACTTTAATAAATCATTCCACTATAATTGCCTTTCATGGATCTTTGGGACCATTTTATACATCTTACTGATTGCTGTCCACCAATCCTGTGAAATGTCAAGAGTTGATTCCGTCGAGTTCATATTCGAAAGGACTAATTGGAAAAAGGTGTATTGACTCAAAGACGGAAGCTGCTTCATTTGAGTCTCTGCAAATATTCTATCGTTCGCTGGCTGAGAGATGGGATTTTGGGTCATTACCATAAGAGTTTAACTAAATGACATACAAGAGTCATAGTCCTCAACCAAGCCTGATGAAAACTGATCTTGGGCAGAAGATTCTGCATGTTCTATTCTGTGTCATTATCTAAACAAAGCAATGACCTTTGTGGTGACGTAAACACAATACCCATTAGTGTGCCATTAATGTGAGACTGCACTCCTCTATGGACATAATGCCGTCATTTGGACGCAGAAGAAAAAAGTTATCCTCATTTTTGGGGATATTTCTGTTGGAATGTGGTCATTTTTTATTACTATTACTCTTACGACGACAACAACAACAACAACAACAACAACAACAATAATAATAATAATAATAATAATAATAATAATAATAATACGAAGAAAAGGTATTATCGTGATCCATCAATTTCCTATGGGAATTATCCTGTGCAGAGTTGCAATGAGTCTCGGAGGCATGGCTGTGGACACCATGACCAGGATGCTGGGCCATCACATGCCACCTGCTCACACACATATGGGCAATTTAGTGATACTCATTCACCCAAGTCACATGTCTTTTGGATGGTTTGAGGAAACCCACGTAAACACAGAAAGAACATGCAGGCACCACGCACAGAGGTGATGCTTAAAGTCATTATTGTTGTAATTGCTATTCTGTTTTAATGTGTTAGGTATTTGATTTATAAGAATAAGATTTAAGTGACTGTCTTTACAACCACAGGGCTAAGGTGGATGATGCTGTTTCACAGATGAGCCAAGAATCAAACCTGCATTGTTTTAATAAATGCATACATGCTAGAAAAAATATAGATAATTAAAATTAAATGAACAATATCTTTCCTAGAGGCTGCCCAAATGCTCCTTTTCCTCTATCACATCCTGAAATGGTCTGAAACGACTACTGTTTCAAAGTCACCTGCGGCTTTCCCTTCATCAGAAAAATCCGCCCAAGAGCGGGTTAAGAGAGTGCTGCTTTCCAAATGAGAGGGCTGATTACTCCCTACTGCTTTCTATAAAAATACTGAAATGCATCCGAAATGTACATGCTTAGCATGCAAAATGTAACTTTGCCTGGAGACTTGATTCCTGGTCGTTCATTCTATAGGCGGGAAACAAGACATATACATTCAGTTCACAAACTGATTTATTTTAAATGCACAAATGGCTAGTGAAGAATCCATAAAAGACATAGATTCTCAATGCTTTCAATGTCTAACTGTACTCTGCCTAGCATAAACGACACAAAACGGCATGTCTCCTTCCATTAGATGATTTTCTCTGGCACACTGATTTAGCTACAGAAATGTAGCCACTGACGTGAATGTGTTTCGAGATTTTGGTCAGAGAGTAAGCTATTCGATAATGAAGCAATATTTCAAAATGTGGTAAAGCTTTTATGACAGGTTCCAGTGTGCGTAGGTGATTAGACGAATGCAGATGAATATGAATAATGATGTATTTTATGGTTACATCGAATAATACGAGTCATTAATGTAAGAATAAGAACCATAATTGTGTTACTTTGGATTGCGTATGTTTTATAATAGTCATATAATATAAAAAGATGATTCTACCTGTGTATACTGGATGCAGAAGTATCACTGCAACAGTTTCATTATTATGTTGTAGCCTTACTTTTGAGAACGTGTACAACAATATTGCCACTTCTGCCTTGCAAACGCTGTCTTCTACTTCTCCAGAATCATAATTTTTAGCACCACTTTCAATACTCCAGCCTTATAACTATCCTCCTCTTCTTAGCTATCCTAACCCGTACTTGCGCTGTTCTACGGCCGTCCCATAGACATTCAATCACAATGTGCCGCTGCCACGGTGACCTCTGTGGAGACGCTCCGGAACACGAGTGTTGGTAAACAAGCTCTCCATGAAAGGAAATCATAAAAAATTCACTGGCTTCCCTATGCATGAGAGCATTGCATTGCTCAAGGAATGTTATTACTCTCTGACACAAAATATACAATTATATATACTGTGGCCCTGACACTATTGGCATTAAACGGCTGTACATGGACAGACTATAAAAAATGACATTTACACATAAAAAGCCATTCATATTCATGGGAACTTTTCTAAATCAAATATGAACAAAAATGAAATTAACTTTGTATATATTACCCTTGAAACAATAATATATAAAATATAAAATGTATGATTTATTTATTTATTTATATTTATTTCTAGAGCAGGGAAATTCTAGAATTTAGAAGCTATAATTTGGAATGTCACAGACACAATACACAATTTGATGCGGTGAATATTAACTATGTACCATTACAGTTCTGTTTCTGAACATTGCCAGCCTAGACTATCAAACGACAAACCATTCTTTGAGTTTGCAGTAATTTCCCTTTTCATCTGAAAACAGCGATCTTACTCTCCACTCTCAATCTGATTTCCCTCATAAAAGAGGAAAGGTAGGAGGAAACAGCGGGTGAACCGCTTGCTTCACCATAGAAATGCAAAGCAATCCCATCCACGCTCCTCTAAAAGAGAATCCCAGAGGTTTAATTATCTGGATTGTCAATCAAGGTGAAAATAACAACAACACCTGACAAAACAGACAGTCTTAGTCATCAAACATGTCATAGACCTGCTGTCAGAATCAAAGAGGTGAGAGACTGTGTTGTCGTAAATGCAATACAATGAGGGGGAAAAGGAAATGTTTTTGAAATCAAACACACTGGTGCATTTATAGTGATAATGAAGCGAATAAGTCTCGCCACATATCCCAAAAAAGGAATAGAATGACTCCTGTTTAATACACGCGGCTAAACAAACATTGTGGCCATTTCCCAGAATTCCACTTTTTCTTTAGAACATAAAGTAAATTTAACGCTGCATCACACTCAGAGCACGCTGGGACATGCAGTCCATGTATTTATTTTGACTGCAGTAAGGGTTTGAATCCTCCAGGGGGTGGTAGCAGTGGTACGCTGTGCCAAGGAGCCTGGATCCTCCGTTCACCGTACGGTAAAGCATAAAATGGAGATCAGCGTCGAACCAGGGGCCTCCCCAGGTCTGACCCAGGGTAAGGGTTTGGGGATTTCATTTTATAGAGTATGCCCTTGTCATTTCCCTGAGGTCAGGCCAGATGGTAATATCTCAATTTAGCTATTGATGTAAGTTTCACTTTTCATCAGCCTGTTTCTCTTTCTGAAACAGCATTTGTGCGGACGATCTGTCATTCGGGGCTCGTCTGAATAAATGGATGAGCAGCGTCTCAGGGATGTAACGAGAGACATCTCTCCCCAGCCTGCAGCCTCCACCCACGTGTGAGAATGTACTGTAACGCACCACATTGCTAGATTCTTACCCTCTCTCACAAATTCTTATCATTCGGCGTTTCGGCTACTAAATCGCATCCATTTACATTTTATTCAGCAGATGCATTTGCAAAGAGCAACATGAAATTGAGAAGGTGGGGTCAGGCAGCAAAATCACTCTGTCGACCCTGGGATTTAAAGTGGCCACCTTGCAATCACCACCACAACACCTTAACCCATCCAGCCACACACCACCCCATGTCACCTGGGTGTAGTCCCCATTATATGGCTCTTTTTTTAAGCCATGTGCAAAACATCCATTCAATTGCTCTGGTTGTATCAGTTAATAATTCAAATCCCAGTTGTATCCAGTTAATCAAGCAGGTATGTCAGACTAATGGAAGCAATGTATGCATAGATACGTGCCTATTAAAATCTTTCACATAAGCACATTAAGTGACTTGTTTTTCAACACGTTTCCGGAGTACTCCATTACACATTTGTAAATCTTATATGCAGTGAAAAAAATATATACACATATATTAGAGGCAGGCACAAGCTGGACCGTGGAAAGTAAGCCGAAAAGACCAGGGAAATCCAAAGTTCAACATTTGATTGTAAAAATTCAGAGCTCATATATAACAATTCACTCAAAAAGTAGTTGTAACAATAACACAACTTTCCTTGCCTGAGACCAAAACTGAAATTCACTGATGCATTAGACAGTTCAAGAAAACGGAATGTGAAGAAACATTTCTGGAGTGTACATACTACGCATGCTCCTCCAGAAATTCTACATGTGCATATTCTACAATCAATATATGCAATTTATCAGCTATGAGTAAATGTTCCTGCAGATACAAAGAATGCATTCGATCAGAATCACACCTCAACTCTCAGCTCTTTCATCTAGAAAATTTTGACTGACTAATATCGTACCTTAAAGTATCTGTTTATTGTAAGCTTATATGTATGGAGCAAAAGAGCAAGAAAAAACCCACTATTTTAAATAGAAATCTTAAGATTGTATAATTAGCTTTGAGAACGTAAAGATTATTCCTGGACATGAGGTGCCTACAGGGACACCTTGAGGAAAGCTACTGAAATGCAGTTAGATTGCTCTGATAATAATATATGGCCAGAATCATTAACATTAATAAAGATAGCCAGCTTATTAGACCTTGAATAATATTTCGATCTGAACGTAACTTTTTATAAAAATTATATGAAATATACATACTTGCCATGGATGAAGGAAACGTCACCTCAGCTTCATGAACTATCATGAAAAACGGGTTTGATGGAGGACCTAACACTGAATAAACGGTAAGGACTTGTTCCACAATCTCACCTCAAGGTTGGCTCCAACATGCCTATACCACCTCATCTGATATAGCACTTTATTTTTTATTTTAGATGAAATTTCTACACGCATCTCAAGGTGTTTCAGGCATTTGCCTAAGCACATAATGTTTGGCGAGCTTGGTACATTGCCACGTGAGAATCGATGTCTGAGAGGCTGTCGCACGAATTACCGGGCGTCTTCCACATTGCACCGTGGCAATAAAACGGTATAATTTAACGCGCACATTTACGGAACCTCAATAAGCAAGAAGTCCTAATAAGAATGAAAGCCGACATGGGCACAAAGATTCTTCCATGTCCCCAGTCTTTAATGTATGAGACTTTCCATTAAAGGGGGGCACTTCTTCTAAGGCAGAGCTTTTAGGCTGATTAGTTACAGGAATTGAAAAAAAAAAAAAAGAACGACCTTCACCACCCCCTCCCCCCTCCCACACTAGCCTGTGAATGTTCCCTACTTAATATTCCACTGCTGCAGTATACAGCCATCTCTCATTTTACATCATAATTATTATTAGGAGAGAAGAAGGGAAAAAAAAGCTAAATCTGCATGTTCAATTAGAGCAGGCCTGATGTGAGATAGATAATAATACATGAGACTGGCTAATGTTCTTGCTTCTGAACTTATCCGCAATTGATGTTGGGAGCTGAGAAGAGGAGACGAAAAAATACATACTCTGTAGGGACACAACTGTTGAATCTGGTTATTAGGCTGGTGAGAAGCACTTTCCAGCCGAGTGTGACTCTGATTTAATGACCATTTTTTACTCTCAAATCTCCCTGATGCTCAGCGAGATTAATTTCAGACATGCAAGCAGGCAAGGGGTGTCAAGACAGAGCTGTGTCTTTGATCAATTCCATTAAAGTAGTACATCACCATGCTGAAGTCTAAGGAATAGAGAAGAACCACCCCCCTCCCCACACACACACACACACACACACGCACACACACACACACACACACACACACACACACACACACACAAAGCCCAGGTGATGTTTTAACGACAGGGGAAGAACAGGCGGCGTGTCTGAGACTAACCCGCAGCGTGCGCCTCGCGGGAGGCCCGGTGACGGATGTGACCTGCAAACCGATCCCCTCAGCGCGCCCAGATGGGGCCGCCACTGTGCACGGCGGCGGGGGGCTGTCAGCGGCAATGCCAGGCGGCCCAGATTAGGCGGGTTAAACGGGCTCCGGGAGGAGCAGGCGGGCCTCATGTGGGTCTCGTTCCAGCTCGCTCTCCGTTTGAAACCGCCTCACCCCGGTGCTGCCACATGTGCGCCGCTCGCCTAAAGTGGACATTTAGCGCTGTGGGTGGTGCACATTGAACCGTAAAATATTTGACATAATGCATATTTGGCCCGTATGTAGAACGGCAGCCAGGTGAGGACTGAGCCGGAATAATGATGTATGGGATCTTTGCTCTGTCCTCGGATTCGGACTCAGGATGGGGAATGAAAGCTCAGAAAAGCTGTTTGCATCAATCAGTGCATGTGGCCTTTCATAAAAAGTCGATGTCAAAATCATACATCTGCATTTTGCCTTAGGTACCGCAGACTGAACTGAAAGGGGAAACCTATTTTCCTGGAATGTTTGAATGTGCTGTGAATGGAACCTTGTAAGTGGATGAGAATCTACTTCGAACGCATTATTAACGTGTATGTCTTAACATGTGCGCTGGCATCTCTTACATTCTTAAATCTGCCGGCTGTTCAAAATGAAGCGTCGGATTGTGCTGCTGTGCAATAAATTATGTACATTTTACCGTGTTTTTAGGTGTTTGTTCCATGTAATATGATATATGCTAAGTCATTTGTGTACTGGGAACACATTTTATTATTTCACTACTTACTTTCAGCGTACATGATAGATTACCCAAAGGAATCAACGTGAAGGATATATTGCCCATAAAACGCAAAGATGTGCCACAAATATATTCTTGCAAACACATTGTGACACACGGTTAAGATTCCTTGTCACTTCCTGCTGCTCACTTCTATCACAGTCTTCCCACGATTACCCCAATCATTACTTTGATGAACACTGCTCACAAAGGCACAACCTTCATTGTAATGGCACTCCAGACACAGGAGAAATCTCAGCTGAAAGTTTTGTGGTATCATTTCGAACAATTTCTGGAGTTAATCTCCCCAAACTAACTAAGGCACACATTGTCTATTCTGTTCAGGAACAAAATAGCATCAGTAATATCCAATTTGCTAGGAAGCAGGGAGCTGGTAACTCTGGCAGTATAATAACATGCTACATGAAGCATGGCGCTATAGCATAGGAATAAAAAATGCATTTGTAGTAGAAATCCCATCCAAAACCAGTCATCATTCATCAAAGGAAATCAAGGCAATTAGTAACACTTTGATGCTAATTTGAGGATAGAAATGCACAAAATCCCTTGTAATAACAATTAAACTGGAACTGCTGAATTACCTCATTGTAGCTATGGAGATGTCAAGGCAAGCATCTTTCATGATATTTCTCCAATGGTTGAACAGGGAAGATGTACAACCGTCCTACTATAATATTTTATACAGCTCAGACTGATATTATATGGTTACATTTCCATGGTTGACTGGCTATTTCCTATATATAACTGTATTCCTTTGCTTTGAAATTCACCACGCTTGTATGCCTGCAATTTTATCTTGCATGTGATCTGAATTTCTGGAGGAGCAATTGAGGTAAACTTCCCTGCTCTAGGCTAGATGTGCCGTCTGGGATTCAAACCCACAATCTTCACATCTAGAGCAGAATAGGTTTGTAAATCCCCTAACGCTGCGGTTGTGATCCCATTTAAGATACCGTACCTCTTGATCTCAGTATAAGATGATACATACCTTCTGCATGTGCTAACATGCTGCACCTACTTATGTGTATATCCAAAATAAACACAGAGCCCCAATCAAATACCTCACATTGTCCCGGTCAGACTATTGAGTACATCCTTGTCCGTGGATTACAGACCCAAAAACACTGGCTGTACATTCAGAAGTATCAAATATTTACTGAGTTCACTGGCTAATAAACATTGTGTGCCTGAGAAAACTCATGGATTCCCACAGGGAATGTATAACTAGTACTTTTCCTCTTGCCTGACGGAAAGATGAAGGCAGAGGTCAGGGTAGCTGCCAGTCTCCTGTCAAACATTACCAATAAAATGATGGAGACAGGGTTGTAATGGTGAATTCACAAACAGCACAGAACGCCCAACAATTCCACACCAGCACATCATTCAATCTCATTTCAGGGATTCTGGCCCTTAATCTGTGGCTTGACTAACTTCCTTTTTTTTCTGATCAAATGGAAAACTGCTATCGGCTTTGAAACCGATGCCCAGTGTAATGACATCGAGTCTTCCTGCCAAAATATTCGCCTCGGGTTCTAAATTGTATGTCGCTGCATATTTGTATGCTGATGTTTACAGCAATAAACTTGCCCCTTGCTAAATATTACAGTAAACAAACATATGGTGGAGCACAGATTCGGCCTTAATAACCAATTTGAAGCATGGCCTGTGCTGTGAGGGATGCCTGTGCGAATGCAAAAACATTGACAGACAAAGAGCAAATTCAAAAATAAGATGAAAACAGGAATTTCTCAAGTGCATAAACACATTACTGCCCATTGCTTACTGCACGACCATAGGCTAAGCGCTCTGACCTGAGGGATGTTAATCATGCTAGCACCTGCTAAAAAATGAGGGTGGATTGATACCGGGCCATACACCTGGCACGCGGCTGCCAAGTGCAAAGAAAAAGCACGTAGTAGGATGACAATAGGGACTCCCTGTCGAAATAAAACGTAATTGGTGAAATCTGGTACTCTGGTGCGTAGTTATGTTTCACCGCCAAACGAGGCCTCTTTTCCCCCTACGTGGACAATGTTAGAAGACTATGCCCGTGGTAAATTAAATTAATCCATTTTCACAGTCAAAACAATCTCAAATGGACTAATGAACTCTTTTGTTATAAAACCACTATTTGCTTAACCATTCAGATATGTGAGATGTATATTTATACTAAAATATAAGCTGGCAGAAGCTAATTAATGAGACATTAAGCTACTTTAGAGGTAAGTTGGTATTAAACCATATGTGTTACACTGTGGGACCTGCGATGAATGTGCCACAGGCATCAATCCAGTGCAGAGTGCTGCCCAAATGGTAAACTGGGGGTGGAGACTTCCAGCCCTGAAGGGCCAAGGGCTGTGTCGGCTTTCAGCTTATCTCAGCTCTTAATTACTTGATACAAGTGATTATTTTTATTGTTAGTATCCTCACCTGCTGTTTCAAGAATAAAGCAGGTGTTAATTAAAAAAAAAAAAAAAAAAAAAAGCTGTGAAATACGACCGTAAGCCTAAATGCAGAGGCTTGCCAACCTCAGAAATGATTTTTCAATTTGTTACGTTATTTGTTTTCATTTGCAAATGACAGGCGGGCCATCAGTCCTCTAAACGGGCAGGGCACTTACCTTCTGAGTGGTGGGAAAGCGTGAGCAGGCTGACGCAAGAGGCACCGATCCCCGATCCAAAGACCGTGATACGATTGGAATCTCCTCCGAAATATCCAATGTTTTCGCTGATCCAGCGTAGGGCCTGGATCTGATCCAAGAGTCCATAATTCCCTTTGGCTGCTTGGTCGCCAGTACTAAGGAACCCTGTAAAACACAATGGTGAGACAGTCAACTGCTAGAGAACCAATCAATTATTCTAATTTATTTCCAATACTACACTAAAGGCGCTGGTTCACCCACATCCATTTACCTGGGGAAATAACACATGGAATGACTAATTTATGCACATTGTATTGAGATGTAGTGCACTGCAAAGATTAGCAATCATACAGCTATATTACTAGTACTGCTTAACTTAGCATATAAATGGTAAGTAGAGTAAATGCACATTATTAATAAATACACACTATTTTGAATTATTTCAAAAATGAAAATTGTTTAAGGAAAACAGTGGTATTCTTTCACTGCAAAGGATGTCACATACATATGAATGTATACCAAGTACTGTCATACTGTATAGATTCATTGCTAGCCATTCAGCATAAGCTAATCAGCTGATTGTTTCCCCTTAATTATGCAGCCTAATATCCATTAAGAGTAAAAACAGTGTCAGGATGGGATGTGACAGCCAGAAGCTGGGAAAGTAAAGCATTGCTCAGAGGCATCTTAATTAATGCAGGAGGTCTGAACCCATCTGTAAGGGCCTCAAACAGATAAATGACATGATGCAGAAACCAATCAAAAGGCAGATGTTTACAGTGTTTCCTGGGGGATCAATATCCATCACAAACAGGAATATGGAAAATGGGAATGAAAATCACTGCTCCTGCTCTGTCTGCTGTCTGTGAAAGGGGACAGGACACTGGAAGTAACGTCCAAGTATTTCCTCCTAATAAGAATGTAAACAATCTTATTTGCTGAATCCTTTTCTGAGGGCACTACATCCTCACGGCAAACAAATCAATAAATCAGCATGCAATTTTAAAGTTATCTTTTTTTATTTTTAGTATGTTGTTCCTAAAGTGGTGATATTGCTTACAGCAATCAGCAGTGCAGGAAGTTTGAATAAGTTTTAAATGCTTTTACTGACTCAAGGGCAATTATGTTACGTGACCTAAATCTGATATAAATCTGCAGTTTTTTTAGTTTATATACTTTCAGTGCTTTTACTGGAGAACAGAACGTGCTAGTATGCTCAAAAATAAGTTGTCTTTTTCTGTGCTTTTCAATGAACTGTAACAGACCACCCTATTCACATGATTCTGTGACAATGCACCTCTTCAAAGCTAAAAACACAGTTTGAAAAATCTATTCTAGCACAAGTGCCCTAAGTGATTTATTTATTTTAAAAGTTTTAACAGAGGAATAAGAATTGAAAAGAATCCCAAAAAATATCTGATGTGACGTCAGAAAGAATGCACTGGATAAAGAGTATTCACACACTTTATATATTTATGACATTCAAATGAAAGCCCTTGTTCTAATAAACCATCCATTTTTCATGAACATTTATCCAGTGCTGGGTCACAGTAAGCCGAGGGCTTCCAGATGCACAGGGAAAACCCAGGATGGGATGCCAACACATCGGGGAACACACACACTAGGGACAATATAGCAACAATATCCTACCTTGCATGCATGTGTGTGGAGCACAAACACATGGGGGACGTGCTGAGAAGAGCACAGAGCTGAGGCACAAATCAATTTCACAGCTGCGGAGGTGTGAGGCCACAGCGTTACTCACCATGGGAAAAAAGTTTGAAAGATAAATTTCCAAGATTTCAAGTTTTTTTGTAAATTATGCATTTAGATTCAGGCTACCGCATATTTTCTGTCTATTAGATAATGTAAACAAAATAAACAAACATATAAAACCTCTCATTACAGAAAACCCCCATCCATCCAGCCATTCATCCATCCATCCAGCCATTCATCCATCCATCCTCCACCCACTTGTAAACAGTTGGCAGGAACAGAGAGAGTAATTGTTCTAAATAATAAAGACGACAATAATAAACTGAAAGATTAATGATTAGCATGTATTTATCCCAGCTTAAAAAAATACAGACAGTCCTTCACATAAGGTATAACTCTCGGAATACTTCCAGAGTTTTTATAATTCGCATTAAAGTAATGCGAAACACAGAAACAGGAGCAACCAAAGCTCTGGAATGCTGGAAGAGCAACTGAGATCGTCCCCGAAAATTCAAAATACCTGAACATTAGTAAATATTCAGAGGAATAAACAAGCGTATCTGCAGCAGGTGTTGAAGTAGTTAAGGACACTCAGTTGTGACCTGAAGGTTGACAGTCCAAGTCCCCCGAAAACACAAGAGTAAAAACAACATCCAACTGTACAAATGGATAGGACGGTAAGTCAAGCTGGACAGCTAAGTAACTGGACATAAAGCCACTGCACAGATGAACGGAGGTCACCTGTAGTCATCCAAAAATAAATGTACACCTGCATATCCACAAAACCTCTTAACAAGCACATTTCCAGCTACAAAAACGAATGGCTGAGGCATTATTAATTAATTATTCATTTAATTTATTTTCGAGCATATAGCCATTTGGAATGCATGAAGCCATCCATTTTCCTCTGGTTTTAGGCTAATTTTAGCATATTAGCTATAGCTCACTGAACGCAGCTGCTGCCTAATTCTAAAACCTTGTTTGTTAGGCAGAAAAAAAATATTACTGCAATATAATTTGTTTTTATGTTTTCAGGTGAAAACTTCTTCAACTCTGCAGCTAATTTATTCCATTTTATATTAACAAACATGCAAAGTAACTGTTATATAGACAGCATTACGGAAAAAAAAAAAAATCACCAGCTAAGTAATGACAAGCAAGGAATGAACCTGATCCATAAGCAGCCACATGTAATAACTATCAAATGATTCTAATTTTATTTGAAAATACCTCACTGTGATAATAGCTATGTCTGACAGCACCGGATTGTCAGTCTCCACCAAACTGCCATCAATATCATTTCAGTGTCCTTCCAACTGGTGATGTGTCAGGTACGGCTTTTGATGTAAAGGCAGCTTCTGGGATCTGGGCAGTTACAGAGGCTGAGGGATATTCAGTGCTGCTTTATGTGGAGACTATCTAATGTACTGTCATGGCGTCTTTCCTACTCAGTGAAACGAATGTTTTTCATGGAAATAAAAGAAGTTCAAACTAAAAGTGCAATTATATGATACAATCCCACCTCTGCAATGTAGTGGATAAGACTCAGTAGACACATGCACTCTAATATTGGACTGTAATATCTCTGTAAAAAAGCCAAAAAGGATGCAGATATCGTAGTGAATCAAATTGGTAGCACTTTACTTAAAGCAGTCATCATAACGCATTATAATTCATTCATGAAGTACTATAAACACAGTTATAACTATTTATAAAAAGCCATAAATTATATATATACAGTGTTTATAGATATATATATCTATAATGCACTATAGATACATATATGCATAATGTGTTATGCCTTTTTATAAATAGTTATAGCCATGTTTTAATACTTAATGAATGCATTATATTGCATTATACATGACTGCTTTAAGTGTTACCAACAGATCTTTTAGTGTGTAGGAATAGGAATTCCTACCATTTTGGCTGTTATTCATTCTTCAACAAAAAGCTGTACTGGACATAATAACTGAGAAATGGATATTGAATGTAGGTAAATGGTTATTAGATAAAATGCAAACTGACTAGCTAATAGCTATTTTTTTAGTCACTTTTTCATTAATTATGTGATAAAATGATAATGGTCCTGTTTTGAGTCAGTTGTGACATCTTGGACACCATTCTTTATTTAGCTGCTGTAGAATTTGGGACATCAGCAGGAATGACATTCCGTGGGTCGCCCCAGTGCCTTGTGTTTCACTCAGCCTAGAATTTACTCCACAAAGTTAGCAGTTGGGGTGGTGTGGTGCTATAACAATAATAAATGATACTTTATTGATCCCCGTGGAGAAATTCTCTTTATGCCTCCCCCAACTTGCTCTCTGTAGGTTAGACCAAGCTGGCTGCAAAGGGCAGCCACCTGTTGTAGCACCCAGGGAGCTGGGGGTTAAGGGCCTTGGTCAAAGACCCACAGATGTGCCGAGAATGGGTCTGAACCGGCACCCTTCTGATCACAGGTACAGAGGCTTAGCCCACTGAGCCAGCTACGATAAGCATGGCAGCTTCGCGACTCTGGAGAGCATGGTTCGAATCTACACCCTGGCTCTAAGTGTGTGAATGTTGTCCCTGTCTTGTCGAGGGGTTTCCCCCCTCCCAGAGTCATAAAACAAAAATGCTAAAAATGATTCACAGTTGCCAAAATGGGTGTGTGCCCTGTGATGCCTTGGTGGCTGATGGAGGTTAACAGTTTGATTGGACTGGTGATGTTTAGTTTACCACTAATATAAAGAGGGAGCATTAATGAAGTGACGCTGGTAGACTTTTAAATTAAAAACACTGTCAAAATCTTAAAAGGCATCTGCGGGTAATAGGGACCTGTACTGCAGTATGAATGCAGATTAGTTTACAGCAGGTTCTCTTAATCTGGGATTTCATGTAACCATGGGAATGCTTATTTGTACTCGCTAAGCCGATAATGAATGACATTTTTTTTCTGATTGTGTAGACTAGACAGAAGTACGAAACATTTCACTGAGTGTAAATAACTTACGGCTAAATAAAATGTTTCCAATCCCAGAATATTTTACCTCCTAAGGAAGTTTAATTGCACATAAATACCTGTGATGCAAGTGGACATATTAAACAAAGATTAGAAAGTATATACTTTGTCTTCTTGTTACTACTAATTTGCCTCAACATTTCCTTCGAGGGCCTTTTAAAATAGATGTGACATCTGTGTCAGTGTTTCCTAACAGATGAACTAAGCCTAATTAATTGAGAACTGGCTTGAGGAAAAGTCAGCCTGCCAAAGTGTGTCCATGACCAGGATTAAGAAACTTTGGCCTACACAGTCATGGCACCATTGTGATACAAAGTGCCACATAT
Organism: Mormyrus iriodes; assembly: GCA_011763525.2. NCBI lineage: Eukaryota > Metazoa > Chordata > Actinopteri > Osteoglossiformes > Mormyridae > Mormyrus > Mormyrus iriodes. The sequence goes on from JAAGVU020000002.1 coordinate 22,287,925, forward strand.
ACATAGGGGTAACACACTGAACACACACCGGACAAGATAGATGGTTACAGTATCAGAATAAAATAGTAATCTGACAACCTATCAAGTGCTTTGGAAACAATTTCTCCAATTTTTTGTGACATAATCATTATGCCTTTTTGATACTCAGGCAAAATTAAATGTGAATCAAAATATTTCAGTGAGTACTATCACTGATATTTTGTGTATAAATATATACCAGAATTCGCTTTTCAGCAGAAGCAAATTCGTACTTTCTGGCATGTAAAACATTCCTTTTGTATCCAGTAGTGTTATTACTGTACTTATAGAGTTAAGCTGAGGGCTAATTTCTGAAGAACCCACCTTGAAGATGCCATAAAATGCTCCAGCCCCACCCACCCAAGACCAGCCAATGGAACATGGAACTCCTAAGCCACACCCTTTTGCCACACTCCCATGGCTGAATCTCAATATGCGTACCTGACCATACTTGCATTCTCGTGTACTCGTTTTACATCATTTTCCATTACCGAAGACCAGCCCCAAATGTCAAGAATACATCGACTGCATCCTCACCGAACATGACCAATCCCATGATTCATTGCGCCCAAAGTTTGTTCTTGGAAGGCAAGTTAGCAAGACTGGTCTTGCCAAGACCACAAATACAGCGTCTTGGTATTGAGATTCACCCCAAGTCATTATACCATAATACCATGGAGAGGCAGCATAAATGGAAGCTGAGGACCGTCAGAGGAACCATACTGCTCAAGGAAGCAGGGCAGAAGACAAATGGATCAACAGATGGCCTCACCCAAAGCTCATGGTGAAGGCCAGTTCTCAGGAGAAACATATTTATATGCATTTTTTCCCTAGAACTGTGATTTTCCCCCTACTGCTTAGCTCAAGTGAAGAACAATTTTCTGAACAGGAAGACGCAAACAAGATCATGACATACATGGTTCTCATACTGTGACAGGTGTATGTGTGGGTTTTCATGAATGGATCCAGCTGTGCACGATACATGCAGGGATAAAGGTGCACCACATTATTATACTTTGGGATTTTAAAGCCTTTTCACAAAAAGAAAGCACAAAAACAAGAAAGATCTACATTATCTCGAGGAGCTGGAACAAGGAACCATTAATGCTAGACAGGTGCATGGAAATAATTACTGGCCCTGTGGCACCCCTAATTAAAATTTAAAATAAATGCCGAGACAAATGCATTTAGAAGAGAACAGAAATATGGAATTGAATTCATTTATATATTATGTATATATAGTGAAAATAAATAACACGCGGTTGTGAAAATAGAAAAATAGATTTATATTTTACGTGGCCACCTATCAAAGCTTTGCACCTGGTTGCCTGGAAGCTGTATTTCAGCAAACCGTTTGGACAGCAGGGGACAGGCGATACCGAATTTGAGAGCTGAGGAGGACTACCGAAGCTGTAAGCACCTGGCGTATCAAGGACAGTGCAGCTTGTCATGTTTCTAAAGTCAATAGAATAAATAAACAAATGGACAAAAAAACAGATAAACAAAACAAAACAAAAATAAATAAATAAGGTAATTTATAATTAATTATATAGCTATCGTCTGGAAATTTCTGCCCTAAATTGTCACTGCAAACTCTAATTCATATTATTCCCTTTTTAATTAGAAAGCTGGTAGTCTGTGTTTTCTTTAGAATGCAATTAAGCTATTGTGGTAATTGATTTTATGCAAATAAAGCTATTTATACATTCACATTCCACTGAAGTCCTCACTTTGTTATAATACTATTTTTTCATACGTTAACAAAGCTCATACCTGAATAGAACTTTCAATCACAAAATTCATTTTGTCATGTTGTGTTCACATTATGAACTGAATGCTGGATTCTTTCAGTTTGTTCCAAGGCACTTGAGGTACAACATTATCTACCAACTAACAAAGTATGATGAATAATATTCATTTATTGTCTGGCACCTGAAAATCTGGGAACTTTAGACCTGTGTTCTGATTATGTTAGGATTAATTTTTTTTTCTTCACTGTAATGAGAATCCAAGGGAAGCCCCATGATACTCTTAGTGTTTAATAAAATACTCCGACAGAATGCAACACACTTATCAGATCAGATAAGCTCGCACATAAAACTGATAGCACATATAACAATGCAATTAATTTCTCCTAATCCTACAATTCCCATTTTCCCAGTAATTTCCTACAATCAAAAGCCCTGTTTTCCGATAAGAACTCTCCCTATCACCTACTCTTTTTCTTGTCCACAATGTGATGACAGTGACGTAGCATTCAACCTCTGCTATGAGCATGGCGCCAGGCTTAAAATGGCTTTTGATTCCTTAACAAAAATGTCTGCCAGCATCTCCAAATGGTCCTTCTTCCAATTAGTGGGGGTGGAAGCGAGGGTAAGTAGGCAGGGAACCGGCCTGGGTATGGAGGCTATCCAGGGCAGCATCTCACACCTGGGGGCCACAGCACCTGACTCACATGGCAGCCCTTAAAGAGCCATGAGTGGGCAGGTGCACATCGCTAATGGCTAAATGGGGCCTAAGCCTGCACGGATACAGGCCCACAGAAATACAGGCATCTTGGTTGTCATAAATATGCCATTTATCAAAAAGTGGCATGTGCTGATCTTCAGGTCGCAGGCGAGTGAGTACGCGGTAGCAGCAGGGTAAAGTCAGTTGTCTCGTTACGCAGTGTCAAGGGTAGCATTATGACAATTAACAACGCAGTCGGCTTTTCAGTCTTTCACAAACTGCTGAAAGAAGCTTTGATAAATAATAATCAGATCGAGACACAAATCACTGGTGTGCCATCATACTCCCTACATTTAGTCTTCATTTGTAATTTTATCCAATTTAAGGCTTCTGGGGATGGCTGAAGGTTTAATTGGCTGATTTGCCAGCCTGAGAGGGCTGTACAATCCTCGCTGTTATATGGTAGGTCAATAAGCCAATTATCTTCCCAGTTTCTTACAAACAGGGAAATGTTTTTCCTTTCCAAATGTAAAATGCTGGTTTGTAGTATAGCTAAAGGTGACTCTCTTATTTTTTTGGTATATAGGCCTACCAAATGATCATGATTATATTTGACTTCTTTGGGCACATTTGCAAAAACTAGCGTAATGTGCCAAGCATCACGCTCAATAATAATAATAATTATTACTACAACAACAACAACAACAACAACAACAATAATAATAATAATAATAATAATAATAATAATAATAATAATAATAATAATAAGCACATTTTGTTCTGAGACAAAATAAGACCCTAGACACTTTGGCAGAATTTAAGCACATGCAGTAACCTTGTCTGAAAAGAAAAAAAAAAGTCACTTTATAGTTGATAATAAAACTTTCAAAAGGAAAAAAAATGTTGTTGCTTCTTGGATGAGGTCCAAATGTTTTATTCTTTCTGACCAGTAGTTTCACTTGTACAGTTTGATATGCATGCTTAAGTACACTCCCTGCCTTAGATGTGGTCAGTGCTGTTACAGCTACAAAGGTTTCAGTGGTTTCCAACTGGGGGGGGGGGGGGTCATTTCAAAATGATTCTAGTACTCCCAGGAGATGTGTGGCTGAAGCAGTTGGCGGAGCCATTGATTGCGCTGTCATTACTGACCTGGCAGTCAGCAGGTCAATGTCAGGGCATTGCTGTCTATATTGTCGCTTGTACAGTATTAAAGACCACATCCATAACTAGCCATAAAAGAGACCGTTGCTTTGATCTGTTGGTGCTACGAGAAATGGCTGCCATGATGGTTTCCTTCACATAGACCATTTAACCAGACTTTACCGGACTTCCGAGAAAAACCTAAGGAAAATTAAAGCTGCGCTTAATTTAATTTTCAGTTTCCAAATGTAGGTATTATGTTCAAGGTTCATAAAATATTGAATGCTCTCCCTGGCATACAATTTTCCTAGGGTATTAAAAATTATATTGAACTGATCTCTGTATGGGGAAAAAAGAAAAAAAAATCAATCTGGCATATTACATGTGTGTAAGTTGCAGTTTGGAAACGCTCAACAATCAGTATCACAATTTTACAATTACCACCGCAAATCACAGTAATTTGTACTATAAACGGAGACAACTAAATTGTCCTCAACACTGTCGGCGAGAGTGAAGATGTTTCACATATTTTTCATTCTCTTTCAGGGGGATGAAATGCAGAAGCAGAACAGAAGCTAAGCGTAGGTTTCAGATGGTGTGAGTTGTGGCATTTGATTTCTGGCATTATGGATATCGACAATTCAAATGCCCGCTTCCTTAACAAAGAACCATAACTCAGCTGAGAGTGGATGGGGTGGAGGGTAATCAGCCGACTCTCAAGCACATTTTTTCTCTCTTTGCAAGTGGCCGAGGGGATGTTTGTTACCGAGCCCCCGTGGCGATGTCTGGATGACAGGCAATGGAGGGAATGGAGAGGTGCAGGAAACGGAAGAGAGCATGGAATCATCAACACTGACGCAATGAAGGAGCCATGCTGGCCCCCCGCCAACGTGTCTCTCTCCGGCATCTCCGCGGACGCCGGCTAACAAGGCCGCCTGTGTGTCCGCGATCTCCCCGACGGGGGGCGAGAAGGGGCCGCACAATCGCAGCCTTGACACTTCCACAAAAACACCCATGACAAAGGGAGCCCCGCTTCCCCCCGAGGCCGGCCCAGGGCTGAAAGGAAGGCTCTGGGTCGGCGGTGAGGAGGGAGGGCCCCGGGCACCCCCGACATGGCAGCATAATGCCCCAGTGTGCGCAGTCCCACGCCGGCTAAGGGACTCTTCAGCCAGGCCCCCGGAGGGAGCCATTCTCACAAGCTGCAGTCAGTCTTAGGTTGGGATTTCAGCATTCCCGAAAAGCACAGCGCCTGTGAAGGAGTGGGCTGGGTACAAGCGACGGGCAGGGCTCTAGATGGAGATGAGAGCCATTTGTATCACTGTACGCTTTTTCTGTTTATCGCTCGCTGGTTGAAAAACACCACCCAGAGCCCCCAAAGAGATCCGAACAAGAATGCTTTTTAAAGCGCTCCACACACTGCGCTCCATTCACATCCTGCCTCTTTCCCCTCTTTCCAGTAAAAACAACCACGGTCCCCATAAAGTCTGAAAACAAACTGTCAGGCTAAAGGGGAAGACATGTTAGACGTGTCATCAGTAATTCAAGGAAATGTCTTCCAGCTCAAAGCTGCGCCGTAGATGGCGATGATGAGACATTATTTTCTTTTTTTATCGCTTTGATCTCTCAAACGTTATTTACCATAAACTTGGAATTCAACAAATGCTTAATAAATCACTGCGTTTAAGAACAACTGCGATTTAAATTTGCAATAAATCAAGTCAAATTAGAAAAGAATGCCTAATTAACCAGAGATAAATATTGTCCCTGTCCACGGGGTGTGACGTATAATATGAAACCAGTCAGGATGTGAGCGTTAAGCTTAACGTCCGAATGCGAAAGCTGTTAAAAAGGCATTATTGACCAAATGAGCAGTTGCGGTGCGGTATGTCTAAGACGGCCCGTCCACAGGAGGAGCTGTGAGGAGGGCAGAGGCATCCATGGGGCATGATGAAGGATCAGACCCTGACAGTCCGGCATCCCATTCGTTCCGGCAGCTAGAGAGCAACCGCCTGTTCAACAGGCATATGGGCATATGCAGGATTTAGGTCTTTCTTTGTTAGCTGCCAAATCGCCTGTGAATCATCGCTGCACCTCGGAGGCTAATGTTGCATATATGTACTTTTCATCTAAAATGTATGCATACCTTGGTGCCATGGTCATTAATTCTCCTCTGCTTCTCTCGAGCAGCATAATGTCGTTTCTGGAGAAATTCGTCCTCTCGGTGGATTCAGTGTGCAACTTTACCCACCGACGTTTGCCATTTGGAGCAGTAATGTGTGCCTCTTTCTTATTGTACTCTCATCAACTGGGAGGTCACAGTTAAAAATAAAAAAAGTGTCATTTGATGACATCCAGAGGAAGCCCAAAATCAGATCTCTTACACTAGAACGGATGCAACCCCCACCCCGACAGCAAGAAGGAATCTGAGCCTAAAACAAATAAATAAAAGGCTGAGAGGCAGCAGCTGTTGGGCATCCTGCCCGTGACAGTAGGCCTCTTAATCTGATTGCATGACGTGGTCCCCTGGCCAGGGCGATGCTGGTCAAGAGCTCTGTTACTTGTTAGGCCTGGATGAAATTACAAATGACCGATTTTGCATCTCATGCCCCGGACATGCGAGCGGCAGTCAATCAATCACGGGGCTGGATTCTGCGGCAGGACCAGCCTGGACACTTAAGGGCCCGTGAGCTGGGGACAGTGAAACACTTTTAATTCTGAGTGCGGGTTTGTATGACTTGGATTGAAGGTGCAAACCACTCCAGGAAAGGAAGCAAAAACATATCAAAAGCAGATGGAATATAGACAAAGAACCGAGCCCACCGTTATATGGATATTAAAACTTATTTATTTATAAGTATATGACTTATATATAGATATGAATATATATTTTATGCATTTCTTATTTAAAGTTGTATAGCTAACCAGACTTCATATATTAAGCAGAAGGTGTGGAGCATTCATGGAGTGCTGCTCTGTCAGTAAGCAGCCGGTTCTGCAACTTGGACCATTTCCACCGGTCCATTTGTGAGCACATAGCTAATTAGACGGGCACGCAGCTGCAGATACGGATCGACGGTGATTCTCCCATGGCCACTGCTCTCCAGCACCTGCGTGTGTGCACGCCTCATGCCCGATGCAAGCATTAACCCCTGTGTTATTTTTGGGGTCGACGGTACCCCAGTCCATTTTCAAAATGAGGTAAAATTCTATAGATTCTAGAATTTAGAACAGAAGAAGTAAAATACCCAAGGGTTATGGTAAGTGGTCGAAGTTTCGCCACTATCACACATTTGGGTAATGACATAGGAGAGGGCGATGTACGGCTAGGGGGTTCACGTGTGCAAAAAGCAAATGCGGCTCCCATGAGGGTTCCGAGTGGTGATCCATTTCCACCGTTTTTGAACAATATCGGGCGACCACATCTCGCCTGTTGGCTCCCTACGAGCTTATGGCCGTCCAGCAGGGGGTGCTAGGACAGAGGCCGCCCCGTCCACAAAGCCGTGATGTTGACCATTCTGCGAGTATTGGCATGCAGGGGCTGCCGGGTGGTTATTAATCACTGGGGGTGGGTGCGAGGCTGAGGGTGGGGGTCCTTGCCGCCCTCAGCTGAGATGGATGAGGCGCAGGCGCGGCGATGTCGCCCTGACAGATGAGGCCCACGACACTGCCTGAGACTCACGCTTCGCCTCTCATTTCAATTAGCTGCCCACATGGGCGCCTGCTTTTACCACAGGTTAGGCACACTGACTCTTGGAGCAGAGTGGGGCCCTCTGGGGACAGGCTGACTGGGACAGGTACTTCCTAATGACCGCAAGGGGGGGAGAGGGGGTGTGTGATCCATGCCGCTAACCGCTAGCTTGACTCACCCCTGTTTGCAGGTGGCACTGTCTGCTCCCACACGCACTACCTGATCCATTCCAGCACAAGCTCCTCCCCCCTTGTCTATACACGCACGCACACGCGCACACACACACGCACACATGCGCACACACACACACACACACACACACACACACACACACACACACACACACAAGTGGAGAAAGCACGCTTCATAGCACACACCTTACAAAACACATCCATCTCGTGTCTTTGGCACTGCCGGCTCAGAGTACCTCTTGTCCACCACTTGCATTAGTTACAGCAAAAAATATCGCACCCTGGTCCTGGAGAGACAGGAGGCGGAGGAAGCATGGCTGGGGGGCGGAGAGGGGGGGGCGGCAACCAAATGGCTTTTCAGAATTGATTTTGGCGCACAGCAAACTCCCATCAGTTCCACCGACTACAAAATGCGACGAAACGCAGTGAATGCGGCACATGCAGCTATTTGATAGACTACAGCCCGCTGCATCGCCTGGCTTACCACAAGGCTGCACTCGTGCCATCACACGACGCTCCAAGAAATGATCTCATGCTGAATTGCACACTCGATGTGTGCAGTTCCAAGTGCATGCAATGGTGTCTTTTCTCCTTTCCTTGCTACATACAGTGTAAGTGCCATGTGAATCATATTTCATCCGATACGTCATTTAATTATCTCAACCTTTTTTGCCTGCACGATCAATATTGAAGAAAGCCAGCCTTCCATATTTCCCATTGTTTGCAGCTAAGAGCTTTGGGCTAAGTATCACTGTAAACACAAGGTACTGTGCAGGTCTCAGAGGACTCGCTTATCTCCTTCGGAGTAAATCAAGCTATACTCAGGGCTACCAGTAAAACAATGTTACCTTGCTGACCCTACAGCTCAGGGCACGGGCTTGTCTGAATTCGGGTTTGCCTTAGGATTTGGTGACTGGATCTGAAGGTCACTCCTTTGGCTCATACGCATATCCTTTGCAGTGGTGAGTGTAGATATTAGCCGTCCTTAATCAGGAGCACTACAGATATTTGATCCAGCTATGTCAAGGGAAGGGCAAAATGCTGTAAAAATAAGCCCTTGGGCTAAATGTGCAACACAGTAGGGACAGAGCAATAAGTGAGAAGCATTGCTATTATTTCAGTATGACATTTTTGCAAAATGCAAACAAAGGATTTGTGTAGGAGTTTTCAGACGGCCCCTTGTCCAGGTACCTATGGTTCACACATCTCCTGCAACCACTTAATGGAGAATCAAGAAGACTAGTCATGTGAGATGCATTAACCCTTATACGCTACTGCCCTTTCGCTCCCATTTCTCCACCATGAATACAAAAAAGAACTCCTGCTAGAGTCATCTGCATAACCTTCCTGCCTCTTTTCAGGTGATATAGGGTATGTACACATCTCCTGACTTTCCTGATTTCTGCAGAAAGACAGAGGCCTTTGCTCTTTGCTTTTTATACACACACACATTCTGTTTGTGTGCGGTGGATCACGAGATGCATAGGGAGGGAACATCTGTTCAAGATGCTTGCCGCTGGGATCCAGCGCGGCTACGATGAGAGTCAGTCAGCCATTTGAACACTGGCTACAAAGAAATCAGTGAAGGTGACAAATATTTGTTATACTTCTGCCGCATCCTGCGTCTCGATTGATTCCAGCGCCCTGCTTCCGTCGAGAGTCCCCGCCAATAAACAGCCGGGATGGTTCCCATGTTTGCATGTGCTCCACTGCTGCCTTTTCATCTAAGGAAGCGAGTCCCCCTCTCAGAAAGGAGTCTGATCTTGGTTTCTGTTTCATCTCGCCTCCCTGCCATCCCCAGAGGTCTCCTCTCGGTGCTCGGCTCCCTGGCCTAGCATTGGGCTCTGTCTGAGCCGCCTCGTCACGGGAATGGGCCACTGACAGTTCGGCGCCGTCGTCTCGTCCTCCCGCAGGAGTGGCCGTCGGTAAAAATGTCACCGCATCTTTGTTCCATGCCAGCCGACGGCGGTCCAGCAGCTGCCCTTTGGCGGCTCCCGCACATCACACACCTGGAAATGGAAGGTAGCGGAGGACCCCCCGCCCCAGCCCCACCCGCAACCGCCACCAAAGGCCTAACCGCGGCCAAAACCACTGATCTCCGGCCCCCTTTTTAATCTTCCTCAGCTGCGACCACGGGATCAAGAGTGCAGCCTCATCCATTTTTTAACGCACTTCTGACCGCCCACCTTCATGAATAAACATGACGTGAAACATTTAGCTAGTGTGGAGGGGAAAAAAAATAGAAAAGTGACAAGAGCGGCGTGAATGTGTGGCTGTATCGCGGTGTGTGCATGCGACTGGAAGCGCGTTGGTGTGCCGCATGCGTTCCCGCATCCACGGCTTTGCTTTGTGATGAATAGAGAGGAAATAACGACCCAGCCTACAGCACCAATCTCATCTCTGTCTCAGAACCACAGATTCCTTTCAAATAGCATCTAATGAGCCTGGAAAGAGCAGGCAACTCATATTCCTGCAGCCAAACACTGGCGTGTTTGTGTCTGTCATCCTGCATTAATTTAACTTAGCGTGTACGTCTTCCAGGGAGCGCAAACATATCCAGTCTGTAAAAGCTCATCCTGGCGCTTTGCTTTTTTAGCGATGCATTAATAACTGAGCGGTGGCTTCCTGCAGGTAATACTATTAAACATAACAGCTATAGTATAAGCCTGTGCTGATTGTGCAGAAAGAGATGCATCACTGTCAGGAGAAGGCGTTGCCGAGCTCCAGCATGACCCGTGCCCTGATGAGGCCCCCCGCTGCAGTCCAAGGACATCTTGCCTTTACTGGACCACAAAGCCAGAGAGCCTCAGCGTTCTGCTATTTTGCTGGACACCCCCACCGTCCTCCTTTCTAGTCTTTGCATCCACCTTGACGTCAAGCTGAACTGAGCAGAAGAACAAGAATGCAACCCGGCTTGCAAAAATGTTACCTATGAGGCCAAGAAAGCGACAATCACTGCAACACCAGTGTGGAATTAGAGATGTTTGTCTGATTCAGCCATATCTCCATGCATGCCTTCCTTGGTTAGATCCCGCCTGCTGCATAAGTGTCCCAGTGGTCAAGTTGACTTGTATGAAATGGAGTCTCTAAGGCATACTGATTCATACTGGCTGCACTGGTGAGAGTGCCCCTCCTACACAGAAATATGATGCAAGGTATTTTCTTAAAGATGTTCTAGCCTGCTCCTGGCATTTCTATTTTAGATGTGCTTGGTACCTGTTTACCCAGCATCAACTGAGGAAGCAAAATTTAAATCTAAATTTTATCCTAGTGGAACAACAGGTAGCTGAGTGGTTGAGGCTACAGACTCAAACCCAAAGCCTGTCAGATGTAATGTAGTATAATGCTTAGTGTTGTGTACAGTCTTCCTTCGAAGACTGACAGCCCCCCCCACCTTTTCACACAGGTAAGGATTGACTATGAGCCATTTCACTCAATCACTAAATCTCACTGAATCTTCTTGGATGATAGTAATACAATCTATTTCTCCCCAAATGCCTCAGATCTGCCAATGAAAGTCTTGCTGGAATTCAGCAGTTACAGCTCAGTTTCAATTAAAATTCTTCTTGCCTTGTGTTGAAAGTGTAACCCTTTATCCAGTGAACCACATCAAATGACAGCTATTATCTGCATTAGCAATAGTATTAGTCTTGTCTTATTGTGATTACAGATTGATTACAGCAAGACTAATGTGAATAAACAAATATTATTTGTATCAGTGAACAAAACCTGTGATACCGCAGCATGCTTTTGAAGTTCTGCAGGCTAGAAATACCCAAATTGAGGTACAGAATGCATCACATACTGTGCACACTCTATTTTCTCTACTTGTCAGACAGAATTGTCCTAAAACGTTTTAACTGTGCTCTAGGAGGCCAAGTTCTTTGTTACAGTCAGGCCTCAAGAGTTCGGTTTATTACCTTTCCATTTGGGGGAGGACAACGATTGTCTATCAAGCCCAAGCTCACCCCCTCCCTCACGAACACGTCCAGACACAGTCCTCACACCCCACCGGGCTGGAGACCTCGCTTGTTCCTGACACGTTCAGGAAGGCGAACCCTTCCAGGTGCCTCCCGCTCTCTTTTTATCTGTGTGACTTCACATGGAGGCTAATGTCGCTAGACAGCTCTATTTGTTTTCCTCTGAAAGAGTAGGGAAGATCAAATCGAGCCACCAGGGAGACCATGGCCTTACCACCCTCCCACCGCCTGCCCAGAGCAACCCAACACCATCAGGCTACTCAGAGGCAGCAAGGTCAACTGTGGCCCAAGGTCACACCGCAGATTGTTCAGCTTGTGTTAGCAGAGGCCACTGGGCAACTAGGGACCAGCAAGGTGAGACCAGTCACTTTAACTCTGACTAACTGACACTTGAATATATTAACATAATAGAGCTACAGAATGATGAGATGGGTATATACCTTCTAATATGTGCAGGGTTTCTTAGAAAAGGAAGAGGGTGAATTTTTGAAATTAGACAGAGACTGACGCTGGGAAACTGTTCCCCCCCCCCAAAAAAAACACTTTTTTTCCACAAATTCTAAAAGTGAGAAAAGCCTGAGGAGCAGATAGTGTGAACATACATGTTGCTGTGAAAAGTGAAGTTCATGCCGAACCTAATGGTGCGGATGAAGGAAAAATACACGACATTAATATACGTTTGTCTCAGAACATCTAAACTACCTTGAAGGCTACCTGGTAGCCCCTTCACTCCAATTCAGTGAGACACGGAGCTACCATCTGACCAATCTCCTTCTGCAGAGGACAATGCACAGCGATCAATCTCACGTCTACATTGGCGCCAGTAGGAACGCTGATCTCTTGCAGCTCATCAGGCTATAATTACGGTTAACCAGGTGCAACTGTGTGTCCTATAGAGCCTGCTGTGAACTCCCTGGGTAGCTCTTTCCTCTGACACGGGAAAGACTGGAAACTGTGGCCTGCTAATCTTGGTGCTTTGAAAGATTATTCTAAGGAGTCTTCGCTATATATCTATCCTCTAGAGAACATGTCAGGGGCTAACAGTTAAAAATTCAGTTGTTGAGTTGTCTGCCCTTCCTGAAGTGCTTCCTGAACTACTGGCAATACGAACAGCTTCCCTGTATGTCTCCTTAGACATATTCAAGGCAGAATACTGCTTTAATAACGTGAGCACAAAGGCCATTGTTCATGATACTAGATCACCAATGTGTTCAATTGATCCAGACAAGCCGTAAAACATTAACATACTGTTACCCTATTTTGTCTTTATTAATGACCCTCTTATATTCCACTGTTTATGACTGAAAATAATGCCGGTTAAAAATTCTTTCACAGAAACCCCCCTTTCTGCTCAATGTATATGATTCTGGGATATGACATCCACCGAAAAATGTAACTACAAAACAATAAAACAGCGAACACAATGTATTGTTCCATCTACTTATCCTGGACAGGGTCACACAAGGACCAGCGTCCTCTCCCAGCAGCATAGGACCTAAAGCAGTGGTAATCTCTGGATGGGATCCTAGTACATGACAGGGCATACACACAGGAAATTTAGGGGCATTACTTAAGCTCTCAAGATCCTTGGCTGTTACGTAACATTCTTTACTAAATAACTTATATCAGAATCCAAATATTGTGTTATTTTTTTCCCCACTCAGGTACTGTTTGATCTAATATTCAGTTTTGTTTGAAGATCCAGCAAGATTCAGTGTCAAAATTATGCAAACATTCAGAAAATGAGGCATGTGTTTTCGTTTTTATTTTTTTCAGAAATCTGTATGCATATAGAGTTGGCTCTGCAGAAAGAATGGTGGCATCACTGAATGGGAAATTTATACTCCAGATGATGGTGCAGAAAAGTATAACCTTCCAACTTGTTTAAACAGCTTCTGGGCACATTCGGAAGATGCCAGGTGGAGCTGGATCATTACATATGCAGCAGCTAAACTGTAAAAAATGCCACATCGATAATACCTTTGTGATTCTGCTTTGCTACTTGAATGCTTAAATGAGTAAGATGTGCATTCCTTTACCAAGGTTTCCGGAGTTAAATATTTTATACTTCTCTCATAGTATGCTAATGGAAATCTCGGTTCTTTGGTGTAAGTTCTGGTGCTGCCAATTATATGTAATATAACATCACCATATCAAATTAAACGTAGCAGCTAACAATTAAATCATTTTTAATATCACTGACTTGGCATACGATTTGCTGTAGTTAAATAAAAGCCATTGGCTGTGTGGATGGTGATTAAAATGGTTTTCATTAGGAGGTTATAGATATGATGGTCGAACACGCTCTGATAATCACAGAACCGGCATACGTGCCAAGTGCTGACTATTGTGTAACATACCGAGTCCCCAATCATTCACAGAGCCTTGCTCCCAACACTCCCAATTCCCCATTCAGTTTGCTTAATTCTCTAATCGTAGGATTTATGGAACGCTTGTGTTTTTTTCACACCATTTACTGTTGTTTAGTTAAGTGTTATGCATTTCAGTGTAAGCATTTGTTTATGTGCAATGCAAAGAGATAATGTAAAGCCAAACATTCAAATGGATATCATCCCATGTTACCACATGCAAATACATTTTAGACATTTCACAGAGATAAATAATTACACATTTTGCTTTGTCATTTCTTCACGATAGGTATTCCAGAGAAGAAAACAAAAGTGGCATTTCTATTAACCACAATTCGAAGGCATCAGTATCAGAACTTAGCAATGGCATTTTATCCAGCACAGAGTTACTAACAATAGCATTACACAGAATTTGTGTTATGTTGTTGATGTCAATAGATTATAAGAAACAAAACGAGCATTCATTTTAAGAAAATGTAAGGACACTGCACTACAATTTGTGTTAAAGGTCTGTAAGAAATACATGCTGTAGAAAGAAATCTGATCACAATCAAGTAAGTGAGAGGGGGAAATGCAAATAAAAGCATTCCACAACTCTCTCATTCCTACATGATGCAAGAAATGGTAAGAAATAGCAGCAAAAAATAAGAAAGGACAGAGAAGTAGGAAATCACAAAATTGTGACAGGGTTCAAAATGGCACTACTTAGAGCTGGCTCTCATTTTTATCTGGAAAGTGGTTAAACCCCATGTTTGCTGCTCCTTTTGTGCACTTAAGCTGTGTGAAAATCAGGCCTTTATCTTCTCTGAAAGGGCAAAACTGAGGCTGCAACAGGCTTGCTCTGCACATACTTGTTGCTATGAACTTGCCAGAGTATTTCAAAACATGGGCAAGTGCATTCAGGTTACTTATATCAAACTCGCCTTAATAATAATAATAATAATAATAATAATAATAATAATAATAATAATAATCCTAACAAAAACAATATTGGTCCATAAGCACTTCGTGCTTTGGACCCGTAATAATAATAATATTACGGGAGCACTGTCAAATCTTCTATTCTAATTAAATATTGTCATATGAATAATAGCACCAAACAAAACAATACTTACTGAAAAGTTTCTGCACCAGTGTGAACACTGCTAGGCTGTTTCCCCAAGTTTGCTCAAGAATTTGGCACTGTATTGGGGTCAGTGAATAATAATGAACATAAGCAGAGCTGGAGATTAAATGGTATCATTATTCAATCTTAGCTGAACTGTTACGCCTAGCATATTGTATAGTATGTTGACCATATATATGTTATGCAAAAATGTTTAAAACTTATTACTGGGAGGTGAGTGAAAATTATGTATCTTTGTGATTTGCAATGAAACGTAGGGTGGCACGGTGATGCGGTGGTTAGTAGTTTTGCTAACATGTTCAAATCTCCGCCGTGGTTTTGAGTGTGGAGTTCGCATGTTCTCCCTGTGTCATCGTAGGGTTTCCTCTGGGTACTCTGCCCCCCCCTCCCCCGAGTCCAATAACATGCTGAGGTTAATTGGAGTTACCAAACAGCCCGTAGGTGTGCGTGTTTCAGTGACTGGTGTGTGAATGTGCCCTGTGATGGGTTGGCAACCCAACAGCTCTTTAACATCCATTATAAATTGTGTTAAATCTTTCCAGTTAAAGCAGAAAAGCAATCTAAATATAAATTGGATCAAAAAATGTGATGACATCTTTGGATGAAAAACATACCATTCTTAAAGGTTTCTTTGGATTCATGCCATAAAAAAAACACAACGTCTGCAGTCTATGGCTGCCAAAACAATTATTCTATTAATAATCAAGCTATTTACATGGAGCCTCCAAACATCCATTGCGCCATAATTATTTTCATAATAAACATGGAGGAATTTTAAACCCTGCTTCTCCTTTTCTCCCCTGTTATTGATCAACAATCCCTATCCTTGTACTCAGGAACCCTCAGACATGTCAGATATCTAAGCATTTTAGTTGTTCAACTTATTTTTTTGAAATATATGCACTTGGATGTCAAGCATTTATTCGTAAGTTAATAAAGCATCAACCTGTACATATCAAAGAAACTTTAGCATATGAGTGTTTGCAGTCAGACACAAGCAATTGCATGCACAAAAAAAGCATGAAAGTACAAATTATTGATGAAATCAGACACAGCTGTTCTGGCATGAATCTATTTACTGCTTTCTGTGCGTAATAATGGGCACCTTAGGCTAAATATACTGAAATGTTGTAGAGGTTCCGCAGACTGGCACAAGTAGCAATGTGACATTGCTTAGAATTTGATATGTAGAACACTAAAATAGCAGCTGAAGAATAGCTAGATGCTGCTTAGTTAAGTATCAGTTGTGTCCTATTTTTCTCCCTTCAATTTCTCCTTAGGCATTAAAGTCTGCCTGTCAGTCCATCTATCTATCTATCTGTTGTGGCAGCAGCCCAGCAACTAGGCCTCCCCACCCTGACTGCAGTGCCTAGTGGGAACTCTGGAACATTCCCCTGGATGCCAGAGTGGGTGCGCGACAAGTTATTTACATATTGTGAAAAGAAAACAAATCAAACCAGTTTCCTGTCACAGTCTCTCTCCAGCCTGGGTCCTTCTCTCCCATGAGTTGCTGGAGAGGTACTCTTCAATACAGTCCAATCCTCCCCTCATGAGGAGACACTGTTGAGGCTGGTCAGGGGAGGATTGGCTGGGTTGAGTAACAAGGAGTCAGCTCCTCTCGCATTGCGCCACACAATCAATCAATCAATCAATCAACCAACCAACCAACCAACCAACCAATGTACTTTCATGCACTACATGTATTGCTATTGCCTATCACGTACAATACAGATGCATTGTGGGAGTCTGAAATAAAATGCCTAATACAGATTCTGCTTGAAATCCTTATGGGACAGTTAACCTAGGAAACACACATCCCAGGAAATTGCCCTGAAGAGCTGAGGGTTGAAAGGGGTTAAATAAAAGTTCCATCCAAGTGCATTTAACTTAAGTGGCAGCACAGACTGTGAATTGAGCCGTCCTCTCTTGCTCAGCAAGATTCGTGACCTCACGCTCGCCCGTAAATGGCAGCCTGGTCATGCAGCCAGTCAATAGAATAATCCTTCCTGCAAGAAGTACATACAAGCACCGAGACAAGATTAATGTTCTGTCACAAACTGTAATTCTGATGCAGTGCTCCGAGTACAGTTATGCAGGATATAAAATATTACCTGCAAATTGCTCTTCATACACTATCCCTGCTCCATTGGGAGGCCTAAATAATCCATACACTTCAAATAACAGAAGCACACACAGTAGGGTTAATGGGAAAGGTCACCGCGACAGCATGTGGTCAGAAAGAGAAAAGAGCAAGAGGCAGCATGTCAGGAAGCGCATGGCGTGGGGCCAAAGCTGGGCCATTGTTCTCAGAAGCGTCTTCACACTGAATCTGTCTAAGGGCGGGCCGCCTCCATCTTATGTGTCCAAAACAAGCATCAGCAAAACGAACACTCAGTGTGTTTGCGCTTCAAAATATGACTCATTCAGTAGTGTGTGTATACAGCCTCTGCCTGGGTCAAGATGGGGTTATGTTCCGATAAACCTATCGTAACGCTAAAATATTGTAAGGCGAAAATGCATTTTAATACACGGCACCTAATCTAACAAACATCACAGCCTAATCTATAGCCTCCCGTAAACATGCTTAGAATACTTACATTACCCAACAGCTGGGCAAAATCATTAACACAAAGTCTTTATAATAAAGTATTGAATCTCTTATAAAATGTATTGATATAACTATAACCAGGGGAGCATCTGTGTGTATATACACACACAAACACACACTATAGACACACATATATACACAGTGCTCAGCATAAATGAGTACATGCCAACGGATTTGCAAAAATTAGTACACACCATGGAGAGTCTTAGGAGCAAAGCTACATTTTAGACTACAAAATTCTAATTAACAAGATATCAACCACAGGTGAGTCTAATTATTCATTAGACAGGCATTTTAACT
>JAAGVU020000002.1:22306243-22319283 GCA_011763525.2 Mormyrus iriodes
GAATGGCATGCATGGGTGTCGTCTGCAAAGGAAGCCTCTCCTAAAGCCCATGCACAAAAAAGCCCATCTAGAATTTGTCAGAGCCCATGCTAAAAAAGATAAAGACTACTGGGACTCTATACTCTGGAGTGATGAGACCAAGAAAATGTTTCTGGAACTGATGGCTTCAAAACTGTATGGCGTCGCAAAGGTGAGGAGTACAAAGAAAAATGCATGGGGCCTACAGTAAAACATGGTGGTGGCAGTGTCCTTATGTGGGGCTGCATAAGTGCGGCTGGTGTCAGGGAGTTGCATTTCATTGATGGTATCATGAATTCACAGATGTACTGCTCTATATTGAAAGAGAAGATGCTCCCATCACTCCATGCCCCTGGTCGTCATGCACTTTTCCAACATGACAATGATCCAAAACGCACATCTAAGGCCACTGATGCATTTCCGAAGAAGAACAGGGTGAAAGAGATTCAGTGGCCAAGTATGTCTCCTGATCTGAACCCAACTGAACATCTATGGGGAATTCTGAAGAGACAAGTTGAGCATCACTCTCCATCCAGCATCCAGCCTTTAAAAGAAGTTATTCTTGAAGAATGGAAAAAGATATTGCAATATGTTGCCAAGTTGTTCATTCCATGCCTAGAAGACTTGGTGCTGACCTTAAAAAT
Source organism: Mormyrus iriodes (assembly GCA_011763525.2). Lineage (NCBI taxonomy): Eukaryota > Metazoa > Chordata > Actinopteri > Osteoglossiformes > Mormyridae > Mormyrus > Mormyrus iriodes. The sequence continues at coordinate 22,306,906 of JAAGVU020000002.1, forward strand.
CATGGAGGTGATACAAAATACTAGATGTAGTAGTTGTTAATTAATTAGTTGTTATCAATTTTTGCATCACCTGATTTGAGTAAAACTGAAGATTTTGTAATTAAGTTATATTATTAACCTTACTTTCATGTTCATGAGTTAAGCAAATGTTCTATAAAACTCAGTCTTGTCAATATTTTGGAAATTGTTCTTGTGGTCATTGAGCTATTGATTAAATTCTTACTTTTCAAAGGGGGTTTACTCATTTATGCTGAGCACTGTGCATGTGTGTGTGTGTATATATATATATACATACACACACAGCTTATATATTTTTGCTAATAGGCCAATACAATTGTCCCATGGGACATCTCATACAGTACAGCTGAAATTTTTAACTTTACGAACAACATTAAGTCAACTATATGACAGAAAGACATATTTCACCATAAATAAATTTATTTCCTTGCTGCACTTGTCACGATTTAGATTTGTCTGTACAATGTTTGGAACAGTATGCTCAACTTTGTAGAAAGACCTGGATGGAAATGCAACATAAACAGAGAAATGGCCTGGCATGCTGGCCTGCGAGTTCCCCAGCCATGTACCCTGTGCTGCCTGGGATGGACTCCAGGGCCCCCTGTGACCTCAGACTGGATAAGAAGTTGGATGATTGATGGATGGAAAATATATAACAAGCATACTACAACACACCCTTTAATCAATAAAAATAAACCACTTGCTTTCCAAACCACTGCAGCTCTCAGAGTGTTTGTCGGAGGGTGGATAAGGTCTTCAAAGAAACATGCCGGAGTTACATCTTCCCGGGAAACATAAGCTCTGGGTCCCTCTGCTCTCAAAACTTTCAAACTGCCAGCATCATGTCTACAAAAGCTTGCCTCCACTCGGTGTCCACCTTCACCATAATAACTAGTACATTATACTGTATATAACAGCATACAATACATGTTAAAGCACAGTACAAACTTTAAATCTTGTACTGCCTCAGCACTGCTCTCCTAAATATATTTGTGCTTAACTGAAAATAGCTTTTCTTAAAATAAAACGATTTCTCAATTTCTCTTTAGTATATGTGACGCAGCCCATACACAAGATTTAATTAGGCCTAACAAAAAAAGGTGCTGACATTTGACAATTCTGACAATTAAAGCAGCATTCTCACCACAGAAGCAGGTGTATCAGTAGTTGCTATTGGTATAATGCATTAATGAGATGGCTCTCCTGTTTGCCCTGCCCATCTCAAATTTAAGAAGAGCAAACGAGATACAATACAGAATACATTATAAACCTTGCAATAAAACTGACACAATGTAGATGTCATCTTTTATACCTTTAAAAAAAAATCTGTAATATTTTCTTAACGCCATATATCTGCTTAATATCTGTTTAAGGGAAATAAATTCCAAATGACAAGAAACCATACAAACAAATGATATCTCTGATAAACATTCAGCCCTATTAGCTAGTTTTGTGCAAACTACTGCTGATTTGATTTCAAAATCATTTTAATATAACTGCAGAAAAACACTCCTTAGCATATTATTTTCTATTTCTTAATTAGCTCCACGTGAAGAGCTAGTTCTTCTGGCGATTTTCAGATCTCTTGAAATGCAGGATTATGCAGCATCGTTTATAGCTGGAGCTCAAAAACGCATCACGCCAATCCTGATGTCCTTTCATTGGCTTCAGGTCAAGTAAACCGAGCCAGTTAGTTTCAGGGCCCACGGGTTATTTTGTTGTTGAATATACCATGCGGATTTGTGTTGCTTCTCCTGCTATTTTTTAACACCTCCTGACTTCTAAATCTTGACAATATTGAGAATTTACTGTAGATAATCTTAAATTCCTTTTATTGAGATTAATGAATTGAACTGGAAACAACTTTGACAAATATTACTGGTCTTTATTTTCTGACATACAAACCAGATGTACACACTTGTAGACTGGTAAGAAATTAGCAGCAGGAAAACACCCGCTGTTTAAGGCATGAAAAAGTATGAAATGTAACGTTTTAAATTGTGCATAAAATTTATCTGCATTTAATATGACAGCTAATATCTATTCAGCATTTAACTGTTCTTTACACTAACATTTAATAATTTCTTCTGACATTACCTAGATTGTTCCTTAGATATTTCAGAAAATTACTGATAATAATAAAGAAGCATCTTGTTTACTACGCAATTACTCCTCCTGCACTTCTTTTGCATAGTGATCCCTGTGAAACGGGTTCCTGCCCAGCTGAAACATTCCCCTGGCATTATTCTCTCTCACTGTTATGTAAAGGCAGGCTAGATTTGCAGGCGCTCGCATGCCCACCACTCCATCTGCATTTACTCGCCCTCCTACCTTCCTTGTCGGCGACACTCTCCAGGACGGCCAACCCTGGGTCCTTCTGCGGGGCTCTGCCACGATTAATCTCTCGAAGAGAGTAGTGCCAAGATTTCATGGTCCAGGTCCTACAAATCTTCTCAGACAAGAATTTCCTTTCTTCCTTGACCAAATATATCCCTGGCTGTCCTTCACCTTCCCACCCCACCCCCACGCACACACCCTGAATGGCACCAGGAAAGATTGACATTTGTCTGCAATAAAGGGTCTCCTTTTGGGTTTGCCTTTCTGAAACGTTTTACGTCATGCTCTTTGCTCTTATTCGCTGGGGTGTGGTGTGTGCCACGCGATAAGCCTGTTGTTCTACCTATTTGTGCATTTGCTATAAAAAACAACCATCCACTACATTGCACTTCCAATCAATGCAAAAATCCTCAAGGACAAAACTATTGGGCATTTAAAGTATGAGGGAAAACAAAACAAGCACCAGCAGCAGCAGAATTTCGTCTCCAATGTGTTAAGCAAAACAACAGCAATGAATCATCATGGGTGAATCTCCTAAGCAACTGAATACAAATGAGGAAGCAAATTTGAAGTTTAAAACACTTTTTACAGTCATAAATGTTGGCCTGGTGGTATAACAACTTGAGTCAGTATACATTTGAGCTGCAAACAATTTCAAATAATTACATTCAGCAAAGAGCCCAAAGTCTTTCTGGAACAGCCTAGTCGTCTATTCTTGGTAAGTTCAGAAGAAGTGCAAATATGGACACTAGTGTCAATTTGAACAGGTGAACATACAGCTATGCCGTTTTAACCTTATCTATTATGCGCCAGTCTGAGGATTGAGAACTACCAGCTAAAATCTTCCTGGCAGAATTAATATAGTTTTAAAAGCAATCATTTGTTCAAATAATTGGATGAGCTGGGCAGGTGAATTTCGCATTTGCCTGGCCTCATAGGACACATGCCCACAGTTTTAATGAGATGAGAGGAAGCGAAACGGGCGACGTCGTTGGAAGTACTGAAGCATTCTGACACACTCCGTGTCCCGGGTATTTCCTACGGGGAGGCTTGAGGGTGGCTGCCGGATTTAGTGGCAGCCTGTGAGGCCCTGGGGAATTGTCTTCAAGAGGAAGGACAGGCTGTTCCTTAATCTCGGCAGTGTAATGATACTCTCTCAGGTCTCACCGCAAAGACATATCCTTCGCTGCTGAGAGGCGGATTATTCACCTCAATGATCACTTCTCACATCACCAGCACGACTGGCGTTTTCCATAAAATCCTCCTAATATGACCCAACCGACCAAAGTGGCAACTTGAGATGTCCACTGTTCTAAAGTAATCACAAAGTGTACCATTCCATTTTAAATCGACCCTAACCTCCATGAGCACCACTTACCTGAAGAGCAGATGAATATCTAATGTAGCTAATTAAAGTTAAATGAATGCTCCAAGAAATATGTCAGAACAACAACAGCACGGGATCGAAAGATTACTTATTCGATGTGCTGTCCAGCATGTCCCAAAAATAGTAAGGGCTCTGTAATTTATGCACTGCACTCCCAAAGAAAAACTACCTTAGAAGTATTAAACTATACTTGTGAACAATCAATGGCTGCAGTCTGTGAAGTGTGACAGTTCACATCCTTGTTTCATGCCTGTGAAGTCCATGAAAACAAAACAAGCCAGAAAAACAAGCCGGTTGTCAGGTGGACGCTTGGTTGTCTGTGAACCCGCAATGCATCTCCGTATTTTATTCTAGTCTTCCACTGGTGATAAAACGTGCTATTTTTTCATCACCTGCCATGCACACAGACCTACTTCCTTTTATTTTTAGTTTGAAAATACATTTAAATATAACACCAGAATTTTTGTCTCTAAATATATATCACTGTACAAACTGTACATCCTCTCCTCCGACTACCTCAGTTAGCAGCTATTCGCAAATATGACATTAATAAAAAAAAAATCTGACCGATTGGCACATTTACGATCGGATTTTTTGTATATATGTCTGATATCTCAACCACAGTGAGAGTAATTACATCTACAGCTTACATAACTGTATGAGAACTTCATATGAAATCAGATGGGAGCGACCAGTGATCTTCGCAGCATGAAGCACAGTTGCAGTCATGCCTATGCTATCATGATTTTCGCTTGACAACCGTTTCGATTAACGACCTGGTCATTGCAGTGGAACTCAGTCACTAAAAAAATGAGAGAGTGCACTTTCATTGACACAATGCGCTCAGGAAAAACAATGCAAAAAATGAGTTTAGCATTAATGTACCACGTCCATGTCTTCTCAATACTCCATTATAATTCTCTTTTTATGGAGAACCATTAGTCCAAAGATCGGACGTGTTGTCTGTCAGGTGAAGGAATAATTACATGAAGGAAAAAAAAAAGAAATAAAATGACCACCAAAGGAAAATAATTTGTGGGTGTCCTCAAAACGAGGCAAGGACAAATGTTAACTTCTCCCTAATGACTGTGAGAACAGAGCCCCTGGTGCAGTGTAGGGTCCCCATGCAAACAGGGGGATGGAGGGGGCCATCTGCACCTGAACGGCACGTTGTGGTGAGAGGAACGGCCAGTCCGGGATGCAGTCTGCGGAGGAGCAGAGCACGGAAGCCATTACTTAAGCCATTGGCTCCCTGACATTAATAGGATGAATAAATGTTTTTCTACCCAGCCGCTTGATTTGGATGGATTCATCTGACGCCAACTGAGCCAAAAAACGCTCTGGCTCAGCTTCCAGCATGGAAATGGCAGACAGTGGGCGCCCAGACTGTTATTCATTTTCATTTCTTTCAGCCTATTTGTTCCTTTTTCCCTCTTTGTGTGGCTGGAATAGAGGGCGGGGGTGAGGACAACACCTAACAACATCACATTATATTATGGCGCAAACACAGAATGCTTCTTACAGTATAGTAGAAACACAGAAAAATGGAAATTAAGGAGCCATGCTATTATGTGTCGTTATCATGACTCAAAATCCCAAAGCCATCTCATTAATTGTGACTGTGAAGACAGCCCGCTGGGGCCTGCTGTATGTATTGATAAAGAAAACATGGCTGGTATGGAGGACATGCTAAGGAAACTGTATGGAGTGAAAACTCACTCCAGATGTGCAGTCTCTGGAAAGATTCATATCGCGGGAACCAAAGTGACACCCTTAGACAGAACAGACGCCGGGGACTGGAACGTGTTCAGAGAGACAGGAGCCCATTAGCTCTTACAGAAAATCATCGGCAGGATGAGTGAGAAGGAAAGGAGTTGGAGAGTAGCTGTAGCACAGTGTGGTTAAGTAACAGTACTATATGAACCTGGGTTCCAGACAGCTAAATGAACAGTACTCTAAAAATACTATAAACACACAACATATAGAATCAACTGACCAATCACGTAAGGAGAAACATAAATGTACACAGAGAATCTTCTCCTATAAGCAGAATAATTAAGTGATGGACACTTTTCTCAACCTCTGAGTGTACTTGTAACAGGGCTTTTACAATCACAAAAGTGTGATAAAGGATTCTCAGCCTACTGCAGCTGCTCACCCCATCCTTATTTTAATTAAAGTTTATACATAATCATTTTTTAAATAAATCTACAGTTTAATGATATTGCAATCTCTGCAATGACCTTGGTAGTCAACATCAATTTAGAGCCATTTCAAAATGTATTGGATCCATATTTTCCCTTTCTAAAAGGGCAGCTGGATCTCCTATACATATGTGTAGGTAATTACCCTGGTCTAGGATTATTTTTGTAAGGTTAATCATAAGAAAAATTCAATCATCTACTTATATAATTATTTCTGGCAAGTCAAAATTGATAAGACAGCAATGAAATTAGATAATGATATCCAATTATTATGCTTGATATTACAGATGCAGTTGGACATAATTTATAAAATACAGGCTATCTGAATTTAGCCAAAAGACTGATCTTAACGTGAGATCGAACAAATCCACAAAACAATACATGGCATAACAGCTGGTTCAACAAGGAAGTCTCACCTTGTTTTTTGGCAATAGAAGAAGACCTTATTAATTCGCAGTGCAGTTGGAAGCAGTAATTAAGTCTTCCCCATAGGACTAGGAAATTGACGTGCTCTAGATAGTGAATGAGTAATTATATTTGTAAAGAGCAGTGATACAAGATACTCCCCTTTGCCTAGGTCTCATTACACATCATTAAGAAACACTGCAATGGGGCCTCATTCTTGCCATTTTCATGCATACACCAATCAATGGGCCAGTAACAAACAAGGTTGGCCTTTTGTAAACAAACTGAATTCACTGGGCCTATGACTCAAACCAGTTACACGGCGCTGAACTGGAAGTAACATCACCCCTAGTAATCACTCCCCATTTGGTTATGTTGTCCTCAAGGGGAAACATTTTCGCTTTCCGCCATTCCTAATTAAATATTAAACCTGTAATGAATTCCAAGTCTTCTGAATATGGAGAGACTGCTGGTCTGTATGTATGAAAAATTCCAAAAAGGGCCTGGAGAAAATGGTTCTTCGCAATGTGATGAAACAATTAATTGCTATTAAAATTTAAATGACTATGAAACCCACCGTGTGAGAAACATAAAGTAAATACCTATAGTTCAGGTACAACTGTGTTTTTCAATTATTGTTATTATTATTATTTTTTTTCATTTAGTGTATTTTTAACCCAGATCATTTTTATTACTAAATGCATGAAATTCAAAGTGTTACTCGGAAAAAGAATTTTACATTAACATACCCAGATAATATCTTCATTTTAATAAACTCTATCCTAGCTGCCTAATCAGGATGAAAAATAAACAACTCTACGATTTATTCAAAGAGTTAACAAAGCCAGATAAAGTACCACATAATCATTATCTGTACATTTCAGTTTTTGTTTTATTATTAATGCATTGTCAAGATTGCTGAGAGAAAATGGAGACTTGTATTAGTGTCAGTGAGCATCGGTACAGTTGCCTTGCCTACTTTCATTCTCTATTCATTATCTTGTCTAATTCTCTCAGCTTCAATTATTTTTCCTCAACCTTTTAAGCTGCCTAATTAAAAAAAAGAAGAGAAAACTTCTCTTTCTTCCAATGGTGTTGTATAATTTATTGAATTTTTTTAGGCTGTAAATTGTAAATCTTGCTTTGAATGTAAGTCAGGTTTTCTTGCAAGATCCTTAAGGACAAAAAGCTGTAACATAGATTTTCAATCGATCAGCTAGACAGAACACAAACAAGGTTTGGCCTGTACGTATAATCGAATCAAAATTGTAGTTTGGGTTTGGCGAATATAACAAAAGGAGAATTTGGAAGGAACAGCCTTCCCAAAAAAAAGCCCTATATAACAAAATTATATTCCATTCCACATGGAACCCATATTACTGACGATTTATCATATTTGATTATATCCACAATATTTCAGCTGCACCGTAATATCCCAAATGTAGTCACATCCAAACTACAGTACAAGGCAGAATTTGACTCTTAGGGTCTTTTAATTTAAGAAATGCATCATCCACTAAAAAGCTGTATTGTGTTTGATTACTTAAAGTCATCATTTCCACCTTTATAGACTTTAAATAATACAATCCCAAGGCAATGCTATTAAAACCACAGCATAACAATGAAGATTATTATACAACATTTCTTTTTTCTACGACTTGATGTGGGTAACATTATGTTAATGTTTTTTCTCCTTGGAGCACTTTGCTCAAATGGAAACCGTATGTGTGATTCAGTACACATCAGGTTCCTCTAATATAGAATATGATACAATTCTGTACTAGGAAGACCTTAGCCAAAGGAATTCACTTTGAGGTCATACCCAGAAATGAAATTGTCAATAGTGACAATTCATTGGCCCTTATTTGGAAGAAGAGAAGAAGATCAGCAAAGCTGATTTTTGTGCGAAGCGGTGTGTGGCTTATAGACATAGATACTTTTTCAAGGTGAGCGGATGAGAATGTAGAGAAAATGAAAAAAGCACTGAGTAGTCGTAGAGATATCTAAACCATGCATGTACACTGACTGGACATCCTGAGCTTAGCCTATACCTGACCAAATGACATCATGAAAATATATATTTATACATACACAGTTCTGCCCAAAAGTCTTAGGCAATCAAAAAAAAGTTATTTATCTGGGTAGCTAGTATATTTGTTCAGAAAATAAACACAATTTAACATCAGAACATGTACAAATTATGACTATCATGAACCCTAACAAGGATTTCTTTTGCTCTGCAAAAAGTTACCGATAACTAGTTGGATGGCTGGAAGAACACCGCTTCAGTTCCAAAACCTCCCCTCAGGGGCACCTCAGCCATTCTATGTATTTGCAAAATTTCACCACCAATTAATTTGCTTAACTGATTAGTTAAGTAACTTGATGAGATATTTGATTAGCCAACCAAGGTATGCTATTGGCTGAGTCAAAATACGTTGGTATGATAGATGGTTGCTGCAAATACTGGAGTGACATTAGGAGTTTTAAATGAAAATAATACACTCTGACAAACCTGAAATCATAGTTTGACACCAACATAAAGGTCATTTAAAGATCATTTTCTTTGGTTGCCTTAGACTTCTACACAGTAATGTGTGTATATGTGTTTGTGTGTTTGTACTTTACTTCAATGTATATATTACATTGTGGAGTCCAAATATCCCCACAATGTAATAAAGACTTGCATTCAAAGTTACCATATGATAAAAACCTGCAATCAAAAAAACTAAAAACTCCAAAAATCTTGTACTTGGTTTGGTTATTTATGGTTGAGGTTAGGGCTGGGTGGGGGTTACAGGTTGTTATTGTTGGGATTAGGGTTATTCCTATAGAAATGAATGGAGAGTCCCAACAAATGTGTGTGTGTAACAATCCAAAATTTATGCATTATAAGCAAAATATGTTTATGGAGAGCATAAAAGAAGCCAAGAAGAAGTACGTCTGGAATGGAGTTTATCTCTGTTCTGTTACATCCCCTCAAAGGCTGCACCATTGTCTCTCTCTCTCCCTTACAAACTGAATGATAGAAAATGTTCACATTTTGTACTTTTAAAATTGAACACAAAGACTCATTTTGGGATAATGCTGATGAAAGTTATAATAATATTATCATATTGCAGGGATGCTAACAGAATAACTTTTATGATAATGCTAATAATGAATTTTTGTATTTCCTGCCTACAGACTGCTTTTTTACTCATTACAATGACTGAATGTTAAATTAAACCTGCACAAAGAAGCACAATCATAACTGCATTTACCAAATGTTAAACTTCTAATTCTTTTTGTAAAAACCAAGGCACCTTTAAATGAAACAGCCCTTAAGGGAAGACTGATCTCCCTTAAGACATACATACCGAGCAAGACCTTATACGTATCAAACAGCCAAAATTTGGTTGATGTATTTAAATAAGCATTACCTCATTCAATTGCACTTCAGAAGTTTTGTAGTTGCATGAATAAATGGAACATAATGAAAATAGAAGACCAAGACAAATCCGATTGCACTTTTGTTGAATCGGGCCAGACTTCTGGCATGGGAATAATAATGTGCAGTAATGCAAAACATAAAGTATGACTTTGAGGGAGAAAAAAATGCAACCTTGGGGTGGGTCTTCCTGCTTAAAATCTAAACTGTAGGAAGGATTGTTTCATTCCAGGCGATAATATTAAGGTACAATCCACTTTCATCCGTTTTACAAGTTCTGTTTGACATTTAGAGCCTACAGGGAGTAAGAACGAAAAACAATCCACACAACTGAGCATGCAAATTTGATTTATAGCGGCAGTGGAGTTGCAGTGACATGTGCTTTGCGATGATATGGCCAGCTCCATTTGGTTTTGTTGCAGCCGTTTCTATGGATTCAGGGATGAGATTCATCTCTCACTGGATCACTCCCCACGCTCAGTAATACCCTCCTTCTCTGCGTCTCTCCCTCATCTCAAAATGTATTTATACAGTAATTTAGGTTAAAATAAATACACGTGGAGTCTTATTATGTTTGAAATTAAACAAAGTGAAGACTTGAAATGATCCATAAAGAGTCTACAGACAATCTACACTCTTTGTAGAGACGTCCCATTGGAAATGTCTGTCTCGTACACCACAACACCACAGGATAACAACGTGAAGCAAAGCGCTTCTCTTTCTACAGAAGCTGAGAGAGAAAGAGGTCGCACTTACCCAACACGCCAACCCTGTAGTTCAGCGTTATGACAATAACGTTGCCGTAGCTGGCCAGAACGCTGCCGTCGATCATGTTCCCCGTGCCCTCCATGTAAGAGCCGCCGTGTATGTAGACCATCACGGGTTTGGCACCGGTGTCTCGGATGTCTGCAAGAGTGGCCACCGTTAACACGTTCACTGGCAATCTCCGCTCAAGGCAAGGTTCAACAAAATGCAATGACACTGAGCAGAACCCTCCCAGATACCAGCTGCTGTGCCATTGTGATCTGCATTTAACATCACCACACATTTTTTTTCTTTTAATTCGGAGACACTTCCAAAATACTACAAAAACATTCAATGAGTGAGTCGTATTATGCCGGAATGTGATCCTATATTCAAAATTTCCCAGCAGATGCAAAAATGCAGCAAAAGGCCTGTTTTCAAATTATTTATACTATATTGCAAGTGGTGTGAGAGAAAACTCTCTCGGTACAAAGGAAAATCATTAGGGTTAAACCGCATGTGCTGTGTATTCATTTTGCCAGGCCTTCCTTCACTGACAGCACACTGGAAGCGGTGTGCAGGCACTGGCTTGACACTCTGCATTTAAGCTTCAATGGGTGAGGATACCCCTGCATTGCTTCTGCCTTTGATGTCCCAAAAAAAAAATCACTTTTCAAGCTATTTTAGAACGACAGTGTGAGTAACAAAGTCCTTTACCCCTCAGACGAAATCCTTAAAGTTCAGTAACATAAAGAAGGGGAGAATGAAAAAGCAGCAACTGAGATACCAGCTTGGCGGCAAACGGTAAGAGAGTCATAAGCTTTAACTCTGTGCTGCACTCAGCCTTGAAAAGCGAGGCGATCGCTGCCGGTCGGCAATAGAGAGATGTCTGCCGGGCTCAGAAACCTATATTGTATTCAGGTTGCCATGGTTACCCGGGAGAGAAAAAAAAAATTCCAAATCCTCAAGAACAAACAGCTAATCACAAACAACCCGGGCTGGACGGTGAATCTGCGTCCATCTGTGAGCGACGTCCCTGTTTGCACTTGCTCTCCTCTTTTTTCACGCAGCTAGTCCAAGCTGCACCAGTGCAGAAGGCTTGTCCTGGAAGTAATAGCTGTGTTTATTTTTGACATGTCGCGGTCTCTTTGCGAATGACTGCGTATCAAAATATTTGCATGAGTTTCAAGTGGTGTGGCATCATGGATGGCAATAATGAAGGATTCTGTCAAATACACTTGTTGCCATTCAGTGTGTAATAAGGATTTTTTTTTCGTAATGTTATGGCCTGGTATCTGAGAGGGTACATATAACATGATTCAAAATCCACTGTTCTCTTGCAAGAGTAATCCTTCACACTAAGTCACAGCACAAGTGAAGAATGCATGAAGAGAAAATAGGGATGGAAGAGAAAAATGAATACTGGTTTTACCAAGAACCCCAAGACATGAAAATAAATGGATACAGATGTAAAGAAAACTGAAAAAGTAGGAAGGAAGAGAAAAAAAGAATACAGATTAGTCATGTCACCATCAACATTATCAGCTGCCTCTTTTGTTGATTCAGGTTGCAGGTTACTATGACAACAGTTTCCACCTATCCAGGGGAAATATTAGAATATGTGTTCTTCACAGCCCAGATAACTTCCCCTTATTTTTGTTTTACCAATATTAGGACAAGGTTGTTAATCAAGATTCTTCTTCACTAGTCTAAGAAGCAAAGACATGATTGAAGAGTTAAAACAATCAGCATAATTTCCCTTATTTTATCCAAGACTTGAGAGAGAGAGAGAGAGAGAGAGAGAGAGAGAGAGAGAGAGAGAGAGAGAGAGAGAGAGAGAGAGAGAGAGAGAG
>JAAGVU020000002.1:22319383-22330633 GCA_011763525.2 Mormyrus iriodes
CTTATAAAACAGAAGAAAAAGCGAGAGTGAAAACAAAAGAGTGAAAGAGAGAGAGAGAGAGAGAGAGAGAGAGAGAGAGAGAGAGAGAGAGGGAGATTAACACATTAAGATACAGTAATTAACTATTTACTTTCAGGTAGCAAAGACCAGAAACAATATCAGAAAAACTAATGCAACAGTGCACACAGAAGATGTAGAAGGCAATATATTCAGTACAACTTGTGCAAAATAACAACAGGTCAACAAGATGCAAAGAAGCACTGAGAGCCGATATGCACACAGACACCATGGAAGACACATGGTTAACATACATATATACAGTACATAGATAATCTGTGCAACATGCATTGGTAGCCCTCCATTCAATTCTGTCAGCTCCTTATGTGAGATACATATATATATATATATATATATCAATCAATCAGTGCTGTCTTTTAAATTTAATTAGCTGCACCTGCAGAATAAAATGGCAGGCCTGGACAATTACAAGAGCACACGCACAAACACAGACACGTCGACGCACACGCGGTACGTTCTCTGACTTCATACACATGGACACAAATCGAATAACCATATTCATGGTAACAAGCAGGGCTGGCTCTGCCTTCCCATTAAGGCAGCCCTCATCTGGCAGGAGAGATACGGCACCGAATGACCCGTTCCGCTTGGTATCATCTCCCGGAGCTGTCAGCGAAGCCCAGTGGGCAGCCTTTTCAGGCCCCCAAGGAACCCGTCATAAATCTCACCCAAGCATTTTGCATCGTGTCATCCCTGTCACTTGAGAGATGCTGGACAACGGAGGAGAGGATAAAGGCCACCTGGATGGCCGTGCCACTGTTTGGTAAAAGCATGCTGGGTGTCAGCAGCCATCTCGGAGATGGAAGGGCACCAGGCCTGACAGCCCCTCTTCATGACAGAGTTCATGTTTCTGTCCCATCTGTCGCATCCTGAACATACAGATGCTACCACATCATCGTCATTACTAAAGGTATGTCACAAACACTATATGTGTCTACTCATCTCCTCACACTGCCCACTGTCATTTCACGAATAATACAGAGGTAAAGGCTTCCCTAACCACAGAGACCCACAGTCCATAGCACTTCCAATTGATTTTATATATTAGTTTTATCATATAAGCCTGTGATTTGTTATACTGCTCTTAATTCCAAAAAAGATGCATCATTTTTAAATGAAAATCAAGTTTTTATTTATATAAGAACTGAATACAGTTCTTTGAATTTAAGTGATATAAAGTTTAAGGTCTCAACAGGTATGATTTAATACCACTGTTGCACAATCAGGGGAGATTATTTTAAAATGATACATAATACCACATCCTTCCTTCAAATCATGTTTAGATGAAATGATTATGCATTTCTTGTTTTTGGTTATATTTTAGTACCCCGAAGTGGTATTTTAAAAATTGTTGATGATTCTACCACGTGGCCAATGCTCACAAAAGATGACCAAACAAAATACCTGGTGAAATAAAAGAAGTTCTTAATTAAAGAACTTGAAATGCTGCTCCAAGCAAATTCATTGTTTTTTTTTTGACAGTAATGAAAAGTAGGTTTCCTTCAAAGCACACTGGTTCATTCTTTGTGCGATTAAGCTTTATTATTTTGGAGTTGCACAATACCACATTTCACCATATAGGAGAAAATACATTAAAGCATGTGAGTGCAGAGGGGTGAAGTGTGAATAGCCCACTGTCTTTGCTGGGTGTAACTGATCGTGTGATTTGTGTGTTTAGAATGTAGCCTGCTGAGAAGGACATTCTGTGCCCATGAAAAACCACTTAAAGACCAGCTCTGTGCTTTCAATGTGCTTGCGGCCTACATTCATAACACTGACCATTTTGAAAATCAATATGAATTTCTGAAAGATCTGAGGTGCACTGGCCTTATTATTCATAATGAAGTACTCAACGGCTGCATTTTTAACCAAGCTCAGGAAACAATGGCATCCCTACTTCAATATGAAGGTCAAACAAGGATCAGTAGTACCAAAAACTGGTTCCCGTTTTTACAGGGGTGAACCGACAAAGTTCAAAATATCCAGGTGTGACAAGGCCTCCTGTCATGGGATGGCTGAAGGGAGGTGCGCAAGAGTATGGGAGCTGCTCTCTCATCAATTCAAACCTAAGGCCTCTTAAGTCAAGTATAACACCTTGTGTCCTAAGCGTCAGGCAGGGATCTGTGGTTGGAATTTATCCTCGACCCTGGAGCAGCAGATGCTGATTGCCCTGGCAGATCAGGCATGGGGGCGGGGTTGTAAGTGAGGAAGGTTGCACCCACAGATTGGGCCCCGTGAATCAGCGAGGTGAGCGGCTGTTACATAGCCATCATTCCTGCGGCACGGTAAAAGCGGCTTTGTGATTTACCACTGCCTCCTGCCTTGAACGCGGCCAGGGAGGGCAGAGCAGAAGAGCTCAGTTCAGCTCTGGCCCAGAATGCAGACCCTACCCCTGACACAGACCACCGGTCCATCGTACCGACGTGTGATCAGGCTAGCGGAGGAAGGTGGGGTTGACTCTGGAAGAGGGCCTAACTGGATGAGCGGGGACCGAAATACGATTCGGCTCGCAGACGTTAGCAGAAGATGAACTGCCAAGCGAGATGAGATGACAGCACGTCGCTAAGTAGATGGGAGGGGTTGTAAGCAAACACGAGGCGTAGGGGCAGACAGCTGCGCTGATTCTAAGAGAACAGGCAGACACTTTCAAAAGTGCTAGAACTAGGGCGAAGTATGCAAACATATTTTCCCTTTATCGGCACTGGCTTTTTAAAATGCTCACAGAGGCATGCGGTGCCACTAAGAATGTTTGCTGTCTATGGCTGAGGACAAAGTAACATTAAGTCCCCAGAACAGAGCAAATATAGGAGGAGAAGGCAGAATATTGGGTTCAGATGTAATATTGTTCTTCAGTCGTGTCAATCCTTAAGTACTGCTTTCTCTGCTTCATAGTATGAACAACCACCTTCTATAAAATCCCCACACACATCCTGTATGGATGATTTGTATTAAACATGCAAAACTTCTTTGAGGCTAAGATAGGAAAACGTGCATAAGAAATCTGTTCACTTTCAATAGCGGTTAATACCTTACTAACAATTACATACTAATACTTTCCTCAGCTTTATACCCACAATACTCGCTATATTCTGCAAATTACGTTACTCTTAAAGCTTACACATCAACATTTTTCCCATATCAATTTCTTAAGCAAGCATAATCCAAATTGACTTTATTAATAGCTGTGAAGTCATACACAATACATATTTTTTCAGAATCCACTGAATCTATGACCAGGCGCTAATGTTCATGAATGTGGATGATATGACATCACATATTGCGTTACTGGGTATGAATTGTTTACTAATTAACTCACACTTTTATTATTCAGCACTTGTATTTATGCGTGTATACAAGTCATGGTTTGTTACCATGTATTAGGCTGTCACAGAAATGAATTGATAACAGTAATGAAATTGCCCAGAAAACATGGCATAATGACACGTTACGTCTACAGCTAGCCTGTTGAGTGAATATAAAATTATATTTGATCCTGCTAACTTCACAGCAATGGAAAGTGATAGCTACATGTTTTAGCTTATTACTGCCTCTAGCTACATACATTGTTCGCTGATTATATTCATAGATGTTTTAATAGGATATTCAGAGGATTGTTTCAGTAAATTGGATATGCTTACTGCCAAAGAAATCATTGCACGATGCTTTTAAACATAATGCTGAGTACACATGTGTATCATTTTAATAAGTGTAGATGACAGTTTGATGGACAAATTTAAGGTGGATTGGAAAACTCAAGAGCCTCAAGCCACCTTTATTAAATTGGACAAGAACAGATATAACGCCAGGGCCCGCACCTTGACCTAGCTGATATTTCCAAATAATGAAATGGAGGGTCGTCCACTGTCAAATATAATGATGCCAACTGTTGGCAATATTTTCTCAGGTCGACACACATAAATATTAAGTCTAAATGCCGTTAACTCTCTTTCATTAAAAAGTAGGTCATCTCAATGAAGGTCTGTTGTCTGAACCTCAGCTGACAGTTATTAACAGCCAAAGAAAATTAAAGTCTGCATTAAATTATTTATTTTCTTTTTTCCACATTAATAAGATACATGGGCAACTCAAATCGCGGCCATTAAGAAACTGGATTTGTGACCAAATGATTGAAGGATAATAATAATAATAATAATAATAATAATAATAATAATAATCCACAATAGTGGAACGTGTGCTGTGTGGATAGAAAGAAATGTTACGCCTTTTATAACCTGCTTTGGGAACTAACAATTAATCAACAGATTGTTCACTGTGAGGAACATGCTGTATACGTATGTCAGTCCAATGTACAACACCAGCCTAATAGCTGTAAATAGTGTCACATTGTCATCTCCGAACTGTTTGCTGTTTGAAGTGTATTTGAGTATAGATGTGGTTTTAGTGTTTGGATTTCAGTTATCAGTGGTCTCATCTGAACTCTGGACCAGATAAGGTCATATCTGCATAAAGTGCTTATTCTATAAAAACTGTTATCTTTTGATAATTCAGCTATAGCCTTTAAAATGATTTACATCCTGCTACATTATTGGAGTAAAAATAATACCCATCCATACACCCACCTTCTAACTGATTGTCTTGCTCATTGTCAAGGGGATGAAGAAAAAAATTCTAATTATTTATGCAATTGCATGTCCTCTGTCGTAGTCTCTGTTATTTTAAAATACAAAGTGAGCACTGAAATGTGCTGCCATTCTAAGCAAATTGATTAAAATGGAAATCTACAGCCTAGACTTAAACATACCACAGAGATCTTCTAAGAGGTGTCTAAGGATTACATTAGAATGATATGTACATACATAAAATCAGAATTACACTACTACATTAGCCAACAGTTTTTTTTTTTTGCACTGCGATTGATTTGGAAATCTTTAATGGTCTTAGCATAAAGAATTGTAATGACTGATTATTAATTTCATATCTGTTTGTGTCTGCCTATTTTGAGATGTTTAAGTGGGATGTCTCTACCCTTCTACCTTTTCTGTTGTCCATTAGTTTTTGGCTATTTTTATTTTTAAAGGGCATCTGTAGTCTGTTTAAAATGTGCCTAATATTGATTATGATATTCCTACAATACCTTACAATGCTAGATCTTTCTTTACAGTACTGGTGAATGTTCCACAGATCCATTACCAGCCATTGTACATAAATGCCACCTATTTTACAATGACACTACACTCAGTGGCCAGTTTATTAGGTACACCTGCTTGTTAATGCAAACAGGCTGCTCCCTCAAACAACAAATGTCTGGCTGCAACTGAATACGTACAGCACACAGACAGGGTCAAGAGGTTCAGTTACTGTTCGAGCATCTCACAAACTTCCCTCCTCCTGGGATTTGCAGAGAATGGTGTGACGAACAAAAACACATCCAGTCAATGGCATTTCTATGACCTTGTTAATGAGTGAGGTCAGAGAAGAATGACTAAACTCATTAAAGCTACCAGGAAGAACACAAGTGCAAAAATAATTAAAAAAAAATAATAATAATTCAGGTGGCTTCTCTAAACACACATTTCTTCCCTTATGGCATTTCTTGAGTTCTACTCTGTATTAACTTGGTGTACCTTTTAAAATGGCCTGCAATATGTGACAGGAAGTTACCTAATTTATTATTATTATTAATAATAATAAAAACATTTTTTTTGAAAAGTAGGGTTTGTGTTCTTCCTGTTATTTGACTCCATGCACAGTGATGGGGCTGTTCATTTTCCATAGCCAGCCATATGAAATCGTCCTTAAAATCGGCAGTTGATTATCTAAAAAGTTCAGTCAGTAATAGTTGTAGCTTGTGGCAGTAGTTTGACATCCATGGCAGCACCTGTGAGAGCTGAAAAGGATTATACCATTGTCATGTCGGCTTTGATTTCCTAAGCCTGTCAAGATATCTGTATTCAAGAATTCACTTTATAATAACTTATCCGTAAAGGTAAGTTATTTTTATCTATGCCTTTATCACATCGTTTCAACCCGTTCGGCTGACTAGCTACAAATGTTATATACCAGTGTGTGGTAACATTTAACGTTATCATTTTTTAGCTATCACCACTTAACTAGGTTCAACTATTTTATTTGTAGTCAAATATTAGGTAGCTTGGCTAGCTATGTATTCTTCTTACTGCGTGTGAGGTATCCGTTACTTGCAGTATAACGCTAGCTTTATTTTGTTTTAGTAAAATCTCTCCCAGCTTCACCGGCAAAGCTCACCAACCCCAAGGGTTTTAAATCGATGTATTATACAAAAGGCTCAGACTGAGCACAGCCCTACCTGCTTCTGCAACACTTCAATGCATTTTCTCCTGCACTGCCTTACTGTCGAGCCAGGCAGTAGAGCAGGGTTGCCAAATCTCACGCTTCGGCACGACACTCACGCTTTCAGGCTCTCACGGTCATGCAAGAAATCTTACGGCAAATCTGTATTATCCCATTATAAACCTAAAATTTGCTACATCATAAATGTTGGGATAGTTTGCATTCCCTACAGACTACTTACAAGGCAATAAAACTGTTACATACACATAAATACATATGCATGCGTGTGCAGACTTGTCTTGAATTGAAAGTCTCATGCCAGCCACTTGACCAAAGCAGGCAACCCTGCTGTAGAGTATGAATTTTGAGTATCAGCTCATTCTGAAACTAAACAGCAAATTCAAAATGTTGGCTCGTTTTTGTTGACCCATGCAGATTAATGTAATTAATCTGCATTAATACCCAGATTAATGTAAATTTGAGAACCTTTAGATTTTTTTGCACCTGAAGATAAAACATATCTATATTGGAGCACATTATTTCAATGTAGTTGTATTGTTGTATTTCTTGTTCAGGTTGTGAGATGTTGTGAGAATCTGTTAGATGTTTATTCCCCCCCCCCCCAAGAACTTAATAATCTGCAGGGACAAACATTTTTAATGAGTGGGCGATATGGCCAAAATGGCACATCCAGGTTAGCCAGCTCTCAAACTTTTAGACTCAAACTCTCACACAAAAAATCTTATGGGAAATCATTATTGTTATACTGTAAACCAAAAATTAGCTATATAATAGCGTTGGAGTAGTTTGCAAACCCTACAGACTATTTACAAGGTAATGAAACTCTTACATGCATGTTAATATATGCAAAGAATAGTCTCAAATTGAAAATCTTAGGCCAGCCAGCTGACCAAAGTAGGAAACCATGCATATCACGATATATAACCAAACATTTTTGACTGTATGTATTAATGCTAATTAACAGTTTAAAAAAATCAATGACGTTTTTAGTTAAATATCTAGCTATTAAATTCAGATTGATAATTGACAGATAAAGAAGTAATTGACAAACAAGTGAGATATACAGACAGCGCAGAGATGTTAAGCAGGCTGAAACTGCCTTGTTTCATACCGGTCTGTTTTAGTTGTAGTACAGCCTCTGAACATAAAGGTATCGCGTAATAGTCGCTCGCTGGTTTATGTTGTTATAATAATCATTATATATAATAATTTTTGTTAAGTAATGCACTTGTAACTGGACATTAATTTGAAGCTCAGCGGAGGCGATTCCTAGACAGCGCGTATGCTTGTACTGCGTTATTTGCCTCAATATTACATCGCTTTAGACAGAAATCTGCTGAATAAAAACAGATGTAAATGTAGTGCTGTATCGATTCTTACGACACTTTCACACCAGCACGTTTTAGTCTGGTTAAACGCACTCTAGTTCGATTTCTCCATTGGTACGATTCGCAGGTGTGAACACAGTAATCGCACTCGGGTGCGGACCAAAACAACCGTACTGACACCCTTCAGAGGAGGTGGTGTCGGTCTGGTCCCAAACGAACTCTGGAGCGGTTAATTTGTGATCCGACCTTAATCCGACCCAACTTCTAGGTGAGCTAAACGGCTGCATTCTGGGATGAGGCAGAGCATGCAAACCAATAGCAGCAGTTAGGTGGAGAAAGAGAAATGAACCGAGGTCCTACTTGGTCTAGCAGTGAGGTACATTACCTTCTTGAAATCTGGGCAGATGACTACATCTGTCAGCTCCTAAAAACAACTCATAAAAACTCTGAAGTTTTCAAAAATGTGCAGTAAACGGCTTAAGGAGAGAGGATTTGACCGATCGACTGAACAGTGTGAAAGTTTAAAAGAAAAAGGAAAAAAAAAAATGTGAGACGTTCAGCTGCATAGCTCAGGTCGCAGGACATTCTTCCTGTATTTACTTTTTCTGCTCCCGCCACAGACAAATCTGACCAATAAGCAGCATGAACGTTCTCACGTGGTTTGTCGTGGCACGTTGTTGCTTGGAAATTCGTCTGCGTGAAAGCAAACCGAACCGAGGAGAAACTCAACAAGTTTACCAACTCAACTGATTCGGACCCGAGAAACCGAACCATAACGCCCTTAGTCGCTCGCTGGTTTGTATTGTTGCTATAATAATAGTATTAAGTAGTGCACTTGTTACTGGGCGTTCATTGGAATCTCAGCCTAGCCGCACTCCTACACATCACGTGTGTTTGTAATATGCTATTTGCCCCTCTTCTACGTCGCTTTAGACAAAAACGTCTGCTAAATAAAATTAAATATAAATGTAGTGCCTTATCACGATTTTTACGATACACATTTCAAAGGTATCGTGGATGTAGCTGTAACCGTTTTGGATACGTCATATCGTCCACCATTATTCTGAATAGACTTGTAGTGTTTAGCGCTTGTTTTGGGTTTTCAAATCTTACACTTGAATTAAAATATAAAATGCAGAGAAATCCAGCACTTTTACTTGGGTAGGACTTCTCAGAACTCTTTCCACGCTTGGTCCATTATTTTTATTGATCTAAATTAGAGACAGAGTACTGAGATGCACGGGTTAAAGTAAAAAATAAATTAATGGTGCCTAGTGAGAACTACAGTTGTCAGCATCACTGAATGGTCTAGGCTGATGTGTTGTTACATGTTGTTAAGTCAGAGTGCAGAGTTTTGGCCTGTTACAGTAAGGCTCTAGCAACGTAATTTCATGTAATAGTATAAATATGCTGCAAATTTGAAGGGGTCAAGTGCATATGACAAGTGAAATAGCCGTCTTTTCTGTTTGCTGACTGGGGTTTGCTTTTCAGTGTGCAGAAACTGTGAAAATTGTGCACACTGTTCAAGAGTTCATGATTATGGTTTTTGGCTAGTTTCGGAGAATGGATTTGGTATTTTTTAAGTGACCTAGCCCACCTGTTCAACTATATAAATATGTACATTTATGAGTTTACAAATACGTAAGAATAATATATAAACATATAAAACAGATGAAATGTATATCAGAGAAAAATAAAATGGCTGAATGGTGCTGCTTTTGCTTGGACAAATGCAAGATTACCTTTTAACAGCTTTATTGGCTCAGTGTAGTTGGGCACTTGGGCGCCATCAATAACAATTTGTGCTTGCAGTTCTGTTTTTAAAATGCTAAATGAGGACTGCATAGACTCAATTAAAGTGCAGTAGAACTTGTCACAGTTATATTACCTGTGCGTTTACAAAGACAAGGTAAAGGCAAAGTGAAACTGATCAACTATGGCTGGATTTTGGCTCATGCAATTTTTGAAGATATTGATTTCACCAAAACCCTGGGCCCACTTTCTTTACTAAATATTCCCATCATCTCTTATAATTGATCATTGTACTAGTTGGTTTTATTTCAAAAATAAATACAGGCAGTCCACAGGTTATGAATTTGTTACCTAAGTCTCTCTTTAATGCTAGGGTATGTGATTTTGGAGAAAACGGCATATTTTGCAAGTCCACCTGAAAATCCCACCCCCTCATTTTGGGCACCCCTCCGAAGTCACTCTTTCTAATCGCATGAAGACACACTGTCTGATTACTGCTGTAGGACGAGTCCATGAGAGAGAGTGTGTGGGGGACCTGAGCATAAAGCATCGTTGTCATTTCCAAATACCTAATGGCTCATTCATGCTAAGAAAACATCAAACACCATCATAATGAATGTAAACGGCAAACAAAGCAAATCGTAGTACTCACAGCTGTCAAGCTAACATGTAAGTATTGGGAAATTTTATTGAAAATGTAGTTTGCTGCAGAAACTTATTACTGGCTAGCTAACAACGGCTGGCTACAGTAAGGTTATATATCTGGCAAAGCTAAAATCATCAAGATTAGCAATACTACACAGCCAAAGTTTGTTTGGAATGTGTATTTAGAATTTTCAGATCATTTCATCCATACTGTTTGCCAACAAACAGCTGCCTGGCATTTTTTTTTCCTTCACCCTTGCCTGATCTAAGAACTTCTTATTCAATATTTGCTCTTCAGATTATCTTCTCTTTGGCTGTTTCTTGGCCATCTCTATTGCTTCACCATGTTAGCATGTGCCAGATTTACCCTCCCTGGTCCCCTCCCCTCCCTCCCTCTTTCTCATTTCTGCTTTCCCAGTCTGCCCTTCCTGGTCTCCCCTCCCCCAGTCCTGTGCACGAGCATGTACATCCCGTGTTTCTGATTGGCTGAAACAGTGTTGTGTGGCTCAATCCAAGCCACATTGTTTTGTCCCTGACGGCTAGTGAGCAGAAATTTGGTGAATTTGACAAAAGTATATTAGATTAAAATTGCATAGCCTAACTTTAAGTTGAATTTGTAGGAAAATCTGAAACATCATAATACAATGCATTAGAGTAATAATAATATAATTATTATGCAACAATACTAAATAAGTACATACAGTGCTGTACTGTACCTCAAGCTGACTAACTAACTAACTGCTGTAGCCAGGCAATATTTTCCTGAACGTCACAAAATTGTGTGTGTGTTCATTATTACAAACATTTGTATCCAGCCCGTTTTTTTTTATATAATAGGTTTTATGGCAGTCCATTCATAGGCAGAGTTTTTTGTAAGTGGGACGTTCTTAACCCGGGGACTGCCTGAATAACAGTGAAATATCTCTATACAGTGATCCCTCGCTATATCGTGCTTCGACATTCGCGGCTTCACTGTATCGCGGGTTTTATATGCAATATCTAAATATATATCGCAGACTTTTCGCTGGTTCGCGGATTTCTGCAGAAGATGCGTCTTTTTATTTCTGATGCATGCTTCTTCAGTTGGTTTGCCCTGTTGATTTCACCGACCGAAATCAGCTGAGAATGTAAACATTACCAGAATGCAAATGGCGCA
>JAAGVU020000002.1:22330733-22353764 GCA_011763525.2 Mormyrus iriodes
ACGAATCTTACCTAATATCTAAGAGAATATAAAGGGTTTATAAGGGCTTAAAATATACAAAAATAACCATATAAACAAATGGTTTTTACTTTGCGGATTTTCACCTTTTGCGGGGGGTTCTGGAACGCAACCCGCGTGATAGACAAGGGATCACTGTAGCTCTGTTTCCCAGGAACTGGCAGGGTGGTAGACTTAAAGGCCGAATTACAAAAAAGAAAACCGCTTCAGATCAGTCTCATATATCATTGTAACTGTGGGAATGACTCTCAGGCTTATGAGGATGTCACTTAATTCCTCAGTAAAGCCCAGAAATTAGAGACCTAGGTCACTGTGCAAGTTTGGTGTCATGTGCATGGGTGCCAGTTACCTCCCCCAGGAAAACTGAGAATGGATTTTTCAAACACTAAAAGAGAGTAGTCCCAGAATGTGTTCACGATGAATGCATGTCATGTTTCAATGAACATCACCATATATACTATATGCTGTTTCTCAGCCAGCGTGTCATGTAACAGTGAATTTTACCAACAAATTTAGACTTACTTTTCAGGTAGCTGTAGTGTACCGATAAGCTGGAACCAACATATGCACAAAAAATGTCGCAGCCCATATACAGCAAAATGTGCTGTCTCTTCAGTATAACTTTTTAGTAGTAATATGATTCATGGATACAGGTTAATCTGTCAACTGTGCTACAAAAGTAAACATTTAGAATGCTATTCTCAGCTGACTCAGGCTACAAATTGCACCTAAAATAATCGCAGGCAAGATTTTGTTCCAAGAATTAGACAGTCCCTTTACAGCAAATAATCCATTCAGTAAACCATGCTCTCTTCAGATTAGGTATGGTTTTGTTCTGCATTATCCATACTCTTGCAAATACAGCCTTTACAAAGTATAAATTATTTAAAAATGCATCGAAACAGCTTTACTACAGCAGCTACATTAATGCAAGAACTCCAAGGTTCACAAAAAAGGAAACTGGCTTTCACATCCTGCATAATGTGCACAATATTTGCACATCTCCCAATACCCACTGCCATATTCAGGAATGATTTAAATTCCTGTGAATCTATAAGCATGTTAGCAATATAACTTTTCATTAAAAAAGCACTCGCCCTCTTGCAATAGCCACCTATCACATTTTGTGACATTGTACCTTGTACGTTTGAATGAGACTTACCTAGGTAATAAAGTAAGTGATGGGAATATCAGAGTTATGACTCAGCAACACTGCTGCAGCGCTCTGCTTACACCAGAGGTAAATCACATACACAAGAAATACATCACTTAGATGAATCTTTTGACTGATGGGAGTAGGGACACACAAGTGCAAGATGGGGTGCATTCAAAATTGACAGTCATACATTTAGGAGTCAAGTTCTGAACAAAACCAATACTTAGGAAAAAAAACAGCCAAAATTGAGTCATGCATCTTCCTTGGTCACCATAGAGAATACCTTCATCTTCATCACCGTCGTTATCGGACAAATCCTCGCCCTGTTTTTTGCCGTGCGCTCCTATGATTGAAAGAAGGAAGACACAAAAAGCACAAGAAAATTCAAAATAGCATGATTGACAGGACAAAGAGGGAGAGAGAAGAGATGACAAACGGTTGCAGAAGACTAAGAAACGTCAGCTAGAGAGGCCTTCACAGCAGAAACAGCATAGACACCATCTTTGAGAGACTCATATCCCATCACTTGCTAACACACAAGAATAGGCACTGCGATCTATGCAAACACATAAGCGATTATTGTAAAGCTCCAGTTCATATTTACGTCAGACCATACAAACATTTTTACCATTTTTGTACCACATAAGAATTTAATACTGGCACCTTTGATTTGAAATTGTAGTGCAACGCCTGCAGTAACAAACTCAAAATACTTGGAATTTATAGAAATTATAAGACCTCTTGAGAGTCTTAATAATTTTGGCTTGTTCGCAATGCTTAACGGAACATGAACAGAGACCAGGTGCACGTAATTTGTTTCTTTACACCCCCCCCCCCCCCCCCAAAAAAACGAGAAAACAAACAAAGCATTAACTGAATTACTATTATTTTCATTATGCATAGTGAAATTCACATATTTCCATTGTACGCAATGGCTAATGTCAAGAAAATGTATTTTTCATATATAACTATGTTTTACACAGTGAAGTTTGTGGGAACATCTCCATAATGGATCAGAACAGTATAGAGAAGGAACCTGTGTTAGCAGCACAAACAGTATAGCAAATACTGGTTAAAATAAAGGAACATCTGAAAAATCATAATATTTCAACTTCAGTGTACATATTTTACATTGTGTTCAATATATGATACCCTATAAATAATTTATGAGTTTGTCTTGTAAACAAATGTAATAATTAAAAGCTTTGCTTTAAAGTCAAGGTAATACTGTAATATAACCACAGAACAATACCCAAGAGACCAGAGAAAAGCTTTTATGTAACCATCACATTCAGCACTCATTCTCCCAATAAAAAAAGCAAAAAACACTCAAAACCTGCTTGTGCTATACGACTGAGGCGTAATAAGCAACTGGATATCTATTAAATAATTTATTCCTGGTCTACAAATGTTAAGGGAAAGATATAGTCATAACTGCAACAAAGTTAAAATCTATTAAAGTCTACAATTGCCTTTTCTTGAGTTATTTAGAAGTTAGTTTAAAAACTTTTTTATTGTACAATACAGATGAGTGCCTTCTAAGTACTTTATTAAAGATTTACTATACAAGGATTTAAAATAAAAAAATATATATTTTTTACAACAACAAAAGTTGTAAAATAATAAGGGATTATAAATCCCCTCATAGCATATTTTATTTATGATTCCTGACATTCAAAACATGTAAAATGGCTCCATTCAACCATTTAATTTGAAATAAATATGTCAAGCTTCTGAAAAGCATGTCTGTTACATAAGGGATTTGAAAAATTGACAATTATGCGAAGCAGCTGGCATCAGAATGGCCTTCAAGCTTTAAATGAAAACTTCACGAGTGGAGCTTTTTGACTTCCCAATGTGCTTGATTATGACTTATTCTTAAATTGGAATAAACAATGTTTTGCTACTGACCCTCACTTCCTTTCCTCATTTAACCTGTTGACTTTGTAAATAGAACTTCTTGAGAAGGCCTCCCTCAACTGTTAAGTCTCAACAGCCACTCGTATGAGTTCAAGTGCCATGGGTCCACCATGTTGTAAATGGGCAGCACCTGCAAGACTGGGCCATATGGACATCCCCCGGAAATGCCCTACCATATCAAACCAGAGTTCAATAACCCACAACTCAAAATGGTTAGAACAGCAGGCTCTACAATAGCAAGGGGTCAGAACTGATCTGTGGATTGGGTATTTGTAACTGAGCTGATGTTGGGTGAGTTGAGGGGGGGGGCACCTAAATCTCATTATATCAGAGTTGTGCCCCCACCCCCTCCCCACAATTCTTCCACTTCCTTGAGAAGCGCAGATGGAACTGGCAATGCATTAGATGGAACAGAGCAGACTCTGTGACAAGGGAAGATGCCAGCTCAATACAAAGTGCCTCCATTCCTGGAAAAATAAGGTTCTGAATGCCAACAACTCATTTCACAAAGGTCAAATATTATAAGCGACTTAAAATGTTCAATAAGTTATGTTCTGGTTCTAAAAATCTTACGATGGCCCTTTTAAAATATTACTGAAAAAGCTAAGGGATTGTACTCCTTTCGATAAAGGACACAGACATTTTAATGGTGATGAAAAATAGGGTGCATCTCCACATGTGTGACATAACAGCAAAAGCAGGTCACTGTCCATTTTATGACTTGTAGAAAAAGTATGGTAAATCACTATAATCATAAGATGGCACTGTGATAAGACATTTCACTTAGCAGCAGAGTCTTACCACCCTACTTAAACAAAGGGACTCAGATTGATATAAGGTGAAGAACAGGCGATTCCTGAATGTGTCACCTTGTTTTTTTATTAATAAGGAAATTGCTTGTGCTATTTAATGGAACATTCCGAAATAAGCATAAATAGCATTTAGCCAAAAAGTATAATCGAACATAACTGTTAAATGGCAAGCTATTGTATCTCCAGATGTTCTGTAACGTGATAAAGAGCATACCGTTTAACTGCCATCAATCATCATTACTGAAAGGAACCAGTCTTCTCTATTACGAGACGAGCAGGTAATACAGCCAATATAGAATCCAGATTCTGAAACATGTGGCTTTACAGTATTAGTTTATAAACCCTGGGAGACACGCTTTCCTTTAATGGGCAATTTGTTCCTTAAAAGCAAGCGACCTAAAGTCCTTTTTCGAACACATTAATTAATTTTGCCAGTAGCTGTCAAACTTCAAAGAGTGGTAGACAGAAATACCAAATTTATAACATTTTGAAAAAAATTATGCAATTTCAGGACAATTTAGGACATTTTTCCCCAAAGTATTTCACTCAACACCTATAGTACATGTAGTAGTTGAATTATGACACATCCCTACTGAAAATTACAAATTATGCTGATTTTGCAACAGAAGAAACAGATAATGAGACTAATGGTTCCAGTGACCAATCTTTAATGGTCCTTTTAAATAAAAATCACGGTTTTATATGGAAAATAATATGATTTATTAACTGTACGTATTATAATGAATTGCAATAAGAGCCGACAGAGGATGCTGAAAAAGGTATTTCACCCCATTGTGGCTAATGATAGGCTACTTGTTACCTCATTGAGGACCCTGAATTTTCAGCTGCGATGGTAATGTACCTGGCATTAGATGCACAGTGTCAGTTCCAAGTGAGGTCCATTTATCTCACAATGGCAACTCATTCATACACAACACAGTACTGTGGAAGGGAAGATGTCTACTATAATTCATGTTGTTTTGGATAGGTGTTTAGGATGAATCAAAGTCCCCTTCAAGAAAAAAATAATGGAAAAAGTAATCAGTTATTGAATGCAAACAATTAAATTCTTCATTGCACATGTTGGGCTTCGCGGCAATAGATGTGCAGAATCTAAAGCCATCTTTTAAACATTTTTGAATCTATATGGATCCGATTCACATATATTATAATCATTGTTTATCTGTGTGACATGAAAATAGGGAAACCACTCCCACATCTTTCATTGAATCCCCTCTATCTGAGATGTCATATCAGTCTTAAGAAAAGGACACTAATCACATTGAAAAGCACTCAAGTGCTTTTTGTGTGGGCGGGCCATCCCAGAATCAGGAGCACAAGTAGGTCAGTCAGATCTTCGCATGTCATTTAAGTCTGAGTATATTACGTACTGACAGCAATGCATGCGGTACAAATATAATACATTTAGTTAAGTGAGTCACTGACCAGGGAGGGAGGGGGACTGGTGGGGGCAAGAATTGTACCTAGTGGCAGAGTGTCACCCCTGAATAGGCCGCCCTCGGCCGAGGGTCTGCTGTCACTGAAAGCCACCACCATCACTGGCTGATGCCCTCGTGGAGGTGGTAGATTAAGCCAGCCGAACGTCCACTGTGTCTCCGATTGATGCGGCTCCCGGTTTGTTCATCACCTGCCCCTTTGACACGCTCGGCGTGCTGCTTTATCTGCCCACGGCGGCACACAATCCCGGCACCACCCGGCGCTGGACAGACACGGCCCTCCAAACTCATTTCCACGCCATATTACCGCCTGCCACCACTCGGGGAGAGCCTGGCAGGGGCAGCGGCAACGGCTACATAACCCGTGTTTTTGCCACGCAAAAGGAAATCTCCGAATTACATTTTCTCATTCCGTTCTGCCTAAACTTTTCTCTCAGACAGAGGTTTCCTAGTGTGATTGTATATCTGAGGTTTTAGGGTTTGAAGCATCACATAAAATGTAACGTCTGTCCCTAAGCTGCACGCTTGCAAACGTTTCAGTGCTGACACAACCTTGGTGTCAGTGTAAAGGTGATCATTTATACACCTTAAAATTGCCATATTTGCTGTTAGATCCAGTCACAGATTAGTGTTATCCTGACACAGTGATATTAAGGCATACTTCGGATAAGATTTAATCCATCTAAAATGGCACATCTGTGCAATGCAAAAAAAGCACAAGCACTCACTTCATTGGGGCAAATAGTTTGACCATTACAGCAATTAAATATTAATATACACTCAGTGGCCACTTTGTTAGGTACATGTAGCTAGTACAGGGTAGGACCCAGTCTTTCCTCCAGAACCACTTCAAGGGTTCTGTGTTCAGAGAAGCCTTTCTGCACACCACAGTTGTAATAAGCAGTTATTTTTGCACTTGTGGCCTTCCCGTTAGTTTTAATGAGTCTGCCCATTCTCCTGTGACCTCTCGCATTAACAAGGTGTTTCCACCCGCAGAACTGCCACTAACTGGATGTTTTTTTGTTTATCACACCATTCTGTATAAACCCTAGACGCTGTAGTGTGTGAAAATCCTAGGAGGATGGCCCTTTCTGAGATGTGGGGATCAACACGTCTGGCACCAATAATCACACCACATTTAAAATCACTTATATCATGTATGTTAGCTCTTCTAATGCTTAGCCAAACAGTAACTGAACCTCTTGACCCAATTGCAGTCACATGATTCGCTGTTTGGAGGAGCAGGCTGTTTGCATTAACAAGCATGTGTACTGAATAAAGTGGCCATGGAGTATATTTGTATAGGCATGTAGGTTCTATACAAGTTTGCAATATGGGATTATTTTTATGTGTGAAAATAAATGGGTCCAGTTACCAGCTGACAGCAGGTTCCTTCTGGAACAATCTCCAGAACTTGTGCATGTCATTCTCCCCAATAGAATGGCATTATGCTGGTTCTAATAATATCCATATCTTTATGTGCTTTTTCATCAGTTACTAAGTATACATTTTCTGCATTGTTCAGGATCAAGATTCAGCTAACCAGCTAACTAACCAACTGACTGAACAATTTTCCAACAATGGATAAAGAAAACCTACACCGAAGACATGCCAAAATAGAATTTTATAAAAATTGTTTTATTTTTGCTTAATTTTTGCTTAGTTGCAGGAAAATATTTTGTTAAAATTATAGTTTAAAATGTACTGCACTTTACAATAGATCATTTATTGTTGCATTATTAACACAGTTTCATTGCCTTCTAAGATAATTTTACAGAAGCAGAAAAAAAGCCTCAACAAAAAGTCCTTAATAAATATAATCAATTTAATGATTGTTTTGCTGAAGCAATTCAGTTAAAGATCACTTTTCAAGTTACCCCAGCAGTGGTACTCCCGAGACTCGAATATGACACTTTCAGGCCGTGAGTCTATCCAGTTCCGTACTTGGCTGCCTATTTGTATTGAACAAATAATACAATTTGACATCACAAACTAACGGTTCATTAAATTGAATTATTAAATTATACTAACAAAGCCAGTTAAAATGCTTTCAATCTTCAAAAATCTTCAATCTACCTTGAGAGGAAAGAGTGTACTTCACTAAGGTTAAGCTTTCAAGTAAACCTGAGCACAGCTTCTGAATATAATTTGGTGTATTTTCTATTGCTTTACAGGAAATTTTCAACGCTAAGTGATATTTTACTAATCGGTTAATAAGTAACTATAATTTTTTCTTACTTTATATTCTTAAAATATGTTCCCTTTCCCCTCATACTGACCTTCCCTGCAATGTAAAGTCCGCTATGTTTTTTAGACGTGTCTGTGTGTGGTGTGGGTGAAATCCATAGGTATTTTTAGATGCAATATAAATATCAAATTATAACAATAGTATTAAGGATATAATTAGTTTTAGAAAACTCATCTACATTAACATTTATTTATTTATTTATTGTTTGTTCATTTATTTATAAATTATGAAAGTAATAAAAATCAAATCCCTTAGAAACATCAGTACGGATATCTATGCAGTTTGATGATTAAATATTTGGCCACAAGCGAATCCTGTAATTATATCTAATAATTAAATTAGAATTCCCCAGGTTAACATGCCTATATCCTAGAGAAACAAGATTTCTTTAATCTACATGGAGCTCTTTCTTTTGCACTTTCCAGAACCACGCCTCTTAAAGACCAGGCCTTTAGTGGTAACTAGGGATGCATCAATACCGGTATTGGGTATCGGGCCCATACTATGCTCACGTGCTGGTACTCGCCAACATCATACTTGTCAAAATTTCCTGATACCTACAACTGATACCACGTGGTAGATATGATGTAGTTACGTTAAGTCAGCACGCCAGGTACTGCTGAAGCAATTACTGCCAAAAAAATTTCAATACTAGTAACCTAATAAAACACCAGACACCAGAATTTGCTACGGCTAGCAGCAGCCGTGGATCACTGCAACCAACTTTAAAAGAGACACTACAGAAGCGACTGTCACAGAATATATTGTACAGAGTTACATAACAGCTTCAGTGTTTTTCAACAATTTTCAGATTTTTGGAGCTTAAAGTTTTTGATATTGGTAAAACAAAGCATCGATTTTAATAATCAATAAAAATAAGCACTTAAAAATGACCAATATCACTTATTATATATTGTGACAATTATTCAAAAGAAATCTAAACAGGTATCGGTAATCGGTATCGGTAAGTACTGAAAAATAAGTACTCGGTACTTGATAAATAACTGGTATCGGTGCATCCCTAGTGGTAACGCTAGGCCTACCTAGTTCAAGCCTATGGTTGTTCAGGTGGAAAGAAACTGGAAAGAGCCTAAAAATCTGACGTGGCTATGACACACCAGGTTCTAGGTCTGGTTGCTGTCCTGCACAGCTGGCTCAAAATGGCCAACAGTCACATAAGATGGGTGGACAGGAAATGATCTAGAGCAGGGAGCTCATGTCTTCAAACACTTTTTACAAGAGTAACTCATCTTTTTGGCATATTCACTGACCACTTGTAAGACTGACAAATAAATGAAAATGTAAATACGTGTTGCACAACATATTTGCATATTTAACAATTCCTGTATTATGTATTGCTAATGAAAATGTCACACACTGCTTATAAGCGTTATGAAAAAAATATAGGATATTTCATAGAACATGTTACTTGCCAGCTTGTTCTTTTTATATATCAAGAACATTAGAATTACCACATGTCTGGGTATTTCATAGTGCTAACATGCTGGTAGTGCCTTGCAAAGCCCTTTAACTAAAGGGCTTCAAGCTTTTCATTTTAAAATAAAGGCATATTAAGTAATCTAGTAGCATAAGTACTGCATTAAGTTCATTACATTATATTATTGGCTAATAACTTCACTGGAACTGCTCAGATACCCTGAAACCTAACCTAAATATGTTTAAGTAACCTGGAGATTGCTGGTTAATAGATATGCTTAAAGGGTCTAATGAAAAGAAAATCTGCCTGTTGAATCACTATTTGATCACCATAAAAAAATAGTACCTAACATAATACATAAATAAATTTTCTGGACTGTTTCACTGATGGATTTTTTAAATGTAAATTGAAAAGAAATAACTATTTCTGTTTTCCCATTTTATTAAATGAATGACCAAACAAACAAGTACACTTTCACAAAAAAACAAGAAAAATTTCATTTAGGAATAAAACATTTTAGGTATCTATCTGCATGCATGGGCATTACTATGATCTACTACTCTACTAGGATACTGTTAGTCTTTGAATAAATAGTTTCCTAGTTGCATTTTCAGTAACACTGCTTAAAAGAAAACAAACAAGATGACTTGATGTTCTTTAAAAGTTAAAGTTCTATAAAGTTTCTATAGAGATATTTTAAAATTCAAACATCCAGTTTTATATCAGTCTTACATATCTTTAATTATTGCTTGGAATTGAAGATTTTAAAAAGTTAATTCTAAAACGTGTATGTTAACTCTAGTGGTGCATCAATGTGGAAATTCTGACCGATGGGAATAACCAATATATTTTTGTCCAATATCACCGATACTGGTACCCAGTGAATGAGCCAACAAAATCCCTCAGCCTCCACTAAGGAAAATGACTAATCATACAATGTAATCATCTCCATTGTTTTAGTAGTTGTGTCTTCAGCTCTGGTGCTGCTAACTTTGAATATTGATCTTATCGACTATATATCTCCTGACAATATCAGACAAATTGACAAATTGGACTGTAACTGATATGTTAACCAATATATTATGCATCTCTAGTAAACTGTCATACACTCACGTAATATATTATAATAAAGTGTAAACACATAGAAGTCTGAAAGCATGCTTCATAGTAGACCAACCCTTCAGTCTGGAAATTAGGACAGGAGCGATGCTGCAACTTCAAGTGATTTGCTAAATGGGTATCTGTAGAAGGATAATTTGCTTCTGATTTTGGTATCTGAGGATGTTTGAGAGAAGATTTGCTTACTCAGCAGCCATCACTGACCTATCACAGGCATTTGTGAACTGGACCCAGAACAATAGCAGCAACTAAGGCATAAACGAGTCCTTAAATGACATAAGTTAGGCAAAGGAAAAGGCTAGCAGCTTTTTCCCTCTGATTTCTATTCATTTTCAGATTTGTTCATTTTTCATACAGATTCATATTTTAATAAAATAAGGACCAAGCTGATTTTTGAATA
Source organism: Mormyrus iriodes (assembly GCA_011763525.2). Taxonomy (NCBI): domain Eukaryota; kingdom Metazoa; phylum Chordata; class Actinopteri; order Osteoglossiformes; family Mormyridae; genus Mormyrus; species Mormyrus iriodes. Next base: position 22,341,302 of record JAAGVU020000002.1, read on the forward strand.
AATGGAATCATTAGTCATTAGAATTAAAGCTTCAGAATTCGATATAGCTACTAAACAGCCTGTAATCAGTGGAAGCTAGTGTGCTCCTCTGGTACCTGACCCAGATACACAATGAACTTATCCTCTGGGGACTGTATACTGAATACTTCACATTCAACACTCAGAGAATCTGACAAAGGTTTAGCATAAGTTGAAAATAAAGGAGTATTTCTGTAATACCTTCTGACAGAATTATTTCAGGAAGTCAGCTTTTAATAAGTCAGTATAAAAATAAGAAATTCTATGGAGAGGGGTTCTGGACAATATATTTTCATTCTTACAAAGGATCAAATAAAGTATAATTACAGATGGCAACTCAGCAATGTGGATTAATTATCATTATTGCAATTTAAAATTTAAAAAGTAATGTCACCAACCCAAGAATGCCTGCAAACTCAGACATTCATACAAAAATCATGCAGCAATAAATTTTCAAATACATAATTTAGACACGGTAAACAAACATAAAATAAATGATGCATGATAAGGTTAAGTCAATCACTTTGGCGATACAGGCTGGGGGACACATTGAAGGGAGTGTTTTCCCTGGCCACTTTTGTGATTGGAGCTGTGTCAAAGGCAAAAACTGTGCCTTGAGGGCCATTCTGTCTTGGGCTAAATTGCTTCACAAAACCCCGAATGAGGGAATTGCTGCACTCGAGCCAGCTAGGCAGTGGGAGGAGGGTCTTATAACAATAAAACTCAGGGGTTTGACTTCTATTTAAAGCAGTAAAAAACTCACATTGTAATTGTAAAAGAAAATATCCGGATCCTTCCTTGGCTTCATATAAATATTAATTGCTCTGCATAAATCAAAACCAAACCTAGGTCGCATTGTTGCATCCATGTGGGTCACATGTATTTGCCTTAACTTGCACTGTCCACAGGGTCTGTGTCTTTCCTCAATAACTGTAGCTGATTAGAAGTGAAAACTTCACAGTCACTGTTAGTACACCGGGTGTAGACGTTAAGCCATTTCTCTCTATTGCTCTGCACACTCTCACTTTGTTTCCAACAGTGCACAGCTTCTCTGGAAATATGCTCATACAGGGATTGTATTAAACAAACATGCAAAACAGGACAAAAAAAGGATTTCTGCTGATCATGTACCAAGGATGTGCAGAAAAAGGAACTGAAATATTACTAGTGTTATAATGATTAATATAGCAACCAGCTTGTATACAATCCCAGGATACTTCATCAGCGAATACAGGGCATGTACATGCTGCAACATACGTTTTAATGTGACTTTAGGGTAGCAGGTTGGGTAGAAATGGATTCATGGCACAGGGTCAGGCCCTGGGCAGGGTAGTAGTAGAACTGCTTCAGTTAATATCCAGTCTCAGGTATAACAACGCAAAGCTGCAAAATCTGAGAAAAATAAGGTGATGCAAGGTGATGTAACTGCATCAACAAATCTAAGCTAATTGAAGGTAATTGCTGCAAACAGCCCTTTTTTGTGAGGCGCTCCTTCACACTGCTGTGAGCACAGTTGCTGTCTTGGCCATGGCGGCCAGCGCGGGTTAAGCATCCCGGAATTCAGACGTCGATACGAGCTGACAGCAGATCTCTTGCATTAGTGGGACACGTCGTTTTCAAAGCTGTATCACTCTACTCATCAAGGGGTCTACAAATACATCATTTTGTGTTATTCATTACCTATGTAAATCATCCACACATTTATCCATTGTTCGTAATCACTTGTCTAATTAGTAATAGTGGTAATTTGGAGCGCACCTTGGGTAACTCATCACACAAGGTGTTGCAGGTAGTTTACATTTGTAACTATGCTACAATGCTGTTTGATTCATTCCATATAAAACGTGGCATGCTATTTTATATCAAAGTTACAGTATATTTGTTCAGCATGCAATAGGTACTCTTTATTTGTTTTTTTTTTCCCACTTATCTGGTTCTCGGGGACCCACAGACAGTCCACTTTTTTGCAAAAATGTGCAGGGACCTTGGAGGGAGCAAAAACGTGGACCTGCCCATGGGTCCCTTGGGACCAGATTGGGAAACACTGCTTTATTAAAATACTCTTAAATTTGTTGTCTACCTACTCATTTCATTCAATGTACATCATACAATAGATAATGGTCTATATAAGCATAAATATACCGCAAGCCTACAAACTTTGTTACAACAGTATTTCTGTTACACGGCTTATTTCATGTGCTGAAAAAAGACGTGCAACAGAAACATGTTTTGAAATAAGTTGATTGCCCAATAAAGAGGAAACTGTAACATCCTCGCCCTCCAAGAAATATTCAGGAATTTAGCTCATAATTTGTTGCTGTGTATTCTAAAATTACAGTTATTAAGTGGACTGCAATTAACCAGGTGCTCTATGCTAAGGGAAAAGAGGAAACCTTCTCTTTTCACAGCACACAGCCACTCACGCACAACACACTCCGAAACACACAGTGACAGACAATTTATCTGGATTGCACGGCTCTGTTCGTCCCATATAGCACTTTGATTTCAGAGTTGATTGATGGCGTTATCTTGCCGGCTTATGAGAGGACGTACCAGTCGCTCTCCTCTCTGTTTCGCTCCATGCTGGCTTTCTTACATACCTCCTTTTCTACATATTTTCTTGTTGGGTTTTCTGGCACATTCCTTCGATATTCTTTTGACTGTAAAATGAATAAAAGACTACAAAATAACAGGAGGCTCCGAATAGAGTCGAGGACGCATGCAACAGCTGAACTGTCCCATTGCCCCGCCCCCCCTCCCCACCACCCTATCCCATACCCCAGGTCATCAACAACAAGAACAACAAAATACCTGCAAAGAAAGTGACAAGGGTTTTGGTTGCAGAAATATTCTGAAATATTGGTGAAGAAGGAGAATGCACTGCTCCCTGGGACACAAGAGGCCTGCTTCCACATGCATGTCTGTATATAAGACCCATTACAATGCTTTACAAACTGCATTAGAACTTACAATACCAAAATAAACACTCATTTCATATTATTATATATGCAACAAATAATTAAAAATCTGATTTATCTATGACTGTTTATTTGAAATTAAAGCCTTAAATGCCATTAATGCATAATTAAAGCTTTAAATTACTTGTTTTTTTTTACCCTTAACAACACTTTCTCTGAGGCTTGACTATTATAACTGTTTTTAAAAATGCTTCTTTTCTGTTTAAAAGAACTAACTTTAGAATAAATGGGCATCTAATGGTAGTTTACATGCAGAGCATTATACTCTTTGGGTAACTTTACTGCATGGCTAATTACTGATTGGCTTCAATCAGCCACATGACTGGAATGCTCACACACCTTAAAGGGACATACATGCTCACACATACACATTTTTTTTTTTAACTTGCAGTTCACTTAATCGAAGTGTACTCTGCTGTCAAACGTTATTTTCTGTTTGTGTGTTGCGATTTTCACTTATACAAAGGAAGAAGAGAGACCGTACAGTCCTAAATAAAGTTTACTTGAGGCACAGAATCAAACCGCATAAAGATTGGCTATGTGTATTACTTCAGAGGAAGTGACAGCTCCTCTGGCACGGGCAGCAACTGGGATGTGCAGGGATAAGGCACAGCTCAGTGATTTGCGCCCAACACTGTGGGGCTCTGCTTCATACAGTAGCTTTGATTCCTGTGTACAGTGTGATATGAAATGCCAGTCTGCATAAAACCCAATATCTTTTCATCTCAGATCTGGCATTAGTATGTTGCATGGTTAGGAGACTAAATATAGGAACAGCGTCTGAAAGTTTAATTCCATATTTGTTTATTTATTTACAATATAGTGTTTATTACTTGAGGTCTGAACAGTAATTAACAATTACATATATATTATGTATGCATACATCAGCATGTATAATTAGGTAGGAAGTTCTTCCCGTTTGACATTTTAGAGACTTCTGCAGAATGTTTTTTTTATTTGCCTCTTCTTAGTAGCGTATTGTGAACAGGGAGACAGTCACTAGCACTGGAAATTTTCACTAACACAAGTTCCCTTTGCATACTACAGAATATTTTCAAAATGCTAGGTAATTCATGAGATATTTCCTAGAAAATAGCTCTACCTTTTTTAAGGGTTAAGTAGACAAACAGGAATAGACAGTAAGGGGTCTTACATTTTGTAAACTGATGCCACAGGCCTTCTGTGTACCAGACAGAATATTTCACCAACCCGACATAATGTAGGAACCCTCTGGAACTAAGCAGGCTAATTATTTCCCCCCAGAATATTCAAGACAGCACAGAGAAGATGCACCAAAGCAGCCGGGTGCAATCTATTTAATTTGTGATTTTGTTATTTTTTTGTCTCAAGGTTTTTAAAGATATTTTGATATTTCACTTTTGATTAATAGTTCTTTTAAAAAACACAAAAGAGGAACTCATAACAGTGGCGTGGAAAGGGAATAGTTGATGAAAAGACGTCATGAGAATATCAAGTCAAAATGAGAGACGTACATGGTGACCACAGACATAGCATGCATCAGACGACATCCCATGCTTCAAACACAATACCAAGGTGACGTAAAACATCATATAAGAAGAAAGGTAACTGGATTATCTGGTGTACCCAACGACTCACCATCCTCAGTTGGAACATAGATGTTTAAATATAAACAATCCTCATTTTGGTCCTGTATGTAAGTGGCAACTATATCCAGGTTAAAGGTGAACCATATCGGCATCATGATCTCCGGCACGGCGTTGTGAATGTTTTGCGGGCAGACGGGCGCAAAGTGGGTGGCGTTCTTGATCCCAGACCAGGATGAGGGGGGTTCAGGGGGCATGAATCGTTTTTCACCTACTGGTGAAGCAGCATATGGGACTCCCAGGTACTGGTCCACCGGCCCTAGGATCTCACTGGGGAGAGGGACCCTCACTCCTCTCAGTTTCCCAAACTGCGTGTTAACAGTGGGGTGGTAGTTCTGGCCCACGGCCGTCACCAGGGGCCAAAAGAAGCTCAGTATCCACAGAGCAGCAACATGCCCCATGCTCGCCTTGGCTGTGCGCCAGCGTCGGAGGTGCGTGAGCATGCGGCTCATCCTTAGGGCAAACCACATGGTCTTTGCGAATGGTTCCAGTTGTAAGACACCAACATGCAAACCAGGGCCACCCTCAGCTACTGCTTCCTGTTCTCAGTCATGGAATCCGGTCCCCTTTGATCCTATCATCAGAGACGGATATGTAGCCCCAAAATCAAATTAAAAAAAAAAATCTATTGCTTCTGCTTGAGTATGATCTTCATCCGCTGTCCAGTCTTCAAGCCAGATTGATTATCCACTGCTGCAACAAAGAACAGGGAAATAATTACAACTTCTGCAAAAGAAGGAACATACTGTTTGTACATACACACATACTTTTTTCTTTCTCATTTTTTTTTCCTTTCGCACATTTTTATTGAGTTTAATTTTCTACAAGCCTTAAATCAGTCTACATAATCAAGGCAGTTTTTTGTTATTAGCTATAAATGACCACCATTGAGATCAGGCAGTACACTTCAAAGGAGTCATGTGCAATCTCCTCAAAGAGTGCTCTGTCTGGAGTACGTACTGTTTCAGTCACAAATATATATCCTATTAAAGAAAAAATATTTTATTATAATTTCAAAATGTAGTCCACAACCTCTGTTAGTGCTGGATGGCTGCTATATTTGCTTTTTATAGAGTTTATAACTATATTTCGCATTTAGAATTAAAAAATTATTGCTTTTTATTATGTGCAATTGCACCAAAAAATAAAGGAAACTTCAAATTTAACTCTTTTAAAAGTATTATGAGTTTTGTAACAAACATTCATATGTTTGTTTTCTTGTGTTTCAATAAAGCATTGACAAGAGTTCATCTCTTGTGTGTTCCCAAACAAAACAAAACAACAGCTGTTTGGTTTTGAAATGTCAGATATTTCTGAAATTTGCTCTTGTCCAGAATGATTTCCCCTCCAATAACAGCTGATGAAGGATCCTTTCTAACATCTAAAAAAAAGAGCGGCATGTAACGACAGCTGATCGTTGGCTGATGTCAAAAGGAGCTTGACTCCTGGCGTATTCCTGGCCACTGGGAATTACCCCATGGTGACTTTCAGGAGTGTTACAATGACAAACAGGAAGAAAGGTTTAACAGAGAATAACCCATTCCAAAATGTACAAAAGTACCAGAGATTACCAGGGTCCCACTTATACAACAAAGGAGGCGCCAATGTGAAATTCAACAGGGAGTTTTACTGCAAGTCTGATGTATTTATGGTAGGGACTGCAGTGACATCTCAACTATGAACATATTAGAAGCACCATTATAAAAGTGCACTTAATTTGCTGATAAAAATACAGTATTCATTCACATTAGCATCAGCATGCTAGAAATGCCCAGCAACATACAACAGATGGGAAAAGGAACGGAGTATACAATGAGCCAAGCATACTGATTCCCAGCTTCCAAATCTGTGCTCTGTCTTTAGTCAACCAGTCTAGCAAAGCGACATGCAACCATTTATATGGTATTTTGTCATAGAAAAATAGATGAACTATGTGAGATATTGCCATATTGCCCTCTTGTCCTATATATGCTTCACAAGGTCTGACTGGTATTACTCCTCATTTTGATTGGAAAAACTTCATGAAGGACATAACACAACTTCAAGGTTCATTTATTTTGTATCTGCTTCTCAGAAAAGGAAACAAAATGTTAATTGTTGGAACTTCTGCATAGGTCACCTTGGTAGTCTGGGTGCCCTTGTTCATCCTTTGCAGACCATTCAAACTTGTGTTCTGAGTAATTGAATGATACCTGAGTTGATATATTACTCTGAAACGGACAAGCTATTTTAAGATGGGTGTATCAGATAGCGCCTCTGCTACAAAAAGCAGTTCTTTGACCAACTTCTCATAAGTTAAAGTTTCTATTTCCTGACTCACTATATGTATTGTATAAGTGCTAAGACCTGCAAAATTTGAGCCAGATTTTACTTCATTTTTAACAATATAAATCATAGAAATCTCAATCTACAATTTATCTATCCTTATAGGGCACAGATCAGGGAACACCCTCATCGGGTGCCAGTGACAATAGAGCTGACATTTGAAAAATGGATTTATTCAACCAAAATTATTAATTGTTGTCAAGTCACTTTAAATGCAGTCAAAAGTCTTCGCACGCCTACTGAAAATCATTAGTTTTTCAACAAGATAATGATCCCAAACACACCTTAAGGTTATGTAATAAGTATTATCTTGTGAACAAGGAATGGAGTGCTGGAGTGGATGCGAGTAGATAGAGTCGTGCGACAGATCACCTGACTCCCACAGTCCCCCACCTAACCCTATCGAGCTGATCTGGGATTGAGTCGGATTGAAAAGTAAGAGCAAGGTAGCCAACTTGTGGCCAGAACTCCTTCAGGACTGTTGGAGAAGCATTCCAGGTGGCTACATCTGAAAGCTGTTTGAATGAATACCAAGAGTCTGGAAAGTTGTCATCGAAGCAAAAGGCAGCTGTTTTGAAGAATCAAAAATCTGGGAAAATTCTGAGATGGTGAACATTTCTCTTGATCATTGCACTGTTTGATATGTATCACTCCATTACCTTGAGGCCTTTTACTATAAGTTGAATAACATAGCTAAAATACAGACAAATTTACAGAAAGCATATGTGTCCAGACTTCTGGCACTGTGTGTTTCCGTACAAGGGGGGCACACACAGACACTCTCACACACTATTAGCAGTTCAACAATATCGTAATTGCCTATATGCATGTCTTTGACTCTGGGAGGAAACTTACAGAAACCACCAACACAGGGAGAACATGCAAACTCCATATGAACATGCCCTAGAGGAACATTCCTCATTCCATTTCAACAAAAAAATGACTGATGTACCACTGACAAGCATTTCACTGTGACACATTTTAAATTAACTCAAAAAATCTTTTAAAAAGAATTATCCTTTTTGCTTAATAAAAATATTTAATATTAAGCGTAGTAAATGGAAAGTTTACCCATATAAATGCTTCCCTGCATACAAAATATAGCACAATATGTAATCAGAGCATATTTCTTAATGTCATTCCATATTACGTATATATAGATTTTCAGACTAACAACCACACTATACATTTTTAGATATTTTATAATAATAATGACCTTAACTCTCTGCAGTCAGAAATACATCTAGGCTTTGTTTGAATGAAAATACATAGATTTGACTTTTCAATAAGAAATAAATCCTAAAGAAAGCTACGGTATGTAACCCATACATATTAGTACAGCCCAAGCTAATCTGGCAAGTTTTTTGCCCATGACAGGAACTACTTTACTCCCTACCAGCTGCAGTGCTGTGAAATCCAATCCCTTACAAACACACTGTCTCAGTTAGACCTTTGTAGGAATAGCCTCTCTCACCACTTACTTGAACTCCCAATAAGAAAAGACTTCTTAGTTAAGAGACGCCATATTTATCGGACATTCATGTCAAAATTAAACTTATATCTATCCTTTTTTTCCAATTCACTTTAAAACTGCTCTGGGAACAAAGATTATGGCATATTATTTTTACTGGATTAAATTAATTAAGTTGAGTGAAAACAGAATGAGTATGTAAAATTCATCCAGTATGTCATATGCCCTATTCACACTATACATAATCATTTTTTTTTTTTTAGAATTTCAATTGAGTTCTCACTGAATTCTCCCTGGAACTTGAACCCTTCCAAATGAGCATTTTGTTTGCCAAGATCAAGGCAACGTTTATATTACATGACAACCAGACTTCTATAAAGCTTCTGACTCTGACTTCATGGGGGTTTTTGTAGTTTCTTGCCAACAGAGCTCACGCTGTGCATGCATTTGCATTGATAACGTAATAGTGTTTATAGGTTATTTGCTTCAAGGTTTGGCAGCTAGCGTTGTTTGTTTCTTCACAATGTAAAAAACTGCACCTGAATGTATTTGACTGCTGTGTGAATTGGTACTGCTTGGCTTGTGTCATTTCCGGCCAGAATAGCAATATAACAACAGTACCAAAGAACATTCCAAGGAATAAACTGTTGCATGTACTTTGTTATAACAACTGGATGCTAACATCCTCCTTCTTCACAGTCATACAAATGACTGATTACTAACCGTTTCCTTAGAAACAAACGTGACCACTCAGAAGGCAGTTTTTGCCTTATTTCTGCCTAGCGATGTATCGTTGTATTGTATTGATGTCTACCTACACAGGTCACCTTCCCAGCTACCTACGCAGAACTTGCCACCGTTACACAGACATCTGCACGCATGCCAGGTGGTCCGGGAGACACCGCAAAAACACATCACTCTGGCTAATTTAATTGTTTGATTAGCAGCACAATATATTTATCCCAGATGCCTTTAAACATGCCGAAATTAAGCAATAACCAGCGCAATTAGGGGCCCCGAATTAAATATCCCGCTGAGGAGCAGTGGCAGTGGTAAAGGAGTGTGTTGCATCATTACAGGGTCCACTTGGCTGTCAGCTGTATTCACGTGTAGGAGTAAGATGTCTCCCTTCGCAATGCATGAAACCATAGAGCAAGCACTACTACAGTTATCGGGTAAAGTATAAGAGGAAGACAGTGCTGATTCTCTGAATAAGCCAACTCAAGACTGAATTCTTCTACGTAAATATCAAATGCTGTATAATCTCCTTTGTAACGCAAAATTGGACAAATATGACCTCTTATAACAGATAATTATTTGCACTGGTAATGGGGGACAAGCCAGTCACAGGGAGAACCAAGCAAACAAGAACATTACACATTTGGTTTTTCCTTTCATTTTCGAGTGAAATCCCTCCGATGTTTCAAACAAAAGTCAGAGCAGGAGGCTGGAGGCTGGAGCTGGCAGCCCACAGAGAGCAGACTGAACTCACTCCAATAACAGAACCTGGGGAGGGCCCTGGTTTCCATCTGATATCATTCCCACTGCGATGGAAGCCTGGTAGGAAGAGAGCATTAGTCCTCTCTGAAAATGAGTCCTTTCATGTTAAAACAAGACTCCCTGAGCCTGGCGAACCAAAGCCTGTGGTACTATAGCACTGCAACCATTTTCATTATGGTCTGCCATTTTAGAATATGATACTCTCTACAGAGCCTCAAGGACTACAGAAGAATCACAGGCCCCTATATGCCAAGTTCCATATTTAAAGGTTGCCTGATTAATATACCCTTTTACCACACAGACAAATGTTCCTCAAGAGGAATGACTTATTTACTAACTTTATTGTTATACTGTTACGCAACGGAACATAAGCTGACCTGTTTTATATGTAAATTAAGAATTTAAAAAATAATGAATAATTGGCATAAATCTGGTGTAAGAGTACAGTAGCAGACAGTGCAGTGATTAAGGAAATAAATAATCCAAAGGTTGCTTTCCCAAGTCCAGGGGGCTCTGCTGTAGGTCTCATGAGAAAAGTGCTTAATGGAAATTGCTCGAGTAAAATATCCAACTGTATAAATGGACGATAATCATAAGTCGCTCTGGATAAAAGCTTCATCTAAGAAAGTAAATGTATATGTAAATGTTTCATTGCAAAGGTTAGCATTTTAACTGATAATAAATAATTTTCTTAATAAATTAAAATGGAGCTAATGACACTTTTATGCAAATGCATTAATACTAGCATATCAACTGACTGTAGCTATCAGCCTGTATGATCATTACCACAGCATCACTCTTTTGATGCCATGTTCATACCTTTCTTACTTAGCAGAATGAGACATCTGGCACACAGCCACCTATCAGTGTATTTTTTGCATAAATAAACCAAACATAACAGACAAAAACTGTTTCTTTTGTTTTTGTGTTCAGTGCAGAAACAATATATTCCAGACAATATAGGACAAAATATTAATTGAAAGGGAAGTAAATATTAAGAATAACATCCCATTGACTTTGTAATATTTAATAATATGCACTAAAAAGTCAACAGGGTTTAAAGGTATGTACATAAAGTTGCTATTTATTTACGTATATCAAGAGTGTTAGCCAGATTTCAGTGCCAGTTTAGTGACAATCAGACCCAGCCTGTTCTTACATGATGCTTTTGTGTAGTAAAGATTCATTTTTATCTGTTCCATTATACTGTCATTCACAACAGTTTATTTTTATGTAATTAAAATATTGCTAGCTTTGCACGAGAGGTAAATCAAAGGAATTGGTATTCAATGAATTCACAATAATTGCTTTGTCTGTATATTTTTTCTTTTACTCTTCTGAACACATTCAGCATAGCAGAGAATAAGACCAGATACAGTTTTAGCTTAAATGTGATTCATTTTTTAAGGTAGTTTCTTTTTCTGCTTTTTACAAAGTCGCTCCACAGATATCTAACACTAAGTCACTTGCGACAGTAATACAGCAACAGCCGAAGGGTAACTAAAGGAAAAGGCCATTCCATATGCCTGTAAAGTTCAGATGGCATCACTTTGAAGGCTGGTTTTTGGTTATTTTGTCCTGCAAAATACAGCTGTTCATTTAAAAATACAAATATAATACCAGAGACACAGTTTCTTCCCAGCCTTATCTTCCAGCAAATGTGTTCATTAGGTTTCATGAATTAGTTTAGATGAAACAAGTCAAATCCATTTCCTCAAACCTAAATCTAATCACCCAAGCAAGGCAGAATCATCTGAGGAAAAATGGCGTGAGAAGGAGCCCGAACATGCAAATGAGCTCTTACATTTGTGGTGCTGCATGCAGTTACTTTCCATGGGAGTTTCGGGGGTCATGAAGTGTCACACTTGCTGGACATATTTGGCACAGGCAAACTGTGCCCCCTATGCTGACATTATAATGAATTCGCAAACACCCAAGACACTACTATAGCGCTCCATGTATACTTAGTACATGCTATATAGGCGTACAGCATCGGCATCATTTGATTTATTGCCTGTGGCTACAAAATAGCATCCATCCATCCTTTACGCAACACCAGGAAAACATACAAACTCCACACACAGAACGGGGGTGACACTGAAACCCCCAACTGTGAGTCAACGATATAACCCATGGTGACATCGTGCCACCTGCTACAAAAAAAACAGAAAGAACTAAATGGCAAGATAAATAAATGAACCCCTCCTCTGTTCTGCATAGTAGTCTGGTAGCACAAGCCACTAAGTTTGACAGGAAGCGTGATGCAGTGGCATGCATAGCATGAAAGTCACTGACATGTCAAAGAAAAATCGACCATATAGAGGTACCAGACAGAGCCTTTGACAAAGGGAGATTCAAATTCATCCTTTTCGGGCATGGTAAGCATCACAGAGTGCCTGCGATGCTACTCTGGCAAAGACAATCATTTTGCATGACTGAGGATCAATGGCAGTCACACACTTTTCATAAAAAAAATAACAAAAGATGTTAAGTTTTAAGAAATGACCCACTTAAGTAGCAGATGAAATAAACAAATGTAGTATATA
>JAAGVU020000002.1:22354079-22369698 GCA_011763525.2 Mormyrus iriodes
ATATAAATTTTCCAGTATTTATATGCACGTACCTCTATTCAACTAAATGGCAGGCGTATGATTACAGGGGTCGGTATGAGTTGGCTCTTTTTTTGCAGCTGGACACTGTCCATGATTGGATGGGCACACACACGTGCTGTGCATCTCCACATACAGACACTGCATCCATGCGCTGGTCCATGCAGCCACACGGATAACACAGATCCCACACCACCCTCAGCCACCTATAGCCCCGATACTCCCCACTCAAAGGCATAAAGACTTCACTTGCTTTTTTTTTGTACAGGGCTATATTCCGATATAATACCACATGCGAATTTACCACTTTTTTTTGTCCCTAGGATAAGTAATTAAGCAAACCGAAGCTTAATTATTCATTTTAAATGGCTGCACACAGATATGGCATTTATATGCAAGGCACCAATGTTGCAATTAAAAAAATAGCTCCATTAGTGCAATCAGAATTATCATAATTTCAAACGATTAAATGAATAGGATATCCAGCAAGGCTAAAATATTCTCAGCAGCTTAAGCATGCCCGGTTTGTGCCAGTAAAAATGTGTGACGAAAGTGCATTATCAGTCAATTCGTTTTAATCAGTAAAAGTGATTAAAAATGATGGGAGAATCTCGGCAGCTAAAGCAACACAAGCTACTTGGGTTCACTGTTTGAATCTGAACGCTGCCGTTTGCTGACTGTTAATGGCCCTGAGCAGCAGAACAAAACTGGCATTGTTTCATCAAGGGAGGGCAGGTTGAAATTGGTCAGTCATTCTTGCTTGGCTGCGAAAAAATTCTTTGTTGATCTGTCAGGCGCATGGGAGCCACTGACTGCCAGCAGTGAGCACTCCCTCATTCAGCCAATCAGCATTCAGCTCTCCTGCACAACAAGCTCTTAGAAACCAGTGCTACTCCTGTCATCTACTTCCTGGGTGAAGGGTGTCATTGTGTGAACAGGTGAATTAGAAATGGACTGAGAGTGGGGGGAAACTAGGGGAGAGGCCAAATAGAGGGTGGAATCATCTAAAAACAGCATATAAAGAAAACAAGTCTCTCGGCACTTAAAAAAGCATGATATGATAACATCTCAGTCTGGTGTGATGACACAGTGATGTCTCAGCACCCATTCAACCACTGCACTCAAGATAATACAATGTTTTGTTGGCTAGGGAATGAAGAGGCGGCTTCATTTGGAAACCAGACTGAGAGCGCTACCACTGCAAATTTTTATCTGGGATGCTGGACTGAGCAGCTAACCTCACATACATGCCATCATCCAGCAAGATGAAAATATATGCTACTGACCAGCTGACTGCACATACATGCTACCGACCCGCCAATTGCACATGTATACTACTGATACACATACTGCTGTTGCTGGAAGGAATTGCTAGAATATTTCATGATGCAATTAAATGCAACAAGATATAAAAATTATAGTAGGATGATATAAGCTGGCTGTTGCTGTAAGTATGCACTTTTTCCCAGTGTACAGCCATTTGCTCATTTGCACCAGATGTACTCTGAATATTCATGGAAAACACTTACGCTGTCCTGATGTACTCACCTTTTGTTCATGCTAGGTAGCCGGTTGCTGAAAAAACATGACTCATGACACCCCCCCTCCCACCCAGCAGCAACACCAGCATTTTGGTCTTTCCGCTTTGGTCTCCACAGAGAAATCAAATATAATACAAGACTTTAAGCTTGAACATGGTGCTTCTCATCTGTTATTTGAATCCCTAAATGCTGATTAATAAAAGAAAAACATAATTTTCTCAATACAAAAATTGTGCCTGTCAAGCTTTTACCCGTTCAGAGTTTGTCAAATTACCTCAATCTAAATTAAATGAGAGGAGCTACTTGATGCTCTGTTTCAGGCCATTAGGAACTTCAGTAAAAGAATGGAAAAAAAAAGTTAAATGCAATAGCCTTAGGCTATTGCTAACAATTACCAAACAGAGGACGAAACTCCTATGAGTCATGCAACTGGAATTTAAAATATACCCTAAGAGAACTTTGCCATTGTATACATTTTTTCTTCTTTTAAATGGCAAAAACATGCAGGCATACTGATCCTGTGTTCTCTATGCTGGATATGCAAATACCTTAAAACTATTATAATTTAGCAAAAATGAGTGCTCTTGACAGAAAAACAAATGCAGAGTTTTCACTTCTGGTTTTTATTTCAAATGCACTCATTTCAGGTAATTAGCCAAAGGTAACCTTTTTGTATTAGTTACAACTATGTATACTCCCCAATGCTCTCCAATACATTACTTGTCCATGTGCAGGTGATTCTGTAATTACCACGTACATATGAAATAATCATTTTGTAAATTTTATTTAATACTATTAATACAGGGGTCAGCAGGCCTGGTTATAGAGAGCCATGGGGCAGGCAGCTTTACATTCTAGCTGAACTCTTAATTAATCGTCCGTCAATGAGACAATGATTGAACGCAATTGCCAATTCAAATTGCTTCAAATTGAATGCGCATTAACTGAAGGCCTGTCATAACTTTACAGCCACAGTTACATTGACACTGATCCAAGCAACATAAGAAGGTTAATCATATTGTGAAGCTTTTTCCAAGAAAAGTAACCACCAAGCACAAGTGACAGAAAATCAACAAGATATCATATTTAGTCCAGAATAAATAAGTCCATTTGCACGAATATGCCCATTAGTGTTATTTTCATGTATCTCAGTACAGAGATAAGCCATGTTTTGCATACATATATTACAAGTAGCATGATATAAATTATATTTTACCACAGATTTTATCACTCAGTACTAATTGTGGTCCATATTCACAACACTTCATAACCAGCTTGACCCCTTCAATCCATTTCATCAGTCCTATTTTTAGCGCTAGATTGAGCTAATGTATAGTTAGACAGGGCTATCTATGGCTTTGTGCTCCATGGGAGATCCACCATGAGAACATTGGCTAGAAAATTACTTTAAAAAGACTAGGGATTATTAATTGCCTGCTTCCTCATATACACCAGGGGTCAAATTTGTGGAAACGCTTCCAATTTTTAAATATTCAACTGTTTTCAACTGTTGCTCCAGTTACTTATTTAATCGTAAAAATTGTAAACATTCTTTGATTGTTTATAAACATCACCGCCAATATTCGTGTAGTAATTTTTATAGCGTAATGCCAAAAATGCTAGGTGTTTCCACAATTTTGACCACTAGTGTTTTTGTGAAAATGCAAAAAAAAAATCAAATGTTGAAAACACCCACTTGGAATTTGCACAAGCGGAAAAAAGTGGAAACATGCTGTAGTTAAGTGAAGCGGCAGGGCTGTCAAAGTGAAGTATATCAAGCTGAAGCATAACTTTTAATTCTGCAATTTTGACCCAGTTTGAGCATTGATACAGTTCAGTACTTTATGGAAATAGCGGCTTGCAAAAAGAGGCAGCATCGGGACTCTGGCTCTGACACGTCCAGCTCCTTAACCGCTCTCACGCTAACCGTACAAAAGCCACAGCTCTGCTATGAAGCCACAGGATTGTCGGAGGAGGGCATGAAGCACGAGGCCGATGCAGCTTTAATTAACTCCGGGTTCTGCAGTGGGGGCTTGCGAGTTGGCCTGACATTTCTCAGTGTTTACATGAACGTGCACTGCACTGGAGTCAGTCCTGCGCAGATCCGCTGGGACGGGCGAAGGCCGCGGCTCCGTGAGACGGGGCCATCGCGCCGCTCGCTGAAGCCATGGATGTTTGGATGAAGCATCCGTCTAATTAACAACCATCAAAAACAAATGAATGGATGGTGTGAATAATTAGGCAGCAAAATCAAGAGTGACTGCTGTGTATTCCCACCTGTGCGCCTTCCCTGTGTGTGCCCGCTGAAGGATGGCGAGACAGTGACCGGGCCAGCTCTCCCTCTAATCTCCTAACAACAGAGGACGCGACAATATCACTTCCACCAGACAGCCTTACCCAGTTAGCGATAATTTCTCTGCAGATTAAAAGACACGGCGAAGCCGCCCTTGATATTAGCGGACTATTTGTCATGTGGGTCTGGTGAGAGGGCCATGGAGGAAAGACAGACGAAATGGCCGTGCCGAGATTCATTGCTTACCTCACAAGATTGTGTACACAACAAAAACAGGAAACAGAGTTCGTGTCTCTAATTGGGAGTGTTGCGTGAGGGGTTGTTTGTCAGCCTATTTATTTCTGTCCCAACATTTGTGTTCTTGCATGGCTATTTAATTGATTTCATTAGGACAATTTTGGGGGAAAAAAATCTAGATATTTATAACCATTTAATTATTACTTAAAAATACCATTGGCTAATTTCTATAAATATGAGCAAAGTAGGCCATTACCATGTGGAGACCATCAGCTTGGACTAGAATAGCATCACTGTTTGACACCTAGTTTCTCATGTAGTCTGAGAGCATTATTAAGCAACTAGCAATTAGCTTATTGTTCTACTCTAAGGATAGCATAATTCTTTAAGGTTTTTATTGTGTAAATAATGAGTAGATGTAGCAGCTAAGAATAAATGCTGGAGAAAGGGGAGATACTACAGGTTGTAAGTGTGCACAATTTAACCTGGAGTTGTCATGCAGGTTGAAGCATTGCTAAGAAGTAGGGTCTGGAAAGTTAATTTTAAGTATAGGTCAAGTATAGATGAAAATTATTATTTACTCTCACCCCTCTCTATCCCCCAGAACTGAACATTAGCTTTAAATTTGCACATATTACAAACATAAATCTAGCAATATATGTGGACAGAACAATAACGCCTCACTTAATCTGATTCCACCCAGCGTGGTTATGGTGCCACACAGGGCTTGAAGATCTGGGAATATTTCGCCCGCTCCCTGTGCCTCAGACTTCCTACTTGCTTCTGCCTTGCTTCCTGTTGCATTTGTAATGGCTGTATTGATATGCAAAAGAGGGAAGGTACAGAGAATTTGATCTAAGTTAACTGTTTAACTGAAGAAAGGATCTGAGAGCTTACACATCCTAAATAAAAATATCCCAGTCAGCTCATCATTCTAAGGCTCTTATTGATCCATAGCGGAGTGCGTCTCACTAGATGATCCACAGAAGAATACTCAAAGCAGATAATCACCTAGGACAACTCCAGGGACTGTTTTAAAAACCTCATGGGCAACTTTTGGGTCTCTCCCTAATCCCCTCATATGTAAACACATTAAAGCGTTACAAATGGTGGCTCCTTATTTGGATTTTTTTTAGTGGCTTAAAAAATTGGCCAGTGTTGAATGAGACAGTCTCATTTTTCTTAGCATAGATATAATTACTGGTAGCCTTTATGCCCAAATTAACTGCAGCGTTTCACGTTACCATGACAGACGGCCACCATGATAGGTTAAGGTCCTAGAGGATAAATTTATAATCTTGCAGTAAAGAAAACTGGGACTGGTTGGTACTTTTGTGAGTGACGTGCCGATGTTACTAGACTAGGTTCCCTTGGATTCTGTTTTTGGCCATCATTTCTCCCATACAGCGATGTGCTGCTGGCTACCACGCACAGTCGGAGGTGTCCTCTAACTAATGAGATGTTAAACTGAGGCCTTGACTCCTATGATTAAAGATTTTATTCCATTTACTTCAAACTGTAGGGGATAATCCTGATGTACCGGTAAATTCGCGCCAATCAGACACTTTAAACCTTGTGCCATCAAGTAACCCCTTGAATTAAATGGCAAAATTCACACATAAATTGTGGCAGTAATCTCTCCACAAAATGTCTGTGCAATTCCAAAGAAAAAAATGCTATATGAACAGAAAAAAAAACAGTCACAAAAAACACACCTTGTATATATTAAATTAAACTGGGCAGGACAATATTTAATTATCCTACAAAGTTCCTTAGCAAACAGCCCTGATGATAAACCTACAGATGGTCAAATTAAAGTGGATCAGAGCAGTAGAGGACAGAGAAATCTGGCACTCTTCAAATGTTTACAGGTAGCTTATCATGTGACTGAGAGGTCCAGGAGAGGAGATACACGGCTCTGGCAGAATCAGAACGGCTCTGTGGATGAAAAATTGAGAGGAGAAAGTGGGATGCACAAAAATAAATATGTAGCCCCGCACAGCACATTGATTGCATGCCTTGATGAATGTTGGTCACACCAAAAGCTGTAAAGCTGCTCAAACTGTAGTGATTATTTGCACGCTCCCTTTCCACAGTTGACCATTAATCATAATTATAGATACAATGGCTTTTCTATGACATAAGTCACATATTTAGGAGCCATGTAAACAAAATCCAATAAGAAAATGTAAAATTAAGCTAAAAATATATTGCTGTACGCAGAGATGAAAATGTCTTATAACACAGGAATAATTTGTTGCATGCATTTCTGTCAAGCTGGCACTCAGCAATGTGTGTATTTACAGCAACATATGATCACACCTGATCCTGCTACCCTTATACTGCTGACACAGAGGTCCTAAAAGGTATCGTAGCTGGCCAAAAACTGCCTGATTTATAAATCTAGTTAAATTGGGAAAAATGAGGTTGAATTTAGGAAAAAATTTTAAGTATCTTTCCTGATAATGTTTAAAAAATATTTTATATAAATACAATAATTTAATATACCATTCCATCACATTTTTAAGGTTTTAAAATTTTTAATCTCAAATGACTTAGGAAAGAGTCTCCACTAATGTATTAGAATCATACTGCTGAGAAAAAAACTCATGACCCAGATGTTAAATGTAAAATTAGAGTACTAATAATAACATAATGTGTCTTGGCATGAGTGCTCGACCTCCCAAGACCACATTAAGATGCCAAAAGAACCTCTTGTGTACAAGCCATTCGATGGCATTCATTTTGAGTATGACAGGGGAGGAAAACAAAAACGATCGCAGGAGGGGATCAGCCACATTTCTCGTGGAAATGTCATGACCAATACCGAATAAACACTGCTGCTGAATTCTGTTTTTTCTTTGGCCAATTATGTTTCTTTGAAGCTGGGTCAAAAAAATCCCTCTCTGTAAAGGCTGCAAATATAAAGGTCTCAAAATTATACAATACTTTGAAATAATGAGTGTAATTAGCATTATTGCACCTATGAAGCTACGTTTGTTTGATAAGAAAAGCCTGCGAATGAACACCAGAATGTAATTAATTGCTTTGAAAAAGTATTTAGAAAAATGTTCCTTGTTATAAAACATTTATATAAAATTCATTACTTGAACTGGTTTTAATATTGACTGACAACAGCGCATTACAGCTCGGTAAATAACAGATCCTTCACAGAGACATGGTAAATAACAGATCCTTCTCAAAGACAGTAAATAACAGGTACTGGGGAGACTTGAAATAATGCAGAGTAAGAGAAAAATAGCTTGATGATGGCCAGTATGAAACGTGCACTGGTTTCAGGGCTATATATAGAAGTCACCTTGATGTCTTGCTAAGAGGTTTGGACTTTTGGTGATATTGTCAGGGTACAGGCCATTGGATCAGTGGAGTGGATCTTGACACTCTCTGTAAAACTGGTTCTAGGATAAGTTCTTATGGTTGTAACTACTTTTCATTTGGTACTGTTTTCAGTGTTGGCTGCATCATCTAAAAATAGCACCAGAGTGTTAAAATGAACAATTATTACCGAGGAAATGTTACACTGAACATATTTTATTATTATTAAGTTACACTGGCAGAATCTAAGACAACAAGTAAAACAATGCTGCATCTCTATTCTTTAGACAGCAAAGGAAGTAAGAATGTATGTATCTCAGTTTAGGGTTAATTACCGAATAATTTTTCACTTAATATTACCACTAATAATGAGTATTGGTCTGAGATGGGTTAGCAACCCGTCCTGAGTGGAAGGATGAGTATTAGCCAGTTTGTCAATAACAAGACCCAACAAAGTCTTGACCTCCATGTCACAACAAAAGGTAGTAGTGTTTTTATGGGTCAGGTCTGCAGGTTAGGAAAATGTATCATATATCCTGCCAAGAATCCAGACAAAAACAGCCCAACAAAGCCATGACAGGGGGATGCATTACCTAATCGATTTGGCAGAAATATTGAGTCGAGAGCTAGCTGATTAGGTTGGAGTATAGTACTTTTAATCCAGAATACCATAGAGCAATTTCAGAAGAATCCTGACATCACAGCCTTCAGTGAGGTTAAGAAAGCAAACTTTTGACGTGTCTGCCTGGTTCTTCTGAGGGTCAGTGTTGTTGTTGTTTTTTTTGGTGTTTTTTTCTGTCAAACTTCATGCTGTGCTGCTCCCCACTCCACCGACGGCCACCTATGGAAGTGCTTCACTGCCAGGGGCCCACCTCTCAGATAAGCGCCTCACTCGAGATTTCTCCCGTAATGGATAATAAGATTTATGACAGCGCTCGTCGCTGACTCGTTCTCGGGAAGAAAAGGCCGAGTCATTACGGGTGCTCCACTGAGCTCCGCGTCGGACACGCCCCTGCCGCCTCAGCACACGGCGCGTCGGTGGTGGGAACATGTGGCGTGTGAGGGAGAGCGTCCTCCTTAGACGGCTGAACACCAGATGAGTGGGAGTGAAGCCTGTTTGCTGTGAAATTGAGAGGCTACAAGCCAGGGCGGCCGGCAGTGCTGTGGCCTTCCCCTTCTGCCGATACCCGCCAGCTGTTTGCAAATCAGTGCCTTTTCTCTGGGATGCGTTTGCATAGTAATTTATGATTAACCTTTTCTGCAGCTTTGGGGAGTCTCGGAATGTAGCTAGAGCTTGTATTCTGACCTGGATCGATAGCGAAGGCATTCACAGCGTCTGATATGTCTGAATAGGGTTATGATTCATCTGCGGTGACTGATACCAGATCAGCAATCCCTCCACATCTCACCCGAATCCGCTTGTTTACAGAGGACTGGAGCAAGTTTTTGTGAGTTTTACCTGCTAAATAACACATAGCACTTGCACTTTTAACCAGGTAGTTGGCTACCGTGTTGGCTTATATGTTACACATCCTGTAGATGTGCCACCTTTTGCATTTGTGAGACTTTTTTGCAGTTTCATTTTTTTCCTTTTCTCCCACCTTTTCATAAGAAGGCAAAGGTGAACCTTTTGCGCTAGTACAATACACACTTTCAGATCAGAGAGACATGTGCTTTCATCTTTAAGGTATAATTTCTGTGTTGGAACAGACCAATTTCATTTAAATTTTTTTTTCCTTGTGCAAAATACATTATGGCTGTTATGCATTTTCAGACTCAGCAGCGAGAAACAGGTGATTCAAAGACCAGAGGAGCCAGCACCCCAGTTGTGTTCTATTAAAAAATGCCTTCTTTATGCATGACTGCTACATATTAAAGTTATTGGATTTATATTTAATATAACAAAATTAAAAACTTAAGCTCCAAAATTGCCAGCACTCATATTATTCATTGCCATCACTCATATCATTTATAGAGTACAGTCAATACAGTTCATACAGTCAATGTTTCATCAGTTAAAACCTTATTTTATCATAATGTGATTATTACAAGTTAACTTAATTCTATTAATGATCTGCGACTAATATTACACTTCAAGACAATATCTCTATACTAAAACACTCTTGATAATAAGACAGTAATGTCACTAAAGAAAGAATAATGTGATTTTAATGTACTTAATTGATGGTTTAAAATCTGTAATGAATATCCCAGTGATACTTCAAAAAGGTTTTAGAATTTAAAAAGCATACAGAATATATAAATCTACTGATTGCACAGGGCAGATTTAATGATGTGGTTTCCAAGCATCAATGACACTGCCTTTGTTTTTCCCAGTCTTGTAAAAAAAAGGACCAACTTTGATATTGACATGCCTCTAACGTATTTTAAAATAAGGCTTCTTTCAAGGTTTCTTTGCAAGGTTTCTTTGCAAGTATAAATATCACTGAAATCTACATGAAAATGTTTCTCTTTGATATGCCATCATGCATGGCACAAATATTTCTAAATCTACAAAGTTTTAGTTTGCTTGGCCTGCAGGTATGTGTTGTGTTAATCTTGGATATAAAGTAACTTTATGATTTTAGAATAGAATAGAATAGGAAGGTTAGGGTTCGGTGGTATCTATGATCAACACGGGGCATCTGATTAGAATGCCCCAAAAAGACTCCAAGACTGCCAATAGTTCTCCCAAATTGATGTTATATTAAAATGGAATCAGTATTTACATACATGGTGTGGCTTCTGCAAAAAACAGAAATGGTACAAAACATAAACATATTAAATACACATACAAGAATAAAAAATAAGACACTAATAATAAGCTACTCACAGTAACCCAAAATACTAACAATGTATTCCCCCAACAGTGCTGTCACCCACCCCGCACACCCCATCTAATCCATACTCCTCCGAAACCCCTCAACCTCTACAATTTCTACAGTTACTGGATGTATCAAATTGAAAATGTAATATTACTTTCTCATTTGTACAATGACCAACATTTTCTATGATATAACAGTAAGAACCATAACTGGCACACAGATGGAATAACTGAATATATTTATAATTTATTTATTTAGCAGACATTTTTATCCAAAGCAACATTCAATTAAAAAGGCAAGGTCAGACAGTCCTAGGAGCAGTTGAGGGTTAAGAGCCTTGCTCAAGGGCCCGACAGTGAAATTACTCTGCTGCCTCTGGTATTCAAACCGCCATCCATCCAATCACAGGCTGAGTCACACACCCCCACATGTAACTACCACATAATATCAGAGAGACATACGCACACAGACCCCAATGTGATTTTCTCCTCATGCTCAAATGTTACCTCTACCCAGGGCTAGGCATTATCATATTAATTTTGTTCATATCAGTCAATATCAATGATTGTCACAATATAATTCATTATATATGTGATGCCAGGCTCCATTTTTTGCCAAAATTCACCTTAAAGTTTCCTTAAAAATTACCCAAGAACATGAAAAGGACAAATTGAATGGACTGGAAACTGAAATCTAACGTAGGACGTAACAGAGAACACTGATAGTATAGTTTGTGGCTGGGTTTATCTCTGTCTTGCTACTTGTAGGGGACAGGTTTGACATTACTGGTAGAGTTTCCACCCATCCTGTATTGAAAAATATTTTTCCCACATTTCTTTAAACTGAAAATGGAAACCCTAATTGCTGGGATCTATGACTGTATGCACTTGAATTCTTTATGGTCTACTGCATGGCAATGCTATGAGTAGTAAAATAAATTTGCAGTATTTCCAGTTTTAGTTGATACAAGTTTTCAACACAGTTAACAATACAAAATACCGCCACTATACCAATGTCTTTTTACCTTGTGTA
Source organism: Mormyrus iriodes (assembly GCA_011763525.2). Lineage (NCBI taxonomy): Eukaryota > Metazoa > Chordata > Actinopteri > Osteoglossiformes > Mormyridae > Mormyrus > Mormyrus iriodes. Next base: position 22,365,362 of record JAAGVU020000002.1, read on the forward strand.
TCCACTATATCTTTTTAAAAGATGTGGCTGCTGAGCTGTCACTTTCTTCACCAACACGAAAATTTCCTCTGAGGAAGCGTTCACCTCTTCCATGGCTTGCATATATTACCAAAGCCGTACAATGTGACATACTTTGCTAACTCAACCACTGCATTTGTTGGTTATCTGTTCTTAAAAGATGATTGGTTGAAATTGAGTTTCTGTGATGTTTTGTGATGTCAAGCAATGTTCCTTATGGACAGTTTATCAAAGTTTCTCATTTTCTCATCGTTTAAGTTTTAAATGACGATAAGGTGATGTATTGTTTATATTGCCTAGCCCTACAGCTACCTTTTTTGACTGTACACACAAAAACACAAACTGCAAAAAGTTGTGCAGCAAAGTCTGTCCCTATGCCTACTAAAAAATTATTTATAATAATAGATACTTTATTGATTCCATGGAGAAATCACCTTTTACGCCTCCCCCAACTTGCTCTCTGTAGGTGGGAGCAAGCTGGCCACAAAGGGCAGCCACCCATAGCATTGCCCAGGTAGCTGATGGTTAAGGGTCTTGCGCAAGGACCCTAAGATGTGCTGAGGGCAAGCTCACACCAGCGACTTTCTGATCACAGGTACAGAGGCTTAGCCCACCGAACTGCACGCCGCCCTTATTCAGCACCTGGTGTTTTTGAGAGGTCATCGATTCCTATTGGACAATCTTGTGATCAGTAAGCATACAAGGACAGCGATTGGATGGTAGTCAGCTGGAGTATTAATTGGAGCTTAGTACAAGTCCAGAGGGTTTGCTACATGGAAGTATCTGTGGTCAGTAGAGGGCATCTCTAAATCAAAAAACTGAAATCTAGCGGTAAACATCTTACCATATATTACATTTATTATTGACCTTTTTAACAAGAATAGTGACACTGCTCGCCCCCAAGTCAAGGACTCAGTGCTCAGCTGCGTCATGGTCAAATCATCACTCAGAGACATCCCAGGATGACTGCGGCAGGTGGCACCACAGTGTCTCACCTCCATATCCCACTGTCTACCTATTCCTACACCACACGGCGCGGACCCCCACCTGACAAGGACGATTTGGAGCACAGCACTTGGATGTACACTCTTCATTCGATTGTTTAATTAAGCCCACCGTATTACACCTCTGAAAAGATGGAAGGATGCTAATGGAGAAAGTCATGGATTCCCTTATTAGAAGTGATATCAGGAAGAAAGGCGAGGAACGGTAGGCAGCAATAATCCTCTTTTCTGCATTAGTAAGTTAAGTATGAGTAGCAAATGCTACTTAGAAGATATCTTACAGTCCCAATACATTTAATTACTTCCTACTTTAACTGTACTGAAATTGTTTTCTTGAGAAATCTGTATTAACATTCCAGTTAAAAACTCAGAATAATAATAAAAAAATCCACTGGATATTCAAACGTTACAAACGTTTTCCGGAGAGCTAAAAACTGAATAAAACATTTCACCCATTTGAAACTTATTAGGTACTGTAATGCATAAAGTTTACCTAAAGTTAATATGTAGTTTTATTTGATGAACACTGTAGATTTGCTATTTATTTGAGAGTACTCCAACTATATCAAGAACATTTTTAATGTGACTTTGCATTTCTGGCAATATAACCTATAAATAGCATGATATTTAATAACCATTTGGTCAAGTCAAACAGTGTAACAGAATAGGTGTAACAATGTAATGAAAAATGTATTTTCAAACATTAAGCTTTCTAGAAGTGATAGTTTGACACTATTGGCCATAACAAGTGAAAAAACCAGTCGCCTTTCTACACATTGTTGTTTCAAAGTACTGTCAAAAATCACTTCCTTCTTGTAAAATCAATCAGATTATAAGCACAAAAATGTTTAATATTATATACATATATTTAAAACTTCGAATGAGAAAAACTGGTATCTCATCATGCATGCATGGTATTTTCAGCAAAGGGGGCAGGGTATATGAGCTGTATTTACGTTTTACTGAACCATATTTTGTTCCACATTTTGATATAACATAGGAAGCTAACATGAAGTATGCATTAAAAAAAAAGCGATCTTTGGATTATTTTAACCACAGAGTATTTCTGGTGTTACAGTGAACCATCGAAAATGCAATTAGATTGGGCTTTGGTAAGCCTGGGTATGATTTCTTGATGTAAAATAAAAAACTGAATACATTTTGTATATATGGCTTTTTTTGTAATTACCATGCACACATGTATCAAACTGCTTTTAGCCATCAGTGGCAGGGTTTGTCAACTAGAACGAATACAGATAAATGTGACCATGGCACCACTCGTCTGTGTCTGTGGTAAAATGTTTTGATTGAAAAAAAGAGAGAGAAAAAAAAAATATATATGTGTGTGTGTGTGTGTGTGTGTGTGTATATATATATATATATATATATATATATATATATGTAGACTACATTTTAAAGTACCACGTCTGTTGTAAAACTGTCAGAATTCACCATGGTGTTGACCTCTGGTCAGTGCAGCTATCAATTTAACGACACGTTAGAAAACGTAGTTAAAATGATAGCTCAGTAAACTAGTGGGCGATTTTGTTCTTTTTTATGTTATACATGCTGTTTTAATTCATGTCATGGCACAGTAACAAGTGTATCTTTGTCTTGCAAGCTTGGCAGCTGGATAAAAAAGGCGTGATGATGACTGACAGATTCCTCCGAGCGCTACCGTTCAGCATACGTATGATCTGTGTGCACGGTCCCCTCACACAAGCTTTTGCGCTGTGCAAGGGAGTCACACGGCTGCATCGCATGGATGCACTTCATCGCTGCTTAGGGTCTCGCTGAGCTCTGGCCACATGGCCCCTACAGGATTGTGAATGAAAAACGATAAAAGCACCAAAGCACTGAATAATGCAGCAAAGGCTCTTATCACGATATCCAAAAATAACTTTCAATTCCTTATCATCGAATTCAGCTATATGATATAATGCTGTATAATAGAAAGACTGCAGGAATAGATTATCACGCTTCCTTGGGAACTGCATACTATCTTTCATTTGAACTTGCTGTGTTGCACTGCATCATTTCTGTAAGGCGCTGAGATTTCCAGACAACAGCACACTCTGGGATCTTTTTTTTTTGTTTGTTTTCCAACTGATGCAGCTCAACACAGCATGCAGCAGCACAGATTCATAAATTAAACTAAATGAATATTTGCAGCGCCACCGAGGCCAATTCTTCCAGTTGATAATGGATAGCTTTGCTCAAACTGGCAGCCCATTAAAAAGTTAAGAATACAAGAAAGGGGACTTTGCCCAAGTTTTACAAGGCGATACTTATCCCGGTAGCAACACTTCAAAATATTCTCAAGAGAATTTGGAGCTGGGAGACTGAAATATAAATTGCAATTATATTTTTTTATTACATACTCCCTGCAGGATAAAGTGAAAAACAGCTTGACTAACTCTTAAAAGTAGGCCATAATCAACAGCTAACAACACGGCTATCCCTCGAGGACCATTTAAAACCATTACATGTTGGTCTAATAAGTTTGTGTCAGAACAAGTCTCAGACATAGTTTCAGTCACAGTATATTCACCTCGTATAGCCCAGAACATGTCAGAATTCATGCAAATACAAGTGCTGTGCAAAGAAGCAAAACACCTATAAGCAGACCGCTTGCAGCTCTGAAATGTCTCTCCCTCTTATATTATATGCTTATGTATGTGCTTAGTGTAATTCTTAAATGGGCATTTGCTTTTTTATATGTTTATGGGCCTTACATTCACATAGCACCCACAAAGCCAGTGGTTCCAGTAATAATTTACAAAAACAGTTTCTCAGTATCTCACGCTGTGCATCTACTGATCCTGCTTTGCTCATCTCATTGATCCATCATCAGTGTCATTATCCTCTTCAAACTGGTCAATAACCCATTGAGACTCCACTCAGTTCTGCCAAAGGGACACAGAAAAGTTCATATTGAATTATGGTTATGTGCGTCCCTTCCGCTCCGGTGCCCACAATGTGTGTGGCGATACGCGCACCGGTCAGATAGACAGTTTAACAAACTTGCATCCAGCATGTGGTCGTAAGCGGGGGCAGCCCCACTGCACTGCAGACATGTAAAGCAAACACTGCAATTTTTACAAGGAAACCTGCACCATGAAAAAATATTACATAAACCATTCTGGCTTTTTTTTTTTTTAGCCACCCTTACTTATCAGCAGATCACTGGATGCAGCAGTGTGAACTTTCACATTTGCCATTTGTTGTAAAGTTTATATATTTTAAAAAAGGTGTATATATATATATATATATATATATATATATATATATATATATATATATAATATACATATA
>JAAGVU020000002.1:22370476-22381175 GCA_011763525.2 Mormyrus iriodes
AAAAATGTATATATATATATATATATATATATATATATATATATATATATATATATATAATATACATATATGCGTGTGTGTGTGTGTATATATATATATACACACACGCACACATATATATAGAAGGGGGGAACTCTAAAAAAGCAAGTACAGATTACAGCAAATGCGGTCAGGCACCCTCATCTGCTACTAAAAAACTCTTCTGAATCAGGGAGCTACAGTATACTAGTGTAATAAAATACAGCCTCAAAAATTATGCTACATGAATCAAATGTGAAAAAATACTCTGAACTATTTAAAATTTTCTGTCCATCCATCCATCTGTCCATCTTCGAGCCACTTATCCAATACAGCAGGGGTAGGCAACCCTGATGTGCCAGTATGCAGCAGGTTTTCTAACCCACCTGATGAGGTACTATCTGCCTGAGGTCAGGTGTGGTTCACCAAAGAGAAAATACGATGGAAAACCTGCAGGATACTGGCACTCCAGGATCAGGGTTGCCTACCCCTACAACCCAGGGTTGCGGCGTTAGCCTGCAGCCTATCCCAGACAGCACTGGACACACAGGACACTGTATGAATGGGATGATAGTAGGAAAGAAGTCATAATTCATTTTATAGCTTAAAATAGCCTATGTTACTCATATAGCAAAGAAGCTGCATTTTCTTCTGGAGAGTTAATACGTCCCAGCGTGGATAGCAGTCTCTAGCGTATTTATGCTCATCCTCCACTGCAGACATAAGCAGCAACTTATGGCCCATGATGTGATTCTGCTGGGTGTCCCATTTGGGACCACCGCTGTGTGGCCCTCCCTGACAAAATGAGTGGGCTTTGTTACACAATAGCACTGCATTCAGCCCTGACCACAGATTCAGGGAATGGTCTTCCTTCACTAAGGATTAATCCCACCCAAGGGCTGCAGTATGGTGTGCGGAACCGTCCTAAAGTGAATACAACAGTGAAAGAAAATAAACAAAACGGTTTTTACTGCAGATTCAGAATATTTTTATTTTACAGAAAACATGTCCACCCTACGGAATCCTCAGTGTTAGCAACAGCTATGAAACCATTTCTGAACTGTGTTGAAGGTCCAAACACTGCACATTGCCACTGACATAAAGTCGTGATAATATCTAGCCCTACGAGCCAAGTGCTCTGTTCTTTATATTCCAGCTAGCTTAGTAGCAAACAGCAGAAAGTGGGCCACCATGAGACAAAACACAGCAGCACCCCCAGGATATTAGTCCCATTTCCTCCATCTTTTGTGATAGCACTTACATTTCATGGGGATCCACTTCCTTATTTGATGGGCGCCACGAGCAAGACGGAGAGAGATATGGCCTATTAGGTCAATTTTATATTCACGGCAAATTATCTTTGTTTTGTGCGCATCAGATCAAAGGCATATTACAGGAAACGAGCGAAAGGGGCGATGTTTACCAGCCGGCCCCTAGTCCTCTCTGCATATACTTCCTCTGCATCTCTAAGCGACTGACCCATGAAAAGCCACGCCATGACTCCTCTTGGCCCCTGTGTGCCTCTGTCACATATTCACATCTCAAAGAGTCTCTGCTCTTACAGCGGGTACTCAGTCAGAACTTTTCACAGACGACATGCATAAATGATCATGAGAGCCCCCCCCCCACACACACACAGAACCTCTGCTAGAGCTCTTTTATGCGCTTTCTATGGCTGCCCAAGCTAGCAAAGAACATCCAATGGCCTTTTGCTGGAGTAACTCTCTGAAATGATCGATCCATTTACATATAAATGTACCATCTTCAAATACACACCAATCCCACATGTGAACACTTCAGATGTACTTTCTAATAGAATTCTAATTCTGAAAATAAACTCCAACATTTGCTACTATTGAGCCATAGATTCTGGTTTTGAAACAATGAAATAAGCTAAACTTCTTTACTTCACTATATGACAGTTTTTTGTTGTTGTTGATGTTCATCAACTTTGGACATTGTATTAGATATTCTAATTATACAACATTGGTTCATTTGCATTTACTTCTGAAGATAATCCACATTCTACATTCTGTACTTACAACTGAGGGGTGCCAGTTATCTGGACGAAGACTGTAAAATCTAAGTAACTTTTTACATGCCTCAGGAGGAAAATTTAGCATAAAATCCTAACACTACCTAATAGATGGAAATCACTAAATACCACAAAAAGAAAACCTATATTAAATTACGCAGGTAACAATAACAATATTAAAATAAATGAACATGAGAACATATACTGTTATATATTGCTCTACAATAAGGCATCCACACAGAACAGCTCATTTTTAAAACTTCTGCTGAGATTACAAAGACCCCAATATGTCAAAAGTTCGACTGAGAACCGTGCAGCAAAAAGAGTAAATAATATCATGAAATGCTTGCATCTACTTTAAAATATAGGTTGGCATTCGAACAATGTATTACTGCATTACTTAATATCAAGCAATGAGCTTTAATGATGAGATGTAAAGTCGGCGTCTCCCCATACCTTTGAGAAAAATGAAACCGAAACAATGACTCTTATCCTTTTTAATAAAGCTTCAGGTTCACAGTTTTAACCCCCAAGACTAAACGATTTTGTGCCATTAATATTTAAGTGTAGCTGCAGTGGTTTATTCCAGGACGAAAGGCTCGCCATTTTAAAACATATTATGGGTGCTCCAATTAAACATGACGTTGATGGGAAAGACAGGTGTTGACAAGGTCATCATACAGTACGTTCTGTGCTTTGGGAGAACGAGGTGGGGTATTAAACATGAAGCTATCAGATATTTATGAGTCATGAATGCGTTACTCTTTCACAGGTTTCTTGGAAATCAGGATGGTATCTACAGAGGCAGTGTTTCAATGAATCACGCCTTTTCACAAGCAGGGTGACAGGTCGAAATCACTGTTAAAAGTCCATTGGGGAAAATGGAATTTCTCTATTGATCAATGCTGGGAAGGAACAGCTAAAGCAAAGCAATTTATTACATCTTGTTAACAACCATACTATATATATATATATATATATATATATATATATATCATATGTGCAATATGGTAAATACATATATATACAACATTGTATAGCAAGATATTTCTCTACAATAAAACAGATAAGTGCAATTCATGTGCTCTCAAAAATATAAATATATAAATGCAGATTTCATAATAAACATTGTTTTATTATAACCATTCAAAAATCTGTCTCAGGGCACATTTTTATATACCTACAAAATCACAAATCAATCATTTTGAGGTTTTTCTCGCACTCTTATCCAGTGCAGCATACCATTTTTTACCAGTTTAAACGACTGGACACTGCAGTGTTTCAGGTTAAGCGTCTCAGCCCAGGGAAAGGAGACTCTCTTGGGACACAGATTGACGACTTTTTGAGATATAAGTCTGTGTCCATTACTTCTCCATAACCACATTACCTACTCTCCACTGAATTGTTATATTGCTGACTCATCAAGTGTCAATTGGAGAACCCATTTCATCATTTTTTTATTCCACTTTCAATTGATCTAAGGGAGTAAAAGTGGTCATTTTGCAATAGGTAATATTGAAAGTGGCACTGCTTTTCTGTCCTGCTCATGACTGTTGTACCATTACTGCTTGCCCTTACCACAGCATCTGTTTTAGCTTACCTCTCTTTAAGCTATTCTGCTCTTGTTGTTGCCCGAGTCCTTGTATCATCCTCTTTCCTCCATATCTCTCACATCCAAAGGACAGACACCCTCATGTCCATCTTCATTCTTCACTCTCAAAGCAAGGGGTTGCAATGAGCTGGCTATCTCCATAGCATGTTTTGCTAGCAGTGTTTGTAGTTAGTAAAAAAAAAGAAGGCAAATGTTCTTTAGGGGAATCTGTATCGTCTCATTTAGGGGGAGTCGTGGGGGAAATGGAAGTATAGGTGCAGTGTGAATCACAGTTCCTTTCCTTTTCTGTCAAAATGATGGAAAATTTAATTTCTCCAAAAATATATGCATACAGCATGTTCCTTTGTTGAATTACTGAAGCAGGTAGCCCCATAAATTTATCATGTGGTCTAATCATTGCTTTCACGATGGCGAGTCTATTTGGACATAGCTGACCTGGACATATTGCCTGTTTATGCAGGCAAGTGATGGAACTGAAGCTACTCTGTCATACAAGCCCACAAGAAAAGGTGCTGAGGGGCATCTCCATTCTCCCAGCGCCTGCCTGTTCTATTTTACCCCTTTAGTTGTATAATTAAATTGCCAGATCCATACCTATTAAAGCTTATCCCCCCACACACTAACATATATATGTAAATTATCTAAGGTATCATCTACTTTGAGCCACATTAAAACACTTACTGTTAAAGTTTAAATCATGTAACAGAAATCGGTCACTCATGGCCAAGAAACCCTAAATGTTAATTATCTTGGAAAATTCTGCTATAATTTTAATAGAGGCTTGGTGTCCTTTTATAGTCTTCCACGGATAACTGCGACCGTTCCAGTATTTAGCACTACGGAATTTATGAATGCTGATTTCCACCGTTTATGATTGCACTGCTCCAGCTGCTGGCTGCGTTTGCTCTGAAATAACTGCAGTGCCATGGAGTACTGTATTCACGACAGAATCACGGTTGCCTTCTGGGCTTTTGGCTCACCTAAATTGGTGTCTCATTTCCTGTTGTAGCTGTTTTTTTATGTTGGCCTACTCACTTTCTCTTATACAATAAGATCTTCCATCAGATATAAGTATGTTTACCAAACAAGAGGCACAGAACGTCCACCCTCATACATCAATGAGATGTTTTTGCATCATTCTTCCTCAGAAGATAGTTTGTGGGCACACAGCAGCAGAGTAACTCTTCCACTCTTCCAAAAGGAAGTGTTAACATTTTTGTAACGTGTACAAATAATATAAAATTTAGACATGATCAAACTGTGATATGTACAAACATTTCAAATGATAATATTGGGATATGGTACATCAGACAAGAGTCCTAGTACAACTGTCAAACTGATAAGTCTTATTCCAGCTGACACTGATTCCGACAGAAAATTCTGTAATGGTTGTACCTTTTGACCAACTACATTGCCTATATATAGTGGTTTAGCATAGCTAGAACTTTTACATTAGTCAGTGTTGCATATAGCACAAAAGTGGAGAGTTTTTCATACTATATAAAGTATTTGAAACTCTTCATTTTAAAACAAAATAATTAGCCAGACTTGTAACATTTTTTAGAAAGCCACAGGAACTTTCAAAGGCCATTATTACTGTTGTCACCATTAAGGGATGATTTATAAACGAGTATAACAGATTCTTTTGTGAATTCGCCAGTTCATCGCAATGTTTTAGCCGCTTCTTTTTGAAGTATTATCATGCCGTTATTTGCACTTCATTACCTGAAAAGTCCCTTTAGTGCCGCTAATGATGCTCTTGGTGTTTGCAGTGCTTCGCAAACAGCTTTAGGAAAGCGTTTTACAGCCCATTACGACATAATGAGCGGAACGCTATTGGCTAATTATGTGGATTAGATTTAATACAACCAAATGTAGGTATTGCCACCAACGACAGTTTTGCCAAATGCCCAGGGAACAAGTGGGGACTATGGTAGATGATTCTGCAGGAGGACCTGGGGGCGTGCTTGGTATGCTAAAGCAGATCCACATCTTTTGCATTCTCAGAAGTATGCTAAGGCTACGAGAAGCCACCATGATAGGGGAAGGGTGCAGAATCAACTGACCCAGCTGAAATACTGGGTGATCTTCACCTCGGCCGTTTCTGCAGCCTTCATATCTAACAATAGACCACCACACCACTGTTACCCTGAAGCTGAGATGACTCACATGTCCCTTCAATTCTTAAGCAAGGATTTTTTTATCCATATCTTTTATTCACTCCACTTAAATCAACCCCTTGTTAAAAAGGGAGTTTTTCTGAGACTAAATCACAATGGAGACCATCCCATTAATCAGAGCATGAAAAATGTCATTTACAGAATAATGTAAATGGTAAACAGTCACATTCTCCTATGAACAATTCAGTAACACTTTACTTAATTAAAGATGTCATCTGTAATGCACGATAGATACTTTCATAATGCATTTTAATGGTTGTATATGAATTAACAAAGCATTACAGCATCTTCTACTGACAGTCATAAGGCATTATAGTGTTGATTATAATACTTCATAAGCTCCAATGATGTTCACATCTATAATGCACTACAGATACCTTCTTGATGCATTATAATGGTCAGTATAATGATTAAGGATGCTTTGCGCTGCTATATGAAGGTATCTATAGGCCATTATAGATGAGAGCTTCAAGAAACCTTCATCAGGGATAATAAACTTGGTTATAATGTGTTTTTCCTTTTTATAAATATTTATAGCCAGTATTATAATGCATATATAGAAATGTTCAATCCATTCATAGAAAGTATTACCAATAATTCTTCAAATGGCTTTCAGATTCATTTGATATTAACATTGTTGATGTCTTTTGTGTAATTGAACAAATAGACACCTATTAATTTGTTTAAGGATGTAATGTTACAGTAAATGCCAAAGTATGAATATTCATTCTTACATCTTTTAATTGCCTTCCATTGGCAGTCTCATGCTGTCATTGCATTTCACAGCTCTAAATATAATCAGTAGATTAAGATAAAAAAAAATAATTTGCTCTTAATTGTACCCATTATTGAGATTCAGTATATTATTGATTATTTTCATTATTCAATCCTCATTTTTTACTTATCGAAGTGGTATTACCTCTTGTGGATGTATGCAACATTCCTTATTGATTGTGTTGCTTCTTCTCCTCTTGTGTGAAGTGTTTGTGTTTAGTGCTGTGGATAGTGTAGAACACTGTATCGCAATCCGGTCCATGGGGACCCTCCTAGCTCCCTGCCAGACAGTCCACATTTTTTCTCCCTCCCAGCTCCCTACTGGGTGTCAATATGATACTGGAGTGGACTGTCTGGCAGGGAGCTGGGAAGGAGAAAAATCATGGACTGTCTGGGGGTCCCCAAGAACCAGTTTTGGAAATATTGGTGTAAAAAGATGGGCAAGGTGGATAGCCATCCAAGGAGGAGGCTTCATTAATCATCTGCATTACTGCAATCGCTATCCTCCCTGTCGACACTGTGAGCCCGTGGTATGTGAAATGTGAAATATTAAATCCAAAATCTATCAGCATTGTGAAGTTCACCGCTGGCCATGACACCCATGTCCCATTCCTCACCCTGATTTCCATTTCACATGCTCCTGCACATCAAAACCCCCTGACCGACTTCTTTGTATTCCTGTCTGACAATACTTCTGGGCTTGCTTCTGTTAATTTTTTAACAATAACTGGGACCCCTGTTGCTATACTCCTGTGTCAGAACTTGAGAAAAACCAATTATACCATGAAACCAGTACATTTTTAATTGTCTCCCCCGTGCAGCCTGCAGTCTCTGCCTAAATTCTGAGGGGAATCCCCTCAACTTTTCATTTAGAGTATGTATAATAATATACCCTGTAACTTATGGCTTCCCATTTCTGTCATAATGCCAAATATCGAACTTACACACACACGCACACACACACACACACGCACACACACGCACACACACACACACGCACACACACACACACAGAAGTATGCATTTACACAGTATAAAACATTTCTAAAAACAGTGGTTTTGCATTGTGGAATGTGATTAATCCCTGATGACTTGATATTACAGTGTCAACTTTTTGTGGGAGAGCTGCAAGTTGGAGCTTGGATAAAGCGACATGCATTGCCAAAGAGAGCACTGATAGAATTAAATTAAATTAAATAGTACAATTAAGTAAGTATAGGGTTTAGCCTATTCAAACACATCCCATGTCCAGGGCTCCTTGTCATTTTGTTCATACTGCAAGCTTTTATTAAGCTTCATAAAAGCCTATCCCAGGGGATCCATGATAGCCTCTAGGTAGCAGGCCCACATCTTTACTAATTTTCTCCCACTGCATGAATGCTATTCAGTACCCTCAAAGATATGCACATATGCTAGAACAAAGCTGGGATATTGTAAGCATTCAGAATGCCTAGCTCCCGTTTTTGCCAATAGAATTCTTATCAGCATTAACCTGAAATCATAATTATGTTATTTTGTGTGTGTGTGTGTGTGGCAATAATGTTTCTTTTGTGAAATAATTGTTACCTTACCTCTAATGAAGTAAGAAGTGTAGATGATTATTTGTGTTTGTCAGGCTGTGTAGGATGAAAGACTCGGGGGCGTTTTGCACAAAGCAAAAGGGGTTTTATAAAGTACAGCTGAAGAAACAGAGACTGGAAGGGGCCGGGGGCTGGCCACGGGGAGACAGAAGCAACATTAATGACAGGACTGGGGAACACAGGACTGGGAAGCACTTTTATGCAAGGCTGATGAGGAGACGGAAGGAGATGCATATGGATGATTAATACAAAGGCAGGAATAAGAGGTAAGACAAGCGAGTGCTGGGTGTGTCTTGTTAGGGCCACGTCAGGGAGGCGACAGCAGGGTCAGGCTGGTGTGGTGGGTAGGATATGACAGTGGTAAAGATATTATTGTAACATGAAAATGCTATGGCTGTCAGTTGCTCATAGTGCCTCATATAATCTCAGTGTTCGCCAATAATTCACTGCTATGCTCCTATTGGCATTTCCCAGGACCCAGCCAAACTAGGAATTCATAGTTTTCCAAAAAAAAATTTAAAATGAATCCAAACAACTTTTACAATAAACGCAGATCATAAGAAAAAAGTTTTATAAGCTTATCTGCAAACCCACTGACATCTTTGTCAGTATCTAAAAAAATTTTTAAAAATGGAGACATTCTAAAGAAGCATAATTAAACTTCTACAACACTACCAATTACAGCATCCAAAACCAATGTGAGTTAATGTATCATCAAAAAAAAGTCAATGCTAGATCAGATCTAATTCACACTTAACTTATTTTTCCAGTACCACAATGATTATGGGAGGAAATTCAAGGAACCCCCCCACGAGAAAGAAATATGGAAGCCCCCCCCCGTTAGTGGTAGGTGGCCCCTAGCTCTGGTCTATTTTAACTCGATGATCCCTGATTTAAGAAAACTCATGACCTATACGAAAATGACATTGTGCAAGAATTCAAAAAACAACCAAGGTTCAGAAAATACAGACATCGTTCCGTTTCACCATCAAACTGTCATTCAAAATGAATGATAAGTAACTCAAAATAATTTTAAGCATAAATATTTAACACCAATTGAAAGCAATCTGATTTTCCAGCAATCTAATGTCTGGAAGAAATACCCTGGAATACAATTACTAAAATTTAATATTATTGGATATTAAATAAAAGGGAATTTTATAATGAATTTATCAGCTGCTGTAGTTGATTTTGACACTTACTTGTGATCTGCACTGCCATTGATTTTTCTTGCACCCCCATGTTTTCTGAAATGAATCCCACTCATTCAATGTAAACTCAAGGGGAGATCCAGGATGTCATTTCCCACCTAATCCATATAACGGTATTACACTGCACCTGCATTCTAGGGGAATGGTATAAAACAACATCATTGTCATCCTCTGCTCCTGCCTCAGTGGGAATATTTACTCCTGGTCTTAGAATCAACACAGAAGCATTTTAATTCATATGGAATTACGCACTGCATTATAATAACATATTCTGGGCAAGGAGATAACAGTTACTGAACAACCAGGCAAAAATAAACATTTAATCTGCAGTTGCTGTAGAAGTAAAAGTATAAAACAGGCATTCTCAGTTCTGGTCCTTGTAGGTATGCTGCATCTCATTCCAACAAACTTCTTATTTAAATGAAACTTTATTAAACAGACATGTGTTGTACATATCGACATTTACAAGATTAGATCTTAAGACATACAATGTGTCTGTGCAAATAAAGCATTAAAATGAATTTCCTTCACTTGCCTTTGAAACAGTAATATAAACAGCAAGTGTTTTAATTATGGGGAATTAATCATTCAGTTATCTAATTGTTTAAGAGCTATGAACTATAAAGTAATATATGCATACTCAATCAATTATAAATTTAGTTAAGCAGCAAAAATTTCTAAATGGGAGGCTTACTAATTATGCTTCCAAATAGCTATTTTATATGGAATTCAATAATTTTGAAGATAAGTCATTCTCATCATGATTAAAATGAAATCCACAAACGTAAAATGGCAGCGTCGCGTGTCATGATAGGAAAGAAGAATTCAGATTACCAAAATAGCAGTAAAAGGCTAATTTACTTCCATCCATACATCCATCCATCCATCCATCCAACCATCAAACACGTTATTCAGTATAGGGCTGTAGTTTTCTTGTATTGGCTAGATGATACAAGTTTCTGTATCTATTTACCATTTTCATATTGTAAATACAGTAACGGTCCAAACTAATTTTGCGCCCTGGGCGAGCATCACCAGCGGCGCCCCCCCCCCACCCCTCCGTTATAAGCAAAGTGTAATTGGCTGGCAAATCAGCGCCCCCTCATAAGTTAGCACCCTAGTCGGCCTCCTATGTCACCTATACGATATACCAGCCCTCGGATACAGTCCCACATACGTAATACGTGGTGGTCTCAAAGGAAAGTTACGTATCATTATTATTATTACTACTACTACTACTTAATAGGCTTTGCTAAGCAGGTAAATTCATGTGGGCTTGTTCTTTTCAT
>JAAGVU020000002.1:22381275-22414855 GCA_011763525.2 Mormyrus iriodes
ACTTTTTTTCTTCCTCCGTTTGTGGCGCCCCCTGGATGGATGGCACCCTTAGCATTTGCCTATATTGCCTATGCCACAGGCCGGCCTTGTATAAATATCTTCCTGCTCTTCTACGGGTTGTTAAAAATGTCACAGCACTTGAGTTAGCCATTCAGTGAATGATTCACATTTTACCTCATTTATATCAACCACTGAGTTTAGCAAACGAACTCCATTGTCTTTTGTCCAGTGAACACAGACCTATTTCTTGCTGGCTTTTTCTACTCTATCTGCACATTATAAATCTTTCTAAACCTTTTCCCCTTTCCTGGAAAAACAATAAAAATACCCACACGCTTATACTGTGTGATGTTGTTCCTTTATTCGAGATACAGACATTTTATCTCACTTTCAAAACTCCACATGAAAATAATAATAAATATAAAACTACACACAGAGAATCTGAACTATACCCTTAACAGGAAAAATGCAATCTCACACTGAGTCTGTCTCATTTTTTGTCACCTTATTGTTTTTTTCTCTTTTCATATTTTTCAAAGCTTCCAGATATACAGAAATAATAGTGAAGTAAATCGAGCAGCAATTGATCAATTTTAATTCTTAAAATACTTCGATGGTACACTTTCATTTTGCCAACATGACTAAACATTTTGACTGGTATGTCTGTAGTCAATGATATAGAGATTTCAAATTTTGGTGGCATTGACAAAATGGCTGACAAGAAAAGTGCATTTTGAAACATTAATGGAAGACCTTGAATGAATTGCTTCATTTTCCTGGGTATCCAAATCATTGTGCTGCAGTGTACAAACTTTTTGGAGACATGCTGAAGTAGTTGACAGAACCTCAAGACTGTTTAGAGAAACCTGTATTATTATTAAATACTTATTATCATTGTTTCAACTTATCTTCAAATTCGACTTACAGACAGGCCTAGAGAATGGATCCCCTTCGTAACCTGGGCACTGTCTGTATATAATATTCTTATTTCCTGGTAATCTTTTACTGAATCATATTCAAGTATACTCAGTCTGTCATTTTCTTCTGCAAGATAAATGATATACAGCCTACTCTTTACTAATTTCTTTATAAAAATTGTAAATTGAAAACCAATTTAAATATTTTAAACGTGAAAAATATATATACATATATAACACGTTTCCAGCCCGCCCAACAGAAAAGCCTCACACAAACTTCCCGAATACCACTAAATCAATGAAAAAAGGGGGTTATATGAGTAATAAACAGCTATTTGAAATTAAATATAAAGGCCCAATACAAATAGTATAATGAAATGTTTGAAAATTTCCATCCCATTGAAGGAAGCAGCTTCCTCACCAGCCTGCCCAGATTTTAGCTGGACCTTCCGCATTTATACCTGGACTATACACAGTTTTCCTTTATAAATTGGGACATTGTCACTGTGGACTTCCTCTGCCAGCCCTAGGAGGTTGGGCTCCCCCTTTGAGTCTGGCCCCTAAGACTCAAGGTTTCTTCCTATGAGGGACTTCTTCCTTGCCACTGTTGCCTCTGGCTTGCTCTCTGGGGGTTTTGGGCAGGCACAATGTAAAGCGCTTTGAGACAATTTGATATTGTGAAAATCCATCCATCCATTTTCTGTAACTGCTTATCCTATTCAGGGTCACAGGGGGTCTAGAGCCTATGGGTGCAAGGCAGGAAACAACCCAGGATGGGGAGCCAACCCATCACAGGGCACACGCACACACCAGTCACTCACACATGCATGCCTATGGGCAATTTGGCAACTCCAATTAACCTCAGCATATTTTTGGACTGTGGAGGGGGGAAACCAGAGTACCCAGAAGAAACCCCACAACAAAACTGGGAGAACATGCAAACTCCACACATATGGAGGCATGGCAGAGACTCAAACCCTGGTTGCAGAGGCATGTGGCAACAGTGCTAACCACTGCACCACCATATTGTGCCAACGTGCTATTCGAACTGAAAATACAATCAAATATGCAAAGACAATGAGAGCATAGAACTGTCAGACTGAATGCTTGTACACAACGTCTTCATCATAAAATCTACACTACACTTTTGACATGCATGAACGATTCATCTATTTCAATAATTATTTTAAGTGAACAAAATGATCTTGGTCACTGCAACAATTTGTTAATTTCATTCATTGGGTGTGTCATAGTTCAGTTCTTTCAGTTCCTTCGATAAATGATTCATTGTTCAGTTCGTTCACGAGTGAACTAGATAATGCAGTTCACAAGTGAGATTCCCTCTCTTTTGCTACCCATTGGTGTATCATTGTAAAAATGTCTGAAATAATCAGTATAATTTAAATAACATTACAGTTTTTCTCGATTGCTTTGGCACATTTCCGGAAACATATTAACATTCTAAAGACTACAAGTGCATTTCTCAAAACAGTTCATGCATATAGCACAACATTTTGGTTTAGCTGCAAAAACTTGTAACTTACCCAAAACAATTAACTCATGTCTCAAAAGCAAATAGTTCCACCAATGAATTAGTCCGTGCCACCAAAATGAAAAGTACAATCTGCATCATTTTAACCATGAGAGTCAAAAGGCTTAGATATATTGTCAGTAATCCAGTGTAAGTATACTCCTGAGTTCTGAATGATAGTCAGTTCCCACTTTCTCATTGTCACTGACTGATTATTTTTCTTTAGCAAACTGATACTTCTTCATGTCAAAGACACCAGTTTCAACATTGCAAGGCTCTACATTACTGTATGTAAAGTTCACTGGCAAGAGAAAGTACTTAAATGTACATGTAACTTCTTCAGATCTCAAGACACAGTACAATGTCACACAGCACTGTATAACACAAAAACAGCAAAATGGCAATACAAGAACAACAAAATTGATGAAATGCCTGTGATTGTTGAAAAAACTGTTTTGCATGTGGTGGCTACACATAAAGTTTTCGGTGTAAAATTATTACAATGGGAAACTACATAATTTATTTTGACCAACAAGACTAAAGCAACTGAAAATTGTGCCAAATGATGACAATTGTACAAAACCATTTGCATCTATATATATCGAGAAAAACTGTCAATATGATTATCCCCTTCCTGAAGGAAAAAGATCTAGACCTTCATGTCAGAGGTGAATCCTTTCTGGATGGCGATTTAATTTAAAAGAATTGATTGACTGAAAAGAATTATTATTTCCATCTCAACTTATACATAAGTACACCCATCATACATCTCAGCAACACAATGGGCATTTTTCAAATTCACTCCATACATGGCAGGTCAACACCCGTTTGGTGCCATATGCCAACTTCATATCCAGTGATATCCCTCATATCCCTCTATTATATAGCAACAGAATATGTACTATAATAATAAATAACATTATTATATCATTAAAACATATACTGTGCAAATGATTGCAAATAATAATAATACTGCATATGTAGGATTCCCACAGAACAAATTCTTTGAAGTCATAACACCCTAATATTACTACTATTAAAATCTTGTTTTTTTATGTTGGTATTGCAGCATGATTCTATATGCGATTAATTGCCAAGGTTTGCTGTGAAAATAATCATTTGACAGCCTGATTAACAATCTCTGCTCATGATGGATTTATTTGATTAAAATAATGTTACATATATCACTGCACAGCAGCCATTACACACTTTAAAATGATCAAGGATAAAAACAAAATCAAACCCTGGGGCATATTCCTTGTGGACCTAATGTGGCCATTGAGGCATGCTTAGGTAGTAGGATTAATTAGATAATTATTATGACATTACAGTCAATGTACAAAGTACAGTCAATACAGTCTTTCCTTAAAGCATTTATGACCACTGCAGAACATGGTGATGTCTATGATGTACTGATTAAGGGAAAATACAGGTGTGCTAGCAAGCAAACAGGTAGCTGCTGTCACACTGTGCTAACTGAACAGCACTGCACGGAGCTGTTCTGTGCCAGCACTGCATAGGTCATGGGTACTTCTAGGGGCATCGACTCTGCAGCCATTTTCACATTATCTCAGACGGAGCGACAGAAAATCGGCATCCCTTCCAAAGTTGATGCCCTGCATCACGTACCTGTTCTATGCCGGCACTGCTGATGGCAAAAGGCTCATCGTCCGAGACAAGGTCAACATGGCTGGCAAGACGATTCTCCTCCGAAGCCCTATGTTGCATGTTTGCTTTGTCTTGGACAGTGAACACCACATGCAAATGAAATCGGCTGGATTAATCAGCACCCCTCAGAAGTTGGTCACCTATAGGATTGACTGGCCCTGATTCCATATGATATTCTTTATAATCTGTTATGCTGAGGAAATTGGTACATAATATTTTATTATACACAGTACCAGTCAAACTTTTGGACACACCCACTCATAGAAAGGATCATTTGTACTATTCTTTACATAATTATGAAGACAACTATAAAGTAATATATATATGGAATTATGCACTAACCAAAAATGTACTGAACAAAATCATATATATTTATTGTGGGGGGGGGGCAGCTCTGTGGATTGCAGCAGAGAGATCCCACCATTGGGCCCATGAGCAAGGCCCTTAACCCCAGTTACTCCAGGGACTGGCTGACCCTACTTTCTCCTCTGCGCCAGTTTCATGAGGTGCCTCCTGGGATGCCTTTTCCAGCTGTCCTGAAGGCGGTCCCACATATGGTGAGCACTCACTGGCTGCTTTTCCTTCACTCTCAGGTCAAACTCCTTCAAAGCCATGTCTAATGTGTTTAGGTCAGTTGGCCAGGTCATGTGATGTGATACTATCACTCTCCTTTGTAGGTGGCTATGCATGTCCAAACTTTTGACTGGTACTGTATAACATTTGGCTGAAACTGTACAATTGAAAAAACCACTGCTTTAGTGTTTTCCGGATATTCTTTGGCTGCAAAGTGTCATGTCAGAGGAAATTAATCCATAAATAAAAATTCCATTATCCAAACTCAAGACCTGTTATCGCGTGAAAATGTAAACCGCAGGCATGTGTAGTGGGGGATGGCTTAGGGGGCCTGACCACCTTTTTTTTCCCAAGTGATTCAAAGTGTCCCCCTTTCAATGTTCTAAGCACCCCCCCCCCACCAACATGAACCCTTAGTCCTTACCTCCTTCCCCGTTAAAGAATCTACCTCTAGAAAAGTCGTGCACAGTCCTGACAAACCAAATAACTGTAAACTGAGGGATCACTGCGCTATTCTTTTTCCGTCCATCCATCCATCCATCCATCATTTAGACCCATATCTGGGTCAGTATGGATGGATGGGGGACTACAGCCTAACCCAGACTGCATGAGGCACAAGGCCAGGTATACCATGGATAGGATGCCAGTCCAGGGTAGGCCACACACACATTCACACTCACAATAATACTCTATGGGCAATTTAGCAATGACAATTAGCATAACTGCATGTCTTTTGACTGCGGGAGGAAACTGGAGTAACCATGGGAAACCACAAACCCCCAACCCTGTAGGTGTGAGGCAACAGTCCTACCCACTGTGCAGCCCCTACTGTTCATTTTCTAATAATAATAAAGAATGCTGTCATAAATAGATTAAATGCATACATTGTTGTGCACATATCTCAAAGGGGAATTCCATGTTAATATTTGTCATCACTGAATGATGCAAGGATCCTAAGTAAATTCTGATACATGCACCATGGAGAAAGTACCATTTCTGATTCAGTGTCTATGAAGATTAAAATTGACTTGCTGTGCAAATCGTTTGTGGTTTTTTCTGATCTCAATGTCAACACCTACTGCCTGTATTGCTGATTGCCTTCTTATTCTTACCTCTATCCGTGTGTTTAGCAGAAACAACACTGCTGTAGTGTTGACTTCACACACTGAATTCACAAAGTCTCTTCAGCTTGTTCATGGTTTATATTCCTCAACTTGCGATGAAAATGATATGGTCATAAATGAACGTAAAAGTAATAATACAAACAGTCCTAAAATGTTTTTGTGAACGTCTATGTTCAACGACTTGCTGACACACCACATTGCTTGTGAAAATAATTTAAAGATATCTGATCACTGTTCTACATATAATGCACCTGCTATGAGTAAAGTAAGGACAATGCAACTCTGAATAAAATTTGAGGAATACGCAGAAACAGCACAAATAGGCCTAGCTATGCAAAGTGAGTTGCCTGGTTTTGGAAATGTAACATGGAATGGAAACCCCACCTTGTTTGTGAGATTCAGTACCATACTTGACCAGAGGGGGCAGTATAAAAACCTGTATTATTGTGCAGCAGCAGATGCGTGCTTGTTTCTGTTAGATATTCACTGAGTTTCTGTGCCCCAGTTGTGCTTAAACAATGCTGAGTTCACATATTACCCCTCAGAGCTTGGTTTTTTTTTTTTGTATAATTTTAATATTTTTACCAGTTTAAAGAACTAAATGTGGTTGTTTAGCTTTCCCCAATTTTATCCTTGCATTTATTAATTGTGTCCTTTTCTAGGTAAGATCCACTGTATCATCAGCATTTTTAGTAAAAGCAAAATAAAGATAAATAAATAAAGAAATGTTCAAATATTATTTTGAGAAGGCAAAGAAAAAGAAGTCATCCTAACAAGCAGGTCAGCAGATCATAAAAAGAGCCAGGAGCTAAGCAAGCACTCGCATTATCTTTCGGTCTTATGAGGGACGATGAATGGAGTCATATAATATAATGAGCCAAACATCCACTGTCCATGTTTTACCAGACACATTATCCAATTATCCATTTTGCTTGATGGGCTACGTAAAAAAAAAAAAGAAAGAAAAAAACGACAGCGATATGATCTTTCTGAAACCATATCTACAGGTAAATGCCAAAATAAGCCATTTTTAATGAGGCATAAACATAGATTCTACAAGAGTCTAGGAATGCAGTCAGCAATGGACTGCTGTTCTTCCATAAAAGTCCATAATTTGGTTTTATTATTGTGACGGAAAATGTTTTTTGTACCCCTGAAGAAGGTCCTGTAAATGTACCACTGGGCTGAGATCTAGTGACTGGAATGGCTGTGACCTTGGGTTCACATCAGTTTCATGTTCAAACAATCTGCTGACCAAGCACTCTCCTGTGGATTGGGCAAGGGAAAGCTTAGGATGAACCATGCGGTGAACGTGATCGGTCAGAGTACGACAGAGTGCGTTGTAGGTTTTACCATTTTATTTGCCCTCTAAGGGAGTGAGGGAACCTGAAAAGACACCCTACGCCCTAACAGTACCACCAAAAACAAGCACTTCTGCCATGTGGCACACATGCACAGCCACTCACTGAAAGGAAGGTGAAGGATGACTCATTTGACCATATGACATTGTCCCACTGGTTAGAAGACCCCTGCTCTTTGCGCCGCGTCTAAAAGTGCACCTTTACATGTAATAAGGGGTTTCTGCCCTGCAACCACCTCATACTCTCCCCTTCTGTGAGGTTCTCAAAGAACTAGGCTATATGTGATCAAGCTGCCTTAGGCTGACACTTTCAGCAAACTGATTCCAAACTGCTAATCTCTGTTTCCTAGCGTTTCTAACCAATCTGTAACTCCACAGTTGAGGAGTTATATGCTTTTGTCCACAGTTGTCCTTCCCACAGACTTCCATGCCAATGTCTCTTTGGCCATTTTTCTTAGAGAAACATCAGCAGTCTGTGTCTCCTTGTCAAATGTGTCCTATTTCATAACAATTACAATTGTTTCTTAATTTAATTATACGACTAGTCATTCATTATGCCATTACCCTGGGCAGCAGACTGACTCAGTGGGTAGTGCTACTGCCACACACCACCACCATACCACTATGGCTGGGCATTTGGATTTTGCTTCTGCTCTCAGTGTGGTCATATATATTTTACATTGTGAGGACCGAATGTCCCCACAATGTGATAAAAACCTGTTATTTTGACCTTTTAGGGACATTTTTTCGATCCCCACAAGAGGAAACTCAATTTCATAAAAATTTGTGAATGCAATCAAAACACTAAAATGCCAAAAGTCTTGTATTTTGTTTGGTTACTTATGGTTAAGGTTAGGGCTGGGTAGGGGTTAAGGTTATCACAGTTGGAATTAGGGTTATGCCCATAGAAATTAATGGAGAGTCCCCAAAAAGATATAGGTTCCTAATCTGTGTGTGTGTGTGTGTGTGTGAGGTGTTTGCATGTTCTTCTTGTCCCTTATGAGTTTCCTTTCATTGCTGGGGATTCCTCCGGCAGTTCAAAGACATGCAGGTAGGTTAATTGGTGTCTCTACATCGTCTATAGTTTGTGACCCTGTGTGTGCCCTTTAACGAACCGGCCTGTGCCCTGTGCTCCATGGGACATGCCCTTCTGTAACCCTGAACTGGATAAATAGTTGGAAGATGAACAGTCGAAGGTTGCACTGATTCAAAGCAGAAGTCTTTCAAGAATGTCCATTGAAGATAATACATAAAATGTAGATTCTTTCTCCAGTAAAAGTAAACAACATATAACAGCATTGTATACTATCACTATCCAGAGATCAGCTGGCCTCCATTAATTCAGTTGCATGTGTTTACTTAACACTGCTGTACTAGCTATTTTCATCAGACTAACCTGTAGTTATGAGTTACTATGCTCATTGCACTATTAATAAAAATTGAATCATTTACCAAAACATCATTAAGAAATTCCAGACAAATTGCCATAATTATTTTTAAACATAAACTATTTTCTTTTCACCCCCAAAACCTACCTTGTCACGGGATTAAACTGATACTCTCATGCTGCCTCTTGATACACACCAATTTAACTTAGGTTTAAAAAGATTAGACTTTTTTGCCATGTCAGTCCTCAGAGCCATTTTGAACCACTATTGTGAGGAAACCAATTTAAAAACCCGACGACTTAAGATCATTTACATTTTAAGTGGCAACAACTTAAAAATTGAATTGCTTCAAATCATTCTGTACTCTCCCTGAATATGCTCAGGCATATGGAAAAGTGATTATTGAAAAGTGAGATTTTCTGCCCGGCAATCATCTTTCTACAGTGCAGGACATCACATAAACATGTCATAACTGCAAATAGGCAAATCATGGTATCTTTAAGGTATACTTCTACAGGATATAAAAACACCTTTTAGTCCAAATATGCCTCCATTTTTCATAACTACTGAAAAAAAAAAATATATATATATATATATATATGACCAAATTTCGTCATTGGAGGAGGTGATGTTTCAAACGGCTGGCAGCTGACATTTACTTAAGGTTGCCAAGTGACCTTCACAGCCCCTTTATTTAATTACATAAGAGCCCAAGAACGTGAGAATGGAATGGAATGCAATGTAAAACGTTGCTACAGGTAATAAATCCTTCATCCAGAAGTCAGTTATCTTGAATTATCTAACATGATGACTTACAGCATTGTCTTTAAAGAAGAGAATGTAGTTACAGGCCAGTTTACGTGACCACAAGAAATGTTCTTAGAGAATGTGGCGTGAAATGCTGTCAGGAGAAATCTGCATTCTGTTCTCATTGTTTCTTTATGAAATCTAACATTCTAGCATACTAAAAGCCAGACACACCTAAACACCTAGGCTTCCATAACTAATTTTATTAGTCAAGTGCCTATGGCTGTGCTGTATGACCTATGTAAGCAATATATCACTTGAATGTTAGTATGTTAATATCCTTAAATGGCACATCATAAGAGACGGACTTGGATCAGACACAGACTGGACATTGGGAAGTTCAGGGTCTTCCTGGTGGGCCAGTCTTGTGAGGGCCGGTCTTTCTTCCCTGATCCCCATTATACAGCCTATACACCAGCGCTGTCCAACCCGTCGGTCGAACTTGGCGTGTTTCCAGGTCGATCACAGGAGATGATTAATGGATAATGCTTTATTTCATTGGTGGCCAACCGGTTGATCGTGATTGGCAAAATATACCAATATACCAATCAGAGGCAAAGTCCTGAGCTGCTTTTTGTTGCCAGTCTGCCCCTGGCTGGGATACTCCTAAAACACTGCCATTAAGAATACCTCGTTGCCATTCCATCTTCAAATTAAGTTAATAAACTTGATTTCATACAAATATTGTACTTCCCCATATCTTTCAGCTAGCATCCAAACAGATTAAAAAGAAAGGGGGCAGGCATCTCTTTACAAGCCACAGCTTTGCCAATAGTTTGTAGACACAGGAAATCTTATGTTCTCCTGGTGAACACACAGTCCAAGTGCAACATGTCAAAGAGATGGAAAGCAATAGTACAGAACAGAAGGGATGATGATTATGATAATTACCCTGTACTCTATGATACAGGGTGGCTTGATGCTGAGGTGGTTTCAGTTATTTGTGAATATAGAGCTAATTGGGCGATTGTTCTCTCTCATGGTACTACGGGAAAAAACAGTTGCTTATTCTTCTGAGAAAATAAGCAGCATTTCAAGCAGAACAATCTCATTAGCTTTAATTAATTAACTTGTAGGTTAAAGTATCATAGAGACAGTTACTGAAGTGTTATTATTCATTTATGTTTGTTACGGTTAAGGTCATATGGCCAAAGAATGACTGTCATAGTGGCCTCAGTAAACAGTAATGCTAATCATTTTCACAGTTTCACAAAGGGAGACATGCACAAATTTGATTAAACAAGGTAATTTCACCTCATAATGAGGAATCTGTACTTTATAAACCTAAGCAATGAATTCAGAGCTGTTTATATTCAGTATACATTAATCATGCTGTATGTTTCAAAAAATGAATTTTCTCCAAAGTGAAAGAGAAGAAGAAAAATCTGATTTGGTTCATTTACCTCATGTAGAGGAAGGATTCAAACACATAAAACCATCACAACCCCAAAACTGAAAATTTGGTGCTGATAACCAAAATAATGACAAGAAATCATGCAACAGGGCAGATCATCAGACTAAAAGCAATCCATCAGCATCATCAATGAATCAATACAAAAGTAAGTCGACTGTTACCATTCTTGTTACCACCTCTCTGAGAGCGATAGGCAATAAAGGGGAAAGTTATACATTATTGTAAGTTTATAAAAAAACATCAGAACTGCCACTAGAAAGCTTTACTTGGCAAAAATAAACAAACATATACTTTCTTGTGACACATCTATCATCACTGAGAACTTAGGCTGACTTTATTTTTTGCATATTAGCTGGTATTAATATGCTTTAAAATTGACCACCAGGCAGGTATATAAGAAACAACTGAAGCCAATATGCTTCCATTTCAGAAAGACATGCTTCTAAGACCCTGTAAACCCACCTTAAAAGGCTGTTCTGTCCAAACTAGACAGTTTTAGAGTCACTAATGCTCTATCACAGAGACCTAGCAGGCATAGGGCTGCAAAAATATTAGTTTAATGAATATTTGACATCTCTTTATCTCTTTCAAGCATATTTTCAGAAGGGCTTCTCCCTTTAAAACCGCTTCCCAGCATGACACAGTTCTAAAGTGGTTCGTAATAAGTTTAAGTTATTTGGCTATTTAAAACATGAACAGGAAAGGCTCGCATGCTCTGAGCCTCACACAGGAGGAGCCTTGACAATTGATTCCCTGTCTTCCCAGAGCCCACTCAAGCTCCTGCCCCTGGCTTCCTCCATGCACACCCGGAGCTTATCTCCCAAATTCCAGAAAGATTAACGCTCCGCTATAGAATTGTTGCTCTGCCTCGTTTTACACACTATAGTAAAGTCATTGCCAGGTTTATTATGAAGCTTCTGATGAAGTAACACAAGCTTTCACAGGTTAATTAATCGAGCTGAATTAGAAAGTCTTACAGCAATGGTACTACTACATGTCTAACCTGAGATATCACAAACAATAATGAAATGGAAACTCCACAACCCCCCCCCACTAGTAATTCTTGTACTACATACTAGAATGCTTTGGTCGATCTTGTATATCTATGAGAACAGGATGTGACAGTCTAGTTTAAATTATATGGAAAAGCAAAAATTCAAGTTTTCAAATGGAAAATATCTGTCATAACATGGTTTTCATTGTGCATTACTCTGCATCCCTTCCAGGGTGTACCCCAGCCTTGCGCCCTAAGCTGCCTGGAATAGGCTCCAGGCCCCCAATGACCCAGACCAGGATAAGAGGATGGAATTTGGATGGATGTATTGCATTTATAAAATAGTTCTAAAACAGCCATTTGTTTACAGTGTCTTAAACTGCTCATCGTTTACACTGCATTTACTGTGATTACATAACTGAGTAGCAGCGATACAGTGTGAGGACTTGCTGATATGAAGGACACGGTTCAGTGACAGTACTGAGTGACCCCTGTGTTTTTGATCTTGATGTGTTTCTGATGCTTATGATGGTCAGACACGCTGCCTGGCAGACACACCCTTGTGTTTACACTGCATGCTTTTCACAAAATGTATCCCACACAAAGGAAATGACATGTGGTTAAAACCTTTCATGGAATGGGAATGCTTTTTAACTTGTACACTGAAGGCACTAACAGAGATGGCCTACACATAGTCGGACGCCCTCCAGGCAAATAACCTACACACATCTTCATCTGCTGCATGCTAATGAATGGTGTTACCAGATTTCAGCACCTACAAAATTACTATTTACATGCTTTATGAACACCAGCAACACCATTTTAAATAGGTGTTTTACCTAGACTGATCATATATATCACTGAAAATCAAGAGATGGATTTATGGATGGATGGACAAATATAGTATACAGTATGAGTGTCAAACATAATTTAAATATATGAACTTTATACATTGAACTAAAGATTATATAACAGTTTAGACAATATTAAATTTAAATCATTGCCAGCATTTAAACAGATACATTTAACAATCCTCGACAATCATATTCAGAGGCTAAAGAAACTTATGGGTTGTCTATATAGGGCTACTTCTGAATACTAATATGCAATTTTTGCCTCCTCTGTCTGTGATGAAAGATGGTGGAATTAATTTTTAAAATAATATTTCAGGAACAGAGCGCGCAGAAATCACATCATGACACAATGTTGCACGGTGGAATATGGAAGCATAGAAGTCATTTGTGATAAACCTTGTTCATTTTTTAAGTAGGCCTATGTGTACTCTGTTCTTGGATAAACACTAAATGCCCATAGGAAGGAACAAAGAACATTAAAGCATAATTAATCCGCTATTATATTCAATGACCATCTCAGAACCTGCATCTAAAAGACTATTTATCAACTTACCAGTGGCTGAAAGTTAGATAAAACCACATAAATCTAATAGATAATATACGCTAATCAATAACTGCAACAGAAGACATTTCACTTTAGATCCATGAGCAAAGACGCGGGTTGAGGAAGACGGCAAAATACTTTGCATGGAATATTATTTCCTCAGATTAGCGAACGAGTAAATACTGCACATTTAAGCAGGAAATATTCCTTGACTGAATCGGATTTGAAGCAGCGGGGGCCCGGCGACAGACAAGCTCACAAGGAAAGAATGGGAATAAAGAGGAAAAACAAATATCTGCAGAGCAAAGCCGCGGAGAATCGTTTACAAAACATTAAATTAGCATGCTTAAACTGACGGACGAGCTCCGGTAAAATTATCTACTGGGCAATGTATTGACCATACCGGCCGACCACCCCCAACCCCCCACAATAAAGAATACTGGAAAACACCAAGAAAACTTTATGCTACCATAATCAGTGGCATTCTGTAACACACATAATTAAATTTGCAAGTATATTCTGTTGTTTAGTTACAAGTCTTTTAGGGACAGATCTCAAACACATTATTTAACGTCTTAACGTAGCCTATGTAACCCTATTGATAGTGAAAAGAAGAATTCTTTTTAATGTTTGAGCTCAAGTGACACAATTGCTTATTCACAAAGTCACCATGACAACTTCAAGGCTGACATTTTTCCCTCGCCCCTTCTCCATCCATTCATTTCTTTCTGTTAGCCTAATTCTTTGCCACTTCTAATGACAATGTATCCGCTTGGATCCCGGGATAGCGTCGACCTCCAGAATTTTTGAGGAAAAAACGATCACACTTAAACAATGCAATTCTTTTGTCGCAAATTTAAATATATTAACTTTATAATGTCAAAAGAGTCTGTTTGCTTCTCTGTCGTTATTGCAGCAAATGAGCTACATAATGCCCTAAGGTACATGGATCGCTGTCTAACACACAACATAGACTGTAATGTGCAATTCTTTTCTACAACAAGTGTTAAGCTTTTCAACGGTCAACTGTGATTGCACGAAAATCTCTGGAGACACTGGTTCACCATAATCATATACCGAGATAAAACCGGCAAGACATTTTTATATATAAATTTTAGCGATGCCGTCTCCTTGAGCAACATGCCAGACGGGGAAAAAACGTCTATTGGTCGTACATTTTAGGATGTATACATTTGCCCAATCGGAGGTACAGAGATAAAATATCAGTACGAATTTGGTATTAAAACTAAAATGTAGCCATTATTTTAGCCTGTAGTTACATTGATTTGCAATTTTATGCAAAGATCCGAACCACCCATCAAATTAAAAATAATACGTAGCTTGTGTTGGCAAGCAGTAGACTCAGAAAACTTAAGAATAGTCACCTTGAAGCTATGTTGCAAACCAGTGCAAGAATAATCCATTTAGTGTACGTCTTGCATAGGTCAAGGGCAAAACAGGTACCACGGATTTGCCCATCCGATGCGTTTTAACGCCCTCATATTTACGGTACAATTCACTGTTGCGGACATCATAAAGGTACCGGAGCTTCACGGCACGATACGACTATATGTCTAATAACTGCATTACTCACATCGAGCCTCTGGTGGCATACGTTTGAAACAAGCAAATGTAACGACAAGTGCGAAGTAAGAATTTAACAAAAAAAAACGAAAATATTTGTTTTGTAAACAACAGAAACACCGGTATACGGGCATCATTCATAGCGCAACGACACGATTTAACTCCCAAAGGCGAAATAATATATGTTGTCTCAGTCATATTTTAACTCCAGTCCTTTCTCCATTCTTTTAGCTGCTCTGTATCAAGCTAAATCGTTGCTTTTAAACACATTTATATGACCTATAAATGAAGCACTAATGAGATTTGAAGTCAAAGCACGCTTTATCACAAGCTGCTGGGGAAAACAGACTAAACAGATAACAAATATGCGATGCCATTTTACAGTATTTCCATGCGTCTGTGTGGGAACTCGTATGATATCCTTGAGTACTTGTTCTTATTAAACACCATACGCCTTAGAAATTGTACTCACCTGCCTTGGCGAACTATCAGATCCCCCATTCCTGATGTTCCGATATAAAACGCGCTGCTTTACTAATTCAATAGATTCAACATTCAAGAGAATTCCAGCAACTATTTTCAGCTGCCTAAATGTTTTATATTTGCTTAGAAATATATACTTTTTACTTTCACTTCGTCCACATTTTTGTTTTAATCTCCTGGTACTGTCCTCCGTTAGGATGCTCTTATCTTGCCCGTTCGTGAGGTCTGGAAACGAGTACGCGCAGCGTGGACACGGCTGCAAGGTCGGGAGCTACAATGAAGACGCGCGTTCCTAAGCAACCGAGCCTTCTCGCAGTCTTAACACGCAGGCTTCAGCGAAGACAAATGCCTAACAATTTTAAAAGAAAATTCACGTTAATGTTAGCTAAGTGTTACAATAATAAGAAATGAGTGAAGATGCGCGTACAAGTGATCAGTGTCATTTCATATGTGCGTAATTTGCTGTGAAACCAATGATTGTAAATCCATTCAGGCGAACTGTAAAATGTGGGCGTGACACCAAAGCTCTAATTATAAAATCAATGGATATTACTGTGATACTGTTGCTCATTTGATGTTTGTCACATTATTTAATTGCAAAGACCTTATTTTATTCTATTATATGGAAACAAATTGAATGTCTCATTGTATAGCGCCGTTCCCAGCATGGTTGCGTCAGAGCGCTTAACATGCAACAGTACAGGATATGAAACAATTATAGCTAGAAGCAGCTTTGCAGCATTCAACAACAGAATGACAGATACACTGTTTCACTTATTTAAAATTAAAGCCAGCGATTACCTCTTCCAATTTTTTCCTATATCGGTTCGCATTTAAAACTCTACCAGTCAAAACTAAAAATCAAAGTATGGCTAACTAAAACATAGTTTCATAAATAAATAAAAATGAATAAACAATAATATTGATTTGCTGATGATGCTGAAGAGTTCAGTATTACAATATTTATTGCGTCATAAGTTCGAACAGGTTAGATTTTTGAATATCGATTTTAGCACGGAATAAATTTAGTTCTGTAGAGAGAATTTATATTTCGCGTCTTTAATAGAGAATAATATTTGAAGTTTAAAATCATTTCATGTTTCAACATGCAGTATTTCAGAAGCATGGCTTACACCTTCATTTGCATCAGCCCCTTTCATTCCTGTGAATTTAAATCTTTATAGCAAACTGCTGTGAAACAAAGCGTTTACATATATTTTTATATTCCTTTGTTTCCCAGGTTCTAAACTTATACATTCAGGGTTCACAGAATTTCAATTTCACATTCAATTTGATTCTGATTTGTATTTACTCTCTCTGCATGTCACTCTGCTGTAAAGAGTAGTTTTTGCACCCACTTTGCAAGAAATTTGGAAAGAAGCTCAATCATCAGGCAGTGTGCCTCTGAAAACCTCAGATTACTTAAAATAATCCATCACTTGCCATGAGACTGTTGTCTAGTGTGTTTGGAATACTTGTTTTTACACTTATGACTGAATGCAGGTATATAGATATTATTATATTGTGTTTTTAAGTCATCTGTCATATGATAAACTGATTTGTTTAATATAGTTAGGTGTTGTTGATATTTATGTTAACACAAAGATTTGTAATAGTGTCATATTAGTATATACTTGAAACTATCATCCTTAAATATTTTGTTCAGATTGGCATTATTACTCTGAAACCAAATACACGTTCTCTGGACACTTATAATTTGACTGACATGCCATTGTGATTATACAGAGTCATTGTATAATCACCAAATATTTATTTTTCTATCCAGTTATCTTTCAGTAAATTATGAGTGTACCACTTGGAATGGACATGGAACACAAGCATTGCAAATCTGGTTTTCTTTAAGTTAGTACTTTTTCCTTCCATGAAACATGAAATAATTTAAGTAACAGAACCAGTCAAAGTTTGGACACGCCAACCCATAGGAAGGTATATTTGTACTACTCTCTAAATTTTAGAATAGTTATAAAGACATCTAGACTATAAAATAGCATATATGGAATTATGCACTGACCAAAAAATTATTAAATAAAAAGAAACTAATTTGTTGTGGAGGGGGTAACCCTGTGGATTGGGAGATGGTTGCTGGTTCAAATCCCACGGTCGGCAGAGAGATCCCACCATTGGACCCTTGAGCGAGGCCCTTAACCCCAATTGCTCCAGGGACTGGCTGACCCTACTTTCCCCTCTACACCAGTTAGATGACGTAGCCTCCTGTGAGGCTCTTCCAGCTGTCCTGAAGGAGGCCCCACATATGCTGAGTACTCACTTTATGCTTTTCCTTCACTCTCTGGTCAAACTCCACCAAAAACATTTCTACTGGGTTTCTACTGGTTTAGGCCAGTTGGCCAGGTCATGTGATACAACACTATCACTCTCCTTTGCTGGTGGCTTGGAGTGTCCAAAGTTTTGACTGGCACTGTGTGTGTATATATATACACACACACTGAAATGTGGTGTTCCTCAATATTGGCATATACCTAATTTGTAGTAACATGCATATATCACAAATGTTTTATTTTCTATAACGGAGAAATTTTTTTCCTGTATTTCTCAATGTAATGCACGATTAGAAACAATTTTACATCTATGAAATGTTTTCCCATGACACTCATCACTGTATACCATTAGCAGTATATCTATTTCATGTAAGGGTAAGACATTGTAACATTATAACACAGACTTGAAGTGTCTATTATAATTCCTCTGTAGCTATATTGACTGAATTTACAGCTAAATCAACCAATAGTGTTGGACCTGAAACGAATTAATATCCTGTATATCTGCACTAGAACATATCATTATTATTTATATAGATTGTCGCAATTCACATATGACACCATTAAATGCTTTTTAATAATAGTTCTATTGTTGCTTTGACAGTAAATTAAAGTATACATGTGGGAGAGCACTCTTGTATTTACCTTTGCACAGAGCACTGCCATAACTTTATCAGATACAGTGTATCATAATCCCTGTCATTATTATTAGATACTTTGAGTACATGGATACAAAGGGAGAATCACAAGCTCAAAGGCCTGGCCACTCACATGTATCAGAAAAACAATTAGGATGATTTAAATACATTTAGTCCTAAATCCAATTTTTTATTTTATGCCATTTTAGTCCTGCTCTTAAAAAATTAGTTGTTCAGACATACGCTTCATCAATTTTTTATATTTACTGCCATAAAGCAATAATCTAAAGTCATTGTTCACTGTATTTATAATCTACCTCGTATAAAATTTTAAGGTGAGGCCCGTCAGATATAAATAAAAGCTACAATCTTATAGCAATATTAGTTTAATTTCTGTGTACTTTGTGGAATACCTAGCAAATTATGCACATCACAGACCTAAACAAAGCATTGTTTTTGTCAGTAGGAAATATATTGCGAGCATTATTTTACCATAACATGAACATACAGCCTCGTTCGATACATATAAGACTAAAATGGTGCTGTGTCAAAGTAAACTTGATTGACAGCAATGGCTTCAGTATTGATGAGAAACGCAATTGGCTGTTCAGAGATAATGGAATGGTTTAGACAACACGCCTGTGACGGTAAAAGGTACTTCTAAGCGAGCTCTATCACTCCATTTATGCTTAAGTGATACTTGACTCGTACTGTACAATAGTGGGAAAAAGCTGCTGTGCTATGTTTGAATTTACATATTTATTGTCAGGAAGTCTGCAGAGGATATCGTGGAATGCTAATCGAGTGGCCGGCTCCCCGCGATGGGCAGACATCACAGTGCCACCGCCGCCGATGCCTTCCCATTGGCTGGATGAGGCGACGCTCCATGGCGTCAGACAGGCCAACAGTGCGGCTCTGGACCACACTAAGACGGCCTCATGCAGAAGGACGATATGTGCTTTCGCAGGATAAAACAGTAATTAAATCGTTTAATGGGAATGCCCCAGTGCCCCCTGCACATCGCCCGCGCGTGCCGCTTACTGTAAACTGCTTATGCCCGGGGGATTTAAGATTGACACTTCACTGTGCCTCAGCTAAGTGGGATTTTTCATGTCTCCTGCTTATTCCTCTGCGTGTGAGTGGCGGTCTGGTATTCTTAACAGCGCTTGAGTCTAATTATATCCCCACCAAATTGTTGACATTTTCAACTGGAAATCTAAGGCATCTTTTGCTAATCAGGTACAGTAATGGTGGGACATATGGCCTGTTTTAACTCTGTCAAAGGATGTTTCCCAAGTCCGTATTATGCGTATGGTGCTCTATGCTAATTTTAGCTCAGAGTTGACTTTATGGTCCCAATGGGACTGCATTCTGTTAAACTGTCCACTTGTGGAGCGTAGAAATGTACAAGGTGCGAAGGAAGTTTATGTTCCGTCTTGCCCTTACTGCCAAGCTCTTCTAGTTATGATTCTGCTAGCACTTCATCTTGCGGAATTCACTTAATCCAACCAGTTCAGGCCCTTCTCCATGCCAGTGTTTGAAATTGGGATTCCTGAAACAAGTATGATTTTAAGCTTTGGATAATCAGAAGTAGGGGGCACTGGTTACCGACGCAGATATCATATCCGGTGTTTTTTTTTTTCTTTTCATTATTTATTTTTCTTGTTACATGCAAATGTTTTCGTTTCTTTCAGAGACGTTCAGCGTCTTAGCCCCACATAAAAAGATCCTCCTTTACGTGCCACGTATAAAAAAAGAAGGAGAACGCTGTATCCCCTGTGCTTTTCCCCAGTTTTCTCTGAATGTGCTTAATGAAGGCTGGGGATTTGACATCGCCGAGCCCCTTCACAGGGAGAGCTAATTAGCAGGTTTCCTCCAGTCGGGGCCGACACCAGCTGGGCTCCCTGACTGCACCCGCCAGTGTCAGAGAGGATGGCTTCACAGGTGTGGTGGGGGCAGTGGGGGGTGAGCGGGGGCTGCGGAAAGCCAGACACACCTCCCTCAAGTTCATGTCTTTTGCCTTTATTAAGTTAAAAAAGAAGAAATGCCCTAGCACAGAACTGTACCGAGAAAACTTATTTTGCATATTCATCCGACCAAATCAGATTAGCTGAGCCTACTTGCATCACATAAAATAATATATATTAATATTTTAACGACTTTACCACGGATATATTGTCTAAAGTGAGATTCAAAGCTGCTGTTGTCTTACCCTGAAGTAATGTGTCTCAATATGCGTAATTTGCCAAAAAACTGAACCGAATACAGGGGTTCACATTGCATTTAGGCATTTTGGTACTTAATTGGTACAGCCGTGTGAGTTTAGGGTTATTTAAATGCCGTCTCAGGCTACAGGGGTAGTGAAAGCCTGCTAATGACTGCTGAAGTTAGTGGGGTGCAGCCATAGAGATGGTTAACGCAGAGCGGCCGCATGGGTTAGCAGCATGTGGGGCTCCACAGGTGGGGTGAATGCAGTATTTTACTCACCCCACCTGCCTGTGGAGCTTCTGAGGAAGGTCTTAGCCTCCCACCAATGCTATATCTGTGAATGAGATGCATGAGATCCTATCTTCACTGTAGGGACCTCAAGACTCTTGAACTATTCCAAGTCTAAATTCTTCTATCACTCTCCAATGTCTATCTCCACATTTATCAGTGTTGTCTGTGTTGTTGGATAGGGGGTTGGGCAGGTAGGGATGTGAAGAGTTGATACCATTATTAGTTTGGGAAATGTGCCTTGCTATTAGTGTAAGGGCCGGTGACTCTTAGGCTAAGGACCTGTGCCGGAAATTGGAAGGTTGCCAGTTTGAGTCCCATGAATGCCAGGAGTGATTGTACTTAGTTGGGCCCTTGAGTAAGGCCCTTAACCTGCAATTGCTTTGTCCTGGGTATGATGCTAATCTACAAGCCGGTCCTCCAACTTTCAGAGAAAACTTGGGGGTTGGTGGGATTGGCACTCCAGCCACCGGGAAAAAAAACCTGACACTGTTCTATTCCATCCAAACTATTGTGGCGCTGATCCCATCATGTGACTTCACCCGGGTTCTCATCACTGAGGTGGTTTGTCATGTGGTGGGTGCAGCAATGTGCTGTATCAGTGTGTGCCGCTAACCTCTGCTAGTGTTAAATGGGATGGGGCCCTAAACTATAAATTGAAGTTTTTATGGTGATGGATGTACAAACTGCAGACTAGCTAGCCCTTCAGCTTCTAATTACGCTATTAAATGAGACCTTGACATTACTATTTGCACAAAGATTTGCCTTCAAAACCATTTTTTTGTTTCATATTATTTTCAAATCAGTTTTTAGGTGTTTATAAGTAACACCACTAAATTTTTCATTTGGTTAAAATGAAAAACGATCAATAGACTGTCAGCATAGACCGGAACGGTGTAGTAGCACAACCCAAGGCTAAATAAACAGACCATTGGTTGCCAGCAAACACAGGCAGGTCCCAGGTCCAGGGTTAATAACCGTCCTATGAAGTATAATACGAATTAAAAATTAGAACATGTAACATTACATACACCTTGTCAAGAGCATTATGGTTCAGATAAATTGGTTTTCTATTATTAACTGCAGCTGTATGCTTAGTAAATGAGAAACTTGGTATTCTTTCATAATGGGAATATGATTCAATGAGGTAGTGTGGTAATTGGATTTTTTTTTGTCAAGGGTGAATGGCATTATAACGTTATCCCATCAAAAACAGAGTAACATATTTATTTTGTCAATGTATCAATGTAAGATTTAGCCTTTCAGGCATCTGAAGAGATGGAAATAAGATTATGTGTTTAATACACAGTAATGTGATGATTTTGAGGTTCAGCATGTGTGCCTCTGAGGTCATTAATCAAAAGCATTAGTTATTTCGAGAAAACAAGGTGAACATCAGAGATGCACTTCAGTAGGGTTCATGTAAATATGTGCCTCAATCAAACACATCAAATGTCTTACAGAACCATACTAAGGATTCACTGCCTCAGGCCAGACCAGCTTTCTCTGCGGTACCTTTGCTGGTTTAATGGAAGTTTACTGCCACTTGAAAGATGTCGGGAAACTCTTTTAATGAGTCACAAATGTAATGGCATGCTTTAATCCGATTTTTTTGGGAGATGTGATGCGAAATTTTATCTCCTGAGACATTTCCTCTGGCTGAGGGGTGTCCCGTATGGACGATGTTTGCTGACTGCTTGGGTGGGATGTATGGACTGTCTCAGCAAGGGCGACAGACGCCCCGCGGCCCACGTCCTCCCAGATTTATAGCTTTAGATACGTTCCCATGGGCTGCTGCCATTGTTTAGTCATCGTCCAGCATCATCATTTCTGTCTCTGTTTCCACATCCTGGCCACCCTGTCTCATACTTCTCATACAGCTGTCGCTCACGCCAATGTCATTTCACGCCAAGTTTTTTCAAACTCCGGCGACGCACAGAACGACTGGCTGGTAAAGAAGGTTTCCAGGAGTCTTTTGCGCAGAAGAGATTCTGGCAGGATAGCTGTGCGTGACTTAATTTTCAGCATAAATGCCGTCGAAGTGTGTGGGAGTATGCAGAGCAGTATCAAGAGATTTCTGAATTGGGAAGAAAATGCTTGTGCTTCATACTCATTTTACTAATTCGTTTTCCTTCAAGTAGATGTATACAGACACAGCAAGGCTGAAGTTGACCAAGGAAGGTGAAATAAGAGATGATCAGACAAAAAAGTGCAGATAACAACAGACGAAATAATAAGATTTAGAAATTATCTAAAACAAAAAAATTTTAAACATTTAATATCACACATTACCATATGCACCCATACCCATTTTTGTTAATTAAAGTTAACTATATAAGCCACATCTCTTTACTGACTGATATTTCCTTTGTAGACACAATAAAAGAAATACAAGGATATAAAGTGTAATTCTTCCCATAGCTTAAAGTAGCCTAAACATTTATAGTGAGCCATTCAACTAGCACACTGTATAAAGCGCCAGCTTAAAAGGAAAAGCCAGCTTTCTCTTGAAACGCATTTTGCCTGAAGCAGACCATAATTGAAGGTAGGCTTCTGGTGTAGCCTACAATACTTCCTTTGGCAGGTATTGTATCATGAATGACAGGGAGCAAAGGATACATTAGTTCTTTCATAGGCAAGGTGTTGATCAGCTTTTTCAAAAAATTACATTTATGAATGCTGAATTAATGCACAAATAATATGTGTGTATTAGTACTATTAGTACTGAAGATTTGTAATAGGGCTCAATGACTAAAAAAGGTTTGGTAACACTTTACTTGAGTGAGCACAAATAATATAGTAGTACACTCTTACTTGTTATATTAATTCTCCAGAAATTAAGTGTTAGTTACGTAGTGATCCCTTGTTCGTTCATCATTGATCAATCATAACAGCTCATGTACTTCATACAGTTGCTATCTTTTTTCACGGTTTGTACTTGAGTAGCAACTGAGTTATTAAGTTACTTGTGCCCCCTTGAGTAAAATGTTACCAAACTTTTTATAGATAAAAAAAAATATTTCCTATAATCTCTACCAAAAATAGTAGCAATTACAACGCAGTGGTGGTGGTTTTTAAAAACCCACCATATGAACAACCAATGCAAAAATATTATGGACAAAAACTAAAAACAAAACATTAACTTACTACCCTGCTTTGTTAAGGAAGATGGCCATATTCTTAGCAAGGAAGATAATTTTCTGCTATTTAGCTACAAGCAAATGCGCAGTTATTTTGTAAAGGTAAGCAGTGTGCTACGAAACAGCATGTATACATCAGTCTTTAATGGCCCTGGTTAGCTGAAGAAGCAGGAAGACGTCCTCAATTTGCACAGCACTGGTCAGCTTGGAACAGCCATGTCTGCGCTGCTCGACTTTTCACCTGTAGTGGTACGATATGAGGCAGAACAGCAGCTTTTACAGATCGGGTCTGTTTATGGAGCAGAGGATTACCATAGGCGATTGGGAGCGCACAATGGCAGGTATGTGACACAATAATCCGCAGGTAATAGAGGGGGTGACTGCGGAGGTTCATATTGCAGCTCCAAGATGCGGGATCAGGGCCAGAACCCAAAACCATGAATAATACTGTAATTAAGATTCACACATGGAAACTGGCAGCAAAATGGAATCTGAGCAAAAACACATTTATTTCTGTTGTCTCCATGATACAATGTAACCAAGATAAAAAGTGGTAACAGTGGTATATTATGGATGTTCAGAATGCAGAGGAGATACATCAGAGTGGTACGGCCAGAGTGTTTTCTGCTAATCCATTGTCTCTGAAATTGTTGTTTATTGCAAAATTGGGGATTTACATGTGTTGGTGTTTTTGGGAGGTTGCTTGAGATTAGGGCACCTAGGCACTCTTATCGCATGTGAGATTAACTCGAAAAAGGATCTTATAGGTTTCTATTAAAAAAAATCAAAATTAAAATCAAAACAGATGACAACAGCATCAGAAGTCCAGAAGGAATTTCAGGTAACACAATCATTTGTCACGGCTGATAATCTTTGTTATCTCGGTCCTCTGTCTCCTCATTAGTCCATCTCCAGCACGAGATTAATCTATTTCCTGACTGACAGGCTGCTTAGCTTGAGATGTACATGCTCCTGCTCCTCACAGATTTCAGACCTAACAGAGCTCTTTTACATTGTCTAAGAACAGGCTAAATTTTTATAACTATTATAGAACCACAGAAAAATGCCCAAAGGTGAAAATGTCTGTAAGAATAAATCATCCACAAAGATTTTTTATTTTATTTTTCATATTCTGTTGCATTACAGCCTGAAATTTAGACACACTCAAGTCAGTCATTGTTTCTTCTGTCATTACTATACTATACTATACTATGCGATACAGATGCTCCCTGAGTTATGATGGCCTGTGTTACGATATTTCGACTTTACGATGGGTATTGCAAATCCATTCTGTTTTTCATTTTCAGTACATTATTCAATAGGTTACATGAGATATTCACCCCTTTATTATAAAATAGGCTTTGTGATAATGATTTTGCTCAACTGTAGGCTAAAGTAAGTGTTTTAAGCATGTTTAAGGTATTACAATGCATTTTTGCCTTACAATATTTTCACCTTACGATAGGTTTATTGGAACGTAACCCCATCATAATCCGGGGAGAGGCTGTATTATACAGTACTATATTTGTTTGTATAGTGGTCAACATTATGGCTGCACAGGGTGATGCAGT
Organism: Mormyrus iriodes; assembly: GCA_011763525.2. NCBI lineage: Eukaryota > Metazoa > Chordata > Actinopteri > Osteoglossiformes > Mormyridae > Mormyrus > Mormyrus iriodes. The sequence goes on from JAAGVU020000002.1 coordinate 22,406,659, forward strand.
TGGCTCTTCGCTTTACCTCTATGTGGGTGGACTTTGTATGTAGTTCTGACTGTGGACCTTTGTGCGGGTTTTTTTCCTAGGTACTGCAGTCCAAAAACATTGGGGTTCAGTGAATTTGTGTCTCTACATTTCCCAGGGCATGGGATTTTGTGTGTGAGTGAGTATGTGTGCCCTGTGATGGACTGGCATCCCAACTGGGGTGTGCCTTGTGCTTTGTGGGATTTGCCCAGGGCTCATTGTGACCCTACATGGAAATCAGTTGCATGCACTTATTTTTCTGATATTTTTCTGTTATTAAAATTGTCTTATTCAATTAGTTTTCCCTGTATAAATTATAAAAATAGTCATTTATATATAGCTACACAAAGTCTTCTTTTGTGTTCCTAAAATATTTGTCCATTGATGGATAATGACAGTAACATAAGGAAAATACTTTATCTCAAGTTTCTTTCAAGCTGACAAACTTTTTTGCACTTTCAGTATTTCTTTGAGGCCTACTCTTTGTAAAAATACATTTGCATTAGCACCTGGAATTATACTCAATCAACAAAATGACCGTGCTCCTGATTTGTGGAAATGTTGTTTACCAGCGCTGCTAAGCCCTGCTATTTGGTCCTTTACAAATGCAGCAAGAATCATGTCCATGTGCTTAGCACAAATGTAAGCTGTTTGGAGTTGGCCTCTGTCAAGGGTGCATCTTTGCTCTACTACTGTTTGTGATTTTATTGAACAGGATATCAAAGCACAGCCATGGCTGGAGGGGGGCCTGGTTTGGGGGGCTAGAAATGATATCCCTGCTATTTGCAGATGAAGTCATGGTTTTGACTTTATCCAACCAGCACCTCCAGCACACACTTGATCCAAATCTGAGGCTCTGGTGCTCTCTCAGAAAAGAGCAGATTGCTCCTTTCAGGTGAGTGGGGAGAGTCTGCCCTTAGTGATGGAGTTTAAGTATCTTGGGATCTTGTTCACGAGTACTGGTAAAAGGGAACATGAGATTGACAGATCGGCTCAGCCACTGCAGTTTTGTGGGTACTGGGGAGGTCCATGGTGGAAGAACAGGAGTTAAGCAGTAAGACAAAGCTTGTGGTTTTATAGTCAAGCTATGCCCTGATCCTCAGCTCATCCTGACCTGTGGCTAATGACTTAAAAAAGATGGTTGCAAATGTGAGTAGCCAAAATCTCGGCAGGGTTGCTGGATTCACTGTCTGCGATAGGATGAGGAGTTTAGAGATATGGGCAGACCTTGCAATATAGTCACAGCTCTCTTGAATCAAGAGGAGTCTATATGACCCTTGCACCTTACTCAGGAAACTAATTGTTGCACTATGTTTTAATGTTATGTCTTTTGTTCGGTTCTATTTCCTATTACTATTACTATGTGAGATGCTAGGAGAGCCTACTGCATCATTTTGTTGTGCGTGTGCACAAGTGACAATAAAGCTGACTTTTACAGAGATGGTTTGAGCATTTTATGAAGATGCCACCTGGTCAGCTCCCAGGGGAGCTGTTCCAGGCATATCCCACTGCCCCGGGGCAGACCAAGGACACATGGGCGGGATTGTATGTCCCAGATGGCTTGGGATCCCCCAGAACGAGCTGGAGCTCGCGGCCATAGAAAAAGCGATCTGGTCTGACCTGCTTGGCATGATGCCACTGGAACCGTCACAAGAAAATGACGAACAAAACGATTGAATGAAATCTGTGACATGAAACAGATTGCCAGTTTAGCATTTAAGAAACAGAACCTTCCATATTGATATTTTTCCGCATAGGCTTTGGAGGATAAGTGGATTTCTAGTCCCAATGCTTTTTACAAAACCGCCCATCCAACTTATACCCCAATGCAAACTCTTGCATTGTATTTAAAGCTGCATATTTGTATTTCATGTCACGACCTTACCAAGGCATTCAATGAAATGTTCCATTCTGTTGCTCTCATAAATGATATTATGTACCCAAACATTCCTTTTTGCCTTGCTATTTCTTGAACGTATACATTTTTAAAAAATGAATGGTAATGTTGTTTTATTTTTCTTTTTTCAAGGGCACACAAACAAGTGCAGATATTATTACATGTTTTCTGGATGGTGGTGGAAACCTTTCTGCTTTAATGTGATTCTTTACATTCAACGTGGGCGTCACATTTTTACAACTTATGTCAGATTATTACAAACATCAACTATATATAACAAATATAAAATTTTCTTATCATTCAGAAACACAGGATGTCTTTTTGAACCTTTCATTCAGACAGCGTCGCTGAATTTCCACTTGAACGGCTTTCTTTTGGTTTATTTTTTACAATGCAATTGTAGTGCACAATAGTATCAAGATGATTTATTCTTTATTTCTTCATACAAGGCAAATATCCAGACATTTAGTTTCACAATGAGCAACTGGGTTCCCAGCATTTCTAACCTGTCACACAATTAAGGGTAAACATCCAGTAAACCATATGGTGGTGCAGTCGCCCCATATTCAGGTAAAACATTTAAACAAAGGGTGACCAGCCTGGACTGAAAGCATAGCCTCGCAGCCAATCCACTCTTGCTCTCAGCACCAGTATGGGCTTTAAGACCATTCTTTCCTTCTCTCCAGTGAAAATCAATTGCGTGCTCTTTGCTGTCACCTTTTGTCATCATACGACTTCAGCTCTTGGCACTGGGATTGCTGTTTGTGTGACCAGAAGGATGATCTTTATGACTGGGTCCGGGTCAGTGAAGGCCTACCTTCACTCAGCTGTGATGGAGCATACAGATGGTGACCTTTGACCCCTGACCTGCGTCACTCTGGCTGCAAGTGTATTTCCTGGGCAGGTACTTTATATGATTTCAAGAAGGAGAGTAATTTCCTTCATTGTACAGATGGTAATGTGTCAAGATTTTTCTCAAGGACTCAAGTAAGCACTCTAAGTGTTAACACTTTAAATTCTGCTGATTATTAGTTCAGTATTCACTTTTTTAAAGTCATTGTTATTAGAGAATAATTCAACAACCTTGAATTTTAAACAGCTTTGGAAATCCATTACAAATTATATGATACAGCAGCCGATAATGTAAGATACTTTTTTACTCCATGTTTAAGTCAACTCAGGATTATAATACTGAAAGATTTAGTACTGCACATTTACCAAATTATATCAAAAGAGATACAGTTATATTTCATATGGTTCTATTTATTTCAAAACTAGGAAAATTGCTCAGGTTCATGCATGGGTAAAATTGACAGAGAAAGACAGCATAAATGAATAAAATTAATGAAACATTTAGATGCAAATTTTAAATTTAAGGAATGGAATGTTTTCTGTAAGTGAGCGATTTGATTAGTCATACAGGCCAGTGCCATGGGCCAGATATAGGCATTTATCACCATCAAATGCTGATATTAGCAATCCTACGGAGTAGAAGATATTCATATGCTCCCTCAGTTTTAATTTCCACTTGATTATTTTTGACTCCCCAGGAGCAGAATCCAGAGTCTCCCACCTACAAGGCCTCCATCTGCTTCCCGTATAACAATGCAGAGAGGAAAGGGCAACTGTAAACACGACAGGAGGGGCTAACGGTGTGGCTACTCTAAAGGTGCTGAGGCTACCCCTTAGCTGACGGGCACAGCATTAGCCTGTTAGCCGTGCGGATTTCCGTTTTTCACTAGGGGGAAGTGTCACGCCTATAGCAACGCTCGCCCATCTGTGTATCCACGGCATCATCATCCGAGGTGCCATATGGATTACTGTGGATTATCCCGACGTCCAGCACCGCCGTCCATCCACAGGAAATGCGTATTCCCAACTTAGGGAATGACTTTTGAAGGATTGCTTCTTTTTGTGTGAGAGTACTCCTCTGATTGGTGCCGTGTTGTTACTGTGCAGGTTACACAGGAAAAATAACAAGCTCTTTCCCCTTGGCTCGGTGTTGCGTTTGTCCTCAGAGGTCCCAAAACTCAGGCAGGGGGAGGGGGTACGGGTAGGGCCAGGAAGCAGTCACATGTTTTTTTTTTTTTCCCTGAAATCACACAAATAATGCTTTAAGAGCTGCAACTTAGCAACCCCCTTTCTCATTGTAGCTTGGATGGAAGGGCTTTTAGCCTCTCTCACAATGTAATCGGAACTCCACTCTCACCTTCAGCGGCGTCCCAAGAAGCCACTTGAGAGCGTCCACAAGGTGAGAGGAGGAGCCACACGGACGTTAACAATGGCAGCAAAGCCTTGCCAATGGACGCCCCTTCACCCACTGCTAAATAATGCACTGCAATCACATGAATAATTTTTCCTTTAATGGCTCTCGCATCCTCTGAAAGGATTCTCGGCTCCGTATTAAAAAATTCACCATGTGAAATGATGCATCGCCATATGACAAAGTGACTTTGGGAGGCAGAAAGGGAGGAGAGGCACAATGATGAGGCCCGTCTGAGGGGGGCGCTAGTGAGCTTTCCAACGCTTAGTGCCGGAGATTTACTCTGAACATGAAAGGAGGGCAAAAAACCCACTAGACACCCACTGAATGCACTTGAGAAAAGAGTAGATGGATTTCAACACAATTTGCATTGACTCTCAGAAATTCCACTGCGTGACATGCTATCACTAAGCGCTGATGGAACAGCGATATGGGAAACTTTTCTGACTGTTCCTGGGAACCCAAAATATGTTGAAATCAGATAATGTAATCAGGTTATCTTTCTGGACCATTTCGCGACGTGAACCGATTGAAATGCCATTATTAGGACATGATGGCAGAAAACATTAAGGCCCGTGAAGATTCACGGGTCAGTGCAGAGAGTTCTGTACAGCACTTAAGATGATCATAACACAATGATGACCTCCAGCTTTCTTACGAAATGGAAAAACGTATAGGTTTCTTGTCCATAAATGGAATTTTTTACGCCACACTGTTTGCCCCTTACTGAGCGTCCTTTTATAATAGAAATACTTTAATTGTATTGATTTAATAGACCATCAGTATAAAGTAGGCTAATAGACTACAGTGTCTATGTGGGCTGTTCACATGATACAGTCACCTAGAAAGTCTCTCCTCATCTCAATTCTATACTCTAGCTAAAGGTGCTTAAAATTACCATCACGCACCCTCTGAAAATGTTGCATTCTACATTTACTTTTTGTCAGACAAGACTTACAAACAAAAAAACGTACATCTTACCCAACATGTTGCGAAACACGAATCTGATGGCAGCGATGGGGAGTATATTATACTCACAGTAACAGGGCTCCAGGATCAGGCCTGGCAAACCGACACACAACAGGCATTCGCCATCAAAGTAAAAATAATGCATGAAACATTAATGAGTGCATGAAGACAGAGCTGCATAAGAGTGCAGGCAGACTGCTGAAGGCGGAACGGAGCTATTTCACAAAAAGAGAACCGCGAGCAAAGGAGGAAATCCTGGGAAAGATCATGCTCGCCTGCAAGGCCGTTTGGAGCGTAATGAATATATAAATGAATGGAAGCCACAAAGTACACAGGCATGCATCTATACTGAGGAAATCTATAGGGATCTACAAAATGTAGTAAGCATGTTTTTGATGATATGTATACACCCTGTAAAATATATTTTCCCAGGAAGTAATGATTTACTCTTTTCATTAAATGGTTCATTTTATTGACACCCACCCCCAATACGTTCCGGTCTACTGTACAGCCAGGTGGTCGGAGCATGACGAGTCATGCATCTGCGGTATTGCATATCGTTCCGCATTTCCTTTCTCTGCCATTATGCAAGCGGCTCTCCATTTCGTCATCTGCTTGCTAGAATGTAATACATTTATTGTAAGGCCGGGTATAAATAGGTACTCGGATAACCCGTTAAATGGTAGCCAGGTAAAAAAAAATATATACCGCACCGCTCTTCACTTTTTTATCGTGTGCAGATGGTGAAACCCTAACCGAAATTGCCCACGCTAGCCCACAGCTACCGCAACGTGTAGCTGAAGTCCCGCCTACATAAAAACCTATTTTAAAATCAGATTGCCCCCTGGTTTACCTTCACAAACCAGACAGCAGCATGAAGTTAGTGCTTGCTAGAATTGGAGTTGCTAGGCAACTGAAGACACTCACTCTACAAAACCCCCTTCTCCCTGTATAAGTCCTGAAATTGTTCTTTGATATCAGGAAAGATATTAAATTATGTTTAATAAAACAGAAAAAAACAGCTTAGTGACAAACATTTTAATAGCTGAAACCTCAATAGCACATATATTCTAATGTTAAGGGTCCTCATATATCATTAAGCAAGTGACATTAAATATATTTTGAAATAGTTACATTATTTCTGGCATGCAATTATTATGCAAATAAAGGCCCAACAAGCAATTAATTACGTAAATAATTGCTTTTAATTAAGGCAAAATGCACTCTGTTTTGATATTTTATATGTATAAGGAGTCTGAAAAGTATAAAGCAAACAATCACCTGTGCCCCATTTTTTCCTCAAAATATTCAATAGTGTTGTACTGCTGTTTTTTTCACTCGCGGAAACGGTCACTTGTATCCCCTCTTTCACGCACTCTTTTCGGCGACACTAACAGGGAGGTTCGGCGGTCCAAACTGTCTGGACCACGCGGGGCGCAATGCTAATGACCTTTAGTTAATGAATGATGGGATTGGTGAAAATTGATTGTTAATTACGGATTTACACCGTCTCTGCGATCGAGATTTGGATGGGGTCTTCCGGTGGGCGTTTGGAGGAGCAGGCGTTGCCGCTAAAGTTGGTGACCTGCCCGAGCAGATGGCTCCCAGGTGCTGCAGCCCCAGGCTACCCGGGGGAAAGGGGCTTTGGTCCTCTTCTCACGTGGGAACAAGATGATGCTGCTGCACTCAGAAGTGCGTCGCCGGCCGGAAATACCTTAAATTTGCCTTCCTTGATGCCAGCTAGATTGTTCACTGAATAATTGAAGAGGTGCAAGTGTGCATTATATAATATTGATAAAAAAAGCAGTTTGATTTTAAAGGTGTACAGCAGCTTGTGCTGGGTGTTACTTAATTAGCCAAACTGAATACGTTTTCTATGCCGCAGTTTAGAAATAGGAAAGAAAAATCCTTAGTAAACAGTGCCCTCTGTTGGTGGCTGATTGTAAAATAAGTTAAAGAAGAAAGGTCACGTTTCTTTCAGATCAGACGGAAATTTCCATCATAGGACCCTGTACAGGAATAATATAAATGAAAAGTTTATATGCACATCAGTATGGTGTGTGTGTTTGTGATCAAATATTGTACTTATTCATATACATGTTTCCCTCAAATTATATTGCTCCAACACACATTTGTACAGGAGAAAAATTTCATTCATCATTGAGTCTTATTCTGGATCAGATGAAGATCTAGGCATTAAGCAGTGTCCCCCTACACAGTGCAATGTATCAATACAGCATGCAGGCATCCATTACGTGAGCAGTATAGAAATGTACTGAAATATTGTGCGTGAGGTGTTAAGTGCTCAGGCAAATGCATTGATAATTGATGTTGACGAACATTTCTCTTTTTGCCTAAATAGCTTGATGTACATTTGCTGTTTGTAATAAATTAGATCCATCCATTTTCTGTAACAGCTGGTTACAGAACTGAAAAGCTGGTAGGTTTCTGTATTATAGCATTTTAGTCTGTTCTATTTACATTCATACCCATACTGAATGATGAGTTTGTAGTTAACTACAATAAATAAGTCATGCAATCAATAAACAAATTAGTGGATAAATAACATTTTTTAAAATGTGAATTGAAGTATTTCTATTCTTTTTTTGCGACGGAGTTCAATAGTCTATAAGAATGATTTAACAGCATAAAGATTATGATAGAAATAATTTTAAATTGAAAGTGTTATTGGTGATGGTTTTGCCTTTCAAAATGAGTAATACAGTATTGATATTTCCTATGTTTTAGCATATATAGTCAATGATCACTCATTGTAGTTAACCATTAAATGGACATAGTACTTACAAAATGAAATATTAAGTATTAGTAAATTATTAATGAAATAAAAATGATAGCAAATTATTCTTTCATTTGAACTTCACAAGTGATCAGAAAAGATAGTATGCATTATTAGAATATCCATCCTTCTTTCAACCACTTATCCTAGTTGGTCGGGGGGGGGGGGGGGGGGGGGGGTTGTGGGGAAAAAAGAGGGGAGGGGGGGGGGGGTGGGGGGGGGGGGGGGGGGGGGGGGGGCGTGAACGTAGAGC
>JAAGVU020000002.1:22420076-22434890 GCA_011763525.2 Mormyrus iriodes
AAAAAGTTGAGTTTGAAGAAAAAAAAGTTTTTTTTTTTTAAATTAGCTTTATCTATACTACTAATGATGATAATTTATTGCCATTTATTGGCAATAGTACAGGTACATAGGGATTCATTAATATTCACGTCTCCCATCCTTCCCTCCTATAAGACACCCATAGAGGTGTGAAGCTTGGGGTCAGAGTCCTGGGTCTGTGGTTGGATAAATGTGCAACAGAGGGAATAATGCAATTAGTGAAGCTGCACTTAAGCTGATTAAACTATTAATGCCTTTAGAAAGGTTTGTTAATTCAAATGTGATCATGTGAACTTGATTTAAATATAACATTAAATAAAACAAACAACAAGTATTCACTATATATTCTGAAGGATGGGGGTGGAGTGGGGGAATGATTCAGTTACAAATTGCGATTCTTTGAAGTGGTGATTTTTAGATCACCATAAGCATTAAAAATAGTTTGTTAAAATATAATTTTAAACATGGGTTACTGCAATTATGTTGAACATCTACTTATGAATTTAGGTTTTGCCCGTATCAAGATTTGTATTCATTTGATTCATTGTGTGTTTAAAACTGAAATTGATGTAACAGTGGTGTCTGCAAAGGGTCAGTGTTTATGCAGGATTTTTTTGGGTTACCTTTAGGTCAGCTTTTCAAACTAAAGTGTGAGGACTCTTCAGCCAATCACTCCTCTATTTAGTAATTTAATTAGGGAGTTGCAGCAAAAACCTGCATGCGCATCAGCCCTTTCTGGATAAGATTGGCCACCCTTGAACTGAGCGGTACATGACAAATAGGTGTATTGTTACAGCTCTTGTCTTTACTTTAAATGTAGGTCTGAAATGCTCTTCAGCAAAAACGACAAAAAAAAAACAACTTCGCAATGCATACGGAATCGGCAAAAAAATATCGAAATAATGCAAAATGTGTATTGTGCCATTTCCTACCACTTCTGGAGGCACATTCACTACCTTTGTCACTCATAGTTTATCCTGTCTTTCACAGATGTGCATTGTAGATTGCCCTTTTAATCGTCTCTCAGATCAGGCGCTGACAGTATGCAGTCATGCAACAGCCGCATGGAGGCGGGATGGCGGCTGGAGACAGACAGACTGAAGGCTGAAGTGGAGAGATTGAGGGGGCAGCTGGAAGCCCTGAAGGAGGCGTCAGACAGGCAGAGGGACGAGATTCGGGATCGGGACAATACTCTTAACAGGTACAGTTTTACATGATAGATAATTACAAAATACAAAAAAAAAAAATGCGATATATTCTGTTTTGTGTTTAGGCAGAGCAGTGAATTGCAAGAGTCCCGTTCAGAATTATGTCACACTAAGTCTGAACTGGGCCAGACTCTAGCTGAACTGAATCATAGCAAATCGGAACAGGACAGACTGTTTTTTGAGGTAAGGTGCACCATATGCCTGTACTTGTATATTATGTACATGTAAATGTCAGTGGGTGTGTTTATTTTTATCCTTATTTATTGTATTTCTCAAATGTATAGCTGGAAAAGGTGAAGGACGAAAGACGGGAGGAGCGAGAGAGGATGGAGAAACAGCTAGAGAAGAGTAGGATGGAAGCCCATGCACTGAAGACTGCGATGGAGTTTGAGAGGCAGGAGAAAGACTCAGCTGGGAAGCTGGAGGTGTTTAAAATCAAGGAGGAATTTTCAGAGGCACAGAAGAAGTGGAAGTCTGAGGTCAGATTTAAGGCACTTTCTGGGGTTCACAAGTTATAACTAGGGTTGCACAATTCTGGGAATTTTCTGTTTCTTCCCATATATCACTGGTAATTCCCATGGAAAGTTTCCAACTTGGAATAGTTCCAAAATTCTGCAGCTTAACTTCCCTTGGGATGGAAAGTTTCTGGAAAGAAATTTACCGCCCTTTTGCAACCCTAGTTGTAACTGACATATCAAGTGAGTGCTTATTGATAGTCATGATTAAATGTTCTTAGTGCATCTTTAGGGATAGGTTTTAGTGTAGTTCACCAGTTTTAGCTTGTTCTGATTATTTTAATGGTGGAGGAATATTCTTATGTAATGTATGGGGAGATAGGGGGATTCAACAATATCAAAAGGCTTTGAGGTCACACGAGGTATATGTGTATTCAGTAGGTCTTGGCACTTACTGTATGTCCCTTTCTGACAAATATACTAAAAGTCACTGCCAGACGTTTGTTTCTAAGTGTTGTAGGCCTTTATACTGATGCTGCATTTGCCCCTGATATTTTAGCATAACAATCATCATGTAATAACTTTAAGTGAACCAAATTCCAGGTAATATGCCAGATCTAGGTTCTGTAGGACTGTAGTTCTTTGTTTTTTTGAAAACCAAGAAATTTAAAGATGGCTGGAATCAGCAAGCATTCAGATACATTATCTCTTGGCTGCATTATGTCGTGTGAATTGCCAGGAAATTGACAGACTCTGAGCACAGAGTAATTTGGGACAATTTTTCTGTAGATAGCATTTTGATAGTTGTGAAAATGATCTGCAGATCTTGGTGACCTAAGCGTTCAGTCACATTTCAGGAGACTGACAGCCTGAAAAGCAGAAATCTATTGCTGTCTAAAAGATTTTCCCTTTTGCGTCGCTGTACTCCCACGCGTAATCCCTTGATGTAATTTAATTGCAGACATGAGCTATAACCCAGGAAACCCAAGTATCCGTCTACAGATTTCAGAAACTGCATTTAATTAGAATCTGCTAGGTGATTTAAGGTGATTTAATTACTTTGTTTAAAGAAAAATTAAAGCTGAGCTTGTGTAATGCCCAGCAGTCTATCTCTGTATTTATCTTTATCTGGAATGATGTTGGTACTTTCACCTAAAGTGGCTTGTGCACAATGCTTTCAAAGTTTTCTATTATCCACCCAGACAAAAGGCACTTGCCAGCATAGTTTGTTTAAATCAGGCTTGCTTATCTGCACCCATAAAATACAGTCCAATGTTCTTGCAACAGGACCATCCATATACCCTTCATGAAGAAGGAGAAGAACAGGGGAGAAAGAAAAGTAATGTTGTATAATTGCTCCTAATGCATTCTGGGGAAGCAGGAAAAGGGTTTCATTACCTAGGCTGTCTGATAAAATGGCATCAGGACAAAGTTATGTTTGCAAATTTGACATTATTTTTGTTGGCTGGTAACATAATTGACTTTGCTTCCTGTTTTCCATGATATGTTAGGCTCCTCCAAAATAGCCTCCTAAATCTGTGAAGTTTGTAACTGGTTTTCTACCCTCCTCTAACACCGAATGAGACAGGTGCTACCACGTTATATCATGGATCTTTTTTATGTGCTTTTAAATTAATTTGATTCTGCGTTCGATTTTGATGCATAATTGAACCTGTGACCAAACACAATATCCAACTCGCACACAAAAGGAAACGGAGGGTATGTCAATATGGCGTAATCATTTACTACTTAGCTCATGCACTGTATCTGGAAAAATGAAATTCCAACCTAAGATTGTATTCTTGAGGAGGCTACAGTGGGCAACAAAATGGTAGCAATGCATCAACAGTGACACAAACTTTAATAGAACAAAGGAGCGCGACCCTTGGAGAACATATGGAACCATCCATAACGGCCAGCAGAGTGCTGACTTCTGCTGGTGATTCGGTTTCTCTGCTTCTTGCGGAATCCAAAAACATCTGTTATGAGGTTTTGGCCAGAAAAATGTCATAGTTTTCTTAGTTAGGCTTTACTAATACCCAGATGGATGTTGACGTGTTCTTAGAATTGACTATTTCAGGACAATGGATGATAACACAATGAGAACAGTGTGATAAAAGATCTCCCCCAGCATGCTGTAGAGTCAGGAGTTCTCCTGAATGTTTTTGTAAATAAAACATTTTCAGAATAACATGTCTCATTTGCTGTTGAGTAAAGGGAGCTCCACCATTAATCTTATCTGCAAGGGAAGGTAGAATGCCTTGTATATCCTTTAAAACTAAGGGTTTTAAGAACAATTCTAGGACCCTCACACTGGTGTCAAAACAAGGGTTTCTGCATGGTTGTTTCCCAGTAACTGTTAGTACAGGGTTGCAGTTTAACTGGGAAGCGATTACATAATGCACAATTTAACTCTATGTTTAGTCTAATTGGCACTAATAGGAGTTCAAACATTTTGTAATGTCTAGTGCTGGTTCTGAATTTCTCTGCCACTGTTTTTATTTTATTTTATTTTATTTTTTACAGCTGCAGGAATTATCTATAATGCACCAAAATGAGGTGTCGGCCCTAAAAGAAGCCTGCGGCGACCTGCAGGACAAACTTAGTGGCTCCCGGCAAGAAGTGGTCCATCTGGAAGGTAGCTTGAAGCAGGCGTGCGAGGAACGGGAGAGGCTGAGAGTGGAGTTAAGGTATATGTTTGCATACATCACCAGCCACAACAGCAGTAGGCCTGGCTAGTTAATAAGGCCTCAATCTATCCAGATTTCTAAATGTCCCGAGTTCATGTGTACTGTTGCATAGTAAATGATGCCCTTCAGCAGCAAAGATAATGACATGAAGGTAGGTGTGCTGTCGAAGTTCTCATTACCATCTCTCCAATAAGTTAGCTGCACTGTTGAATCTTCTTTTGCCTTAATAGTCCTCAAATAAATCACAAAATTGCTTGTGCTTCAATGTAACATGTTCGCATTTGATGTCCATGCAGCAAACTGGGGAATGCCTTTGATGTTCAGTCAGCTACACTGCAGAGTCTGAGAAATTATATTGGGCAGCATACTCCAGAAAAATGTGATGATGAAAAACTGGCCGTTGTTGTTGAGGTATGCCAGCATCCGTAAATCTTGAATTCTGTTAAATTTAAGTGTTATTGTTCATGTCTCTTAATCGACGCAGTGAATTGTGTTTTATTTGCAGAAACTGGAAAAACAGAAGGAGTCTCTGCAGGTAACAGTGGAGCTCCTAACTGTGAGACTGAACTCACTAAATGAAATACTGGAGATGCAGGAGAAGGAGATGGAAGAGAAGGTAAGCATTGTTGGTGTAATGTCAACATTATGGGGTCAATCACATGATAAGCTATTGGAAGAATAATGTCATATAATTTCCTGGTGTGGTTTTTAAGTGCATTTATAAGAGGTGTTTCTCAATATGCATACTTGACTGTACTTGTACCTGTTTTACATCATCTACTATTGCCAAAGACCTGTTCTAATACTAAGAACAGAAGTACAGAGGACGGTAAAAATCCCCAGATGTTGTTCTCTCCCCACCCTACACATCAAAGATGGTTGCATTCTGCAAACATTCTTGCCAGATGAGACCAGTCCATTGAGTCATTGCAACCAAAGTTTGTTCTGGGGATGCAAGTTATCAAGACCTGTCTTGCCAAGACCTCAAGTACAATTACTGCATTCTTGATATTGAGAAACATTAAGGGCCTTCATTTAACCTCCTATTTTCTTTTTGATAGATCTCGTTAGATCCTCTATCGAATGCTAGCTGTAAGGGTCATAAAGTGCTGCGTTGCTGGAGAGAGAAAGTGTTCGCATTATTGGTGCAGCTTCGCTCCAAGGATATCCAGCAACGAGGAGAGAAGCACAGACTGGTCACCACGGTAAGCAGACACTCTCTATCTGCTTATAATCCTATGTCGTTTAGCAAGTGTTTTTTTTTAGTTATGAAAATGTAAATTGCAAAACGTATAGACCTGGGGGGAGTTCCACGAAGCAGAATTTTCCAGTTAGCTGGACAACTTAAGCCAAACGTGAAAACTGTCCAATAGGAAGAGAGGTAAGTGACGTTCCCATTGGAAAATGCTTACATTTCGCTTATCTGGCTAATGAAGAAATCCTGCTATGTGGATTACCCCCCAGCATTATTCAGTTAACTGGGTTAACTTAAGTTAGAAGTCATGATTGTCCAATAGAAATGCTTCTTACCTAAACTCTTATCGGATGATCATGACATCTAGCTTAAGTTAACCCAGCTAGCTGAGAAATCCTGCTTTGTGGAACATCCTCCCTTGCTTTGCCGGTGTACTGGTAACAAACGCTTGATGTTTGATTTATGAAGATTTCAACGTTGAAAGAAGAGTTGAAGCAGCAGACCTATCAGACCAGTGTCCTCCAGCACAGCTTACTGGACAAAAATGCTGAGCTAGACTTGGAAAGAGTTGAGAAACGGGTGAGTGTGTGGGGAAGCGGTTCTGGCATGAAAAGAAGACCAGGCTTCTGTTCTTGTAAGAGTGTGTGTTGACACACAGTTGTAGTTCTGTTCCTCTCCAGTCTGATATGTTTTTCGGTCACACCTGCATGTGCCTTTTCCTGCAGATCTGTTACTACCTTATTTAAGAAAGCTTTCCTCATACCTGCCAATTTTATTTTAGCTAATACACTGGGGCAGATTGTTTTTGGATACTTTCCTTATGTTAATTGGTGAATTACCATTATGTGAAATAGAAAATTTGAGTTAATGTGGACCTGTGGGTATTCGTTGCAGACTGTGGAACAGGAGTTGGCTCAAATTCAAGATGAAAATGTGAAGCTGAAAGAATCTGGTCATGAGGCTAGAACAGCTTTTAAGAAAGTCCTGGATGACATTACAAGGTTAACTATTGCCTTATGTTCATTGATATCTGATGAGAAAACTTATCAAAGGACTATTCAGTATTTGGGCAACTTTATTTTATTTCTCTTAACATATCTTAAGTAAAAAAAAACAAAAAAAACCAGATTTGTCTCCAATTCCTTCCAGCTTTAATGAAAGTATAATTTTTACATCTAGTCTGGACTCTTTTTAATATTGTTGATGATGATAAATAAAGTAATTTACATAAACAATTTCATTTGTGTATGTCTAATAAAAGCTAAATGATAGATTCTCCTTTTCTGAATAGGTTCAATTTGACTTTTGAAACCAAAGGGACGGAGGTGCAGGCAGCTTTATGTCATCTCTTCACTCTGAGCCAGAGGCTTACTTTTGCTAAAAGCAGAATAGATACCATCCAGGGTGAGTCGCAGGAGAATTCTTCTGCTGTGCATGCAACCTTCATAAAATAATAATAATAGCTAGAAATGCTACGTGTACAAAATTGCGAAGTTGTTGTGAAAGTACAAAAGCATTATTAAGTTTGCTGTATGGGAAAAAATGCGATATGTTCTAGAACCAACTGCATCTGTTAAATATATCTTGACTAAATCACTCAGGAATAATTTTTGCCTCACACTTTATTTACATCTGAACAGGACTGTTATTGAGGAAAGAAGCTTTGAGGAAGGTGCAATGTTCTACTAAACATACACAGCCTTGTACTGCAAGGTATTTCTGATTGGCTGTAATTCTGTTTGGCCTGCTGGTGGCTCCCCAGGAAGAGGCCTGCCTGTGAGTCACTGACTTCTTCCTCCCGCAGGTCCACCTCTAACAACCTGGAGGCGGAGCTGGCGTGCATTAGTGCAGAGAGGGACCGGCTCATTCAGGAACTGAAGCGGACTCCCATCCTCATCGAGGGGGCGCTTAGCGAGGCCCGCCAACAGTGTACGTTGCTGCTTTGCTCCGTCAGTGGGCACTTAATGCAGAATCTACATCCCCAGGGTCGAAGGGTGGAAGGATTTCTGATTTTCTTATGTTCACCATTTTTGTATTGTGCTCCTGTGCAACTGTTAGGAGCTTGGTAAGGAAACTGACTCATAAACTGGCTTGTAATTTAGGACAGTACAACTCACACCTGATCTTCAGCATAATGCATAGCCTTTTATTCAGCTGAGTATAATGATTGCATTTGATGAAATTCACCAGTAAGCAGCAATAATATTAACAATAATATGATTACCTGTAACAAACACCTTGTTTAAATCCAAGGATGCTCAAAACTATATATGGTATCAGAGCACCGTTGGTCAATGATTAATTGGGGTTAATGACCCTAGGGTAAAGAGAGTGTTAAAGCTGTGGCTGAATGGGGGCCAGATTTACCTGTCTGACGCTTTGTTGCGGGGTGAATTTGACTGATACCTCCGGAAAAAAACTTCTCCCACATGCCGAGTGAGGTTGAGGACATTGAATCCGATGGGAATGTCTCGGTCATCGCAGCAGCCGTAAAGAACTGTGTCATGCAGACAGTTGTCGCCTTTCATGGTGGTAACCCTAGGACCTGCTGGTGGATACCAGTTGTGAGGGAAGCTGTCATCTGAAAAAGGAGGTCGTCAGGGCAAGTGATTACATGGGGTTCTCCTGGGACATCTAAAGGGTATTTGCAGATCAGAAGGCTGTGAAGGAGGCAAAAGCATGTCCTTTGGAGCAGTTTGGAGAGGGAATATAGGATAACCCCAGAGATATTTTAGCAAAATACCTCATGAAGGAGAGACATTACTTTGCGTAGCCTGTGTTCATCAGGAGTAGGGAAATGCTGACTAACTCTGGGGATAGTGTGAAGTTGTAGAAGTAACACTTTCACTTTCAGGAACTTCATAAGCCTGTGGCTTAATCAGCCTCCCTTGGATAGCCTATACCAGCATGCTAGATAGGAGACCACCTGATGGTGGCCTAGGCTTCAGGAGGAGTAAAGCAAACTCTGGCCTGGCTGTGAAATATTGGACTAACTCTTCTCTTGCATAGTCTTTTGAAGGTTTATGGGAATATGCTAACAGTGAATGTGTGCTCTACTGAATGGGAGAAGTCATAGAGCTGCATGCCCCAGTCTCTACGTAAATCTATTACATTCTTTTCTACATACTTGGCAC
Organism: Mormyrus iriodes; assembly: GCA_011763525.2. Lineage (NCBI taxonomy): Eukaryota > Metazoa > Chordata > Actinopteri > Osteoglossiformes > Mormyridae > Mormyrus > Mormyrus iriodes. The sequence goes on from JAAGVU020000002.1 coordinate 22,428,777, forward strand.
ACAATGAAAGTAGTTAAGGTTGGACGTTAGCCTCTAGCAAGGGGGAAGGTCTGCTCTGAGAGAAGGAGTTTAAATACCTTGGGATCATGAGCGTGCATGAATGAGGGTAAGGTGAATGGATTGTCTTGGCAGCTGCATTTTTGCAGACACTGAGCAAGCTGTCCTATCCTAACCCATGAGCTGTAGGTAATGAAAGGACAAGGTCATTAGTGCAATTAGCCAAAACAAAGTTGCGGTTTCACAGCTGGGTTTTGGGGTTTCCTATCCGTGACAGAATGAGGAACTCAAAGATACCAGAGGCAACTCAAACAGAGCCATCGCTCCTTTATATCAGGAGCAGTCAGTTGAGGTGGTTCAGCTGTCTTCTAAGGATGTTATCTAGTTGGCTCCCAAGGGAGCTGTTTAGTGCATGTTTTGCTGGGCAGCAACCCCTAGGGCAGAGCCAGGACATGCTGGAAGGATTATATGTCGCAGCTGGTTTGGTAATGGTCTGGTCTGGCGTCATTGGCATGCGGCCACCACAAACCTCAAGAGAGGTGATATGAAGAAGGTGGTGTTGTTGGCAGTGATGATGGTGCAGAGTAATACTAATGGGACAGCATGGCGGTTCCGGAGGTTCAGATCTGACCCTGGCTCTGTGCATGTGGGGCTCACATGTCCGGTCTGTCTATATGTGAGTGTGTGTGTTCTACCTTGTGCCCTGTATTGTCTTGGATACATACCAATGCCCACCTCCCATACTGGATAAGCGTTTGGAAGATGGATGGATAATGATATTAATAATGCCATATTTTTTTCTGATGTAATTTAAGTAATTCCTGTTTATTTCACTGGCATTCCATCTAGGGTGTACCCCAGCCTTATGCTGCCTGGGATAGGCTCCAGGCCCCCCCACAACACTGACCAGGATTAGCAGTTGAAAGATTTATTTTACCTTCCCGTCTTAGATCGTATATTTGATTGTAATCTAAGGATTTTTCAATCCGGCAGCTGTCTGGAGAAAATGAAAATGAGGAGGTCAAGATTTATATATCAAAAAGGCATTGTCTTCTTATGCTTTGAATTTCTTTTATGGTACTTTCTGTATTTGCTTTTTCTCTGGTAACATTTTTTATGATTTCCTAAATGTCAAAATGGTACAATGTCATCAGTCAATATCGCTGTTTTGAAAGTCAAGTTATAAATCTTTAATGTCACCTCAAAGTATTCAATTACAGTGAACAGAACACAGGGCACTGTGTGAATCATCTTTAATGAATACTAATTCAGTCAGGTGAACTGGGTTATTAAAGTTAGTTTCTTTGTTTCTTTTAAGAATTTGACCATGATTTAAAATATTCCACTACTGTCATCTGGAGGTGATGATTTGAGGGCCATTTTGCTGCTCAGCATATTATGTGTATTTCTTGAGCAGAATGGTCAGTTTGGTTCCTGCCCACTTCTGTGTGTGGTATGTGTGTGTATACTCTCCCTGTGTTCACATGGGTTTCCTCTGGACACTCCTTAAAAACGTGCGGTTAGGTAAGTTGTTGTCTCTTAAGTTGCACATAGTAATAATTGTGTGCCCTGCAAAGGGCTGTGTCCCCAGCCTCTGGTTGCTGTCTTTCTGGGATAGTCTCCAGTCTCATCAGGACCTTTTTCCGGATAAGTTGCTATGGAAAAACGGATGCATTTATAGTATACGTGGCAGACCTTAAGGAATATATATAAGCGTGATGTAATATGATATTTGCCTGGGACTGTTTTCTAGCCATAACCTGTGAGTCTGTAAAAGGACTGGTGTCTCACTCTGCGGGTTAGAAATCTTTGCCTGGGTCCAGAAGGTCGCTGATTCAAATCCCTTGACCAGCACAGTAATTATATCACTATTGATGTCTTGAGCAAGACCCTTAATCCCTGAAACTGCTCCAGGGGTTCCAGGTAAATGGCTGACCCTGTGCTCTGACCCTAAGCTTAGTTTTCATTTGTGTATGTCTGTGTGTGTCTCTCGCAGCAAGATAGGTTATATGCAGGCAGAATGTTTTTTTGTACTTGCTCTCTGCACAGTGACAATAAAAGCATTATATTCTAAATTCTCTAAATTTACGTTGGCTTATCCAGGATTAGCTTTCTCTGCGTTGTTCTAAGAGGCTAATTTACAGCACCGGCTGCCGCTTTTTCTCTCCTAGTCGAGTCTGATCTGAGGCAGCTGAAGGCAGCACAGCAGCAGAGCCACGGGGAGGCTGCGGAGTCTGGGCGGAGGCTGCAGGAGGCGCAGCGGGAGCTGGAGGAGCTCACGGAGAGCATAGCCCAGCTTCGTGCCGAGCTCAGCTGCCAACAGGAGCAGAGTGCCCGAGGTGAGGGGGAGGCTGTCCGGACCACATATCGAGGTTCCTGCTGTAGCCACGCTGAAATGATTCACTGAAGGTCTGCCTTATATGTACAGAAAGTTTATTGATGGGTGCTAGATATTTTGGAATGAGTGGATGAGAGTATCCATTTGCGGAATACCTACAACGTTTCCATTTAAAATGTCTTTCTGCTGCATAACTTTATTTTGCCCAAATGGTAGATATTTAGCTTTGCTGAATCTGGATTTTGATGTCAGTCCTGAAGGAGAGGCTGTCAGAGACAGAGAGCCAGTATGCTCAGCAGTTCAGGGAGATGGAGACCCAGCTGAATGCAGCCAGGCGGGAGCACACCAAGGCAGGTAGGCGAGTTTGGATTCCTCAAATGAGAGAAAAAGCACAGCTGTGGTGATGCTCTCTTTAGCAGTAGTACTTGGGGCGGGTGTGAATCTGTGGGTTAGGACTCTCTGCCCATCATCAGGAGGTCACAGGTTCAAATCTTGTGGCTGCTAGAGTGAGTCCTTGAACAAGGCCCTTAACCTCAGTTTGTCCAGGGACACTGTCTGACCCAGCTCTCTGATCCTCATTTGTAAGTCCCTTTGGAGAAAAGTGTCTGCTGTGTGAATGTAAACTTGTACTTAATGAGGTCTGACACAAAGCACAGTGATGATATTCCTTTATTTAATATTCATTAGTTCTGTTTCTCAAAAGTGCAGATCCTGTGTATAATGTATACATTATCTCTTTGTTAATGACAATAAAACTTGCACTCTTTGTTTCTGTAACAATATCTCAATATAAAGTACAAAATTACATTAGTTTGCAAATGTTAGTATATGTTGTGTTTTTCATATGTAATGAGTTTAGTTGTTAGATGTACAATATTTTATCCAGTTTCATTTTGGCTAAAACCACTCATTCTCAGAACAAAGGCTTGTCAAAATGTGACGAGTGTTTTGTACCAGCATGATTTCTGCATCGTATTTTAGTGAGGATTACAGAAAATGTAGTGGGCGTTTAGAGAACTGACAGGAAATAGACCAAAATGATCGCCTGGTTAGATAATCCCCGATAAGCATGAGGGTGATGAGCAGATAATGTACTGCTCTGTGTCTGACCTTCCCTGCAGTGGTGACCCTGAGACAATTCGAGAGGCAGGCTGAGAGGGAGAGGGAGCGTGACAGGGAGATCCAGTCGATACAGAACCATCAGGTGAAGAAGGAAATGCAAGATTTACAAAGGCGGCTGCAGGAAACAGACCGAGATCGAAACCTACTTTTGGTAAGCTGATATCGTATTCCCCTTAACAGCTGTGCTTTGATAAAACTCAGCGGCTGTCTTTAGATAACAGAGAACCAGGTCTAAGTGACATTTTCTATTTCTAGGCAACAATACGTGAAAATGGGCTTCTTAAGCAGTACAAGAAGGCCAGGACTGCAGCACTTAAAACTTCCCCGGCCCTGAGAGAGGGGCAGCCACAAATAGGCCGTGCTTTTACTTCAGACGCACCACCACAGATGAAAGGTTGGCATCTCACCTTATTGCTGAGTAATATCAGTGGGTATCAGTCACCCTTCTGTCATCTCTCTGGGCCTTCCTCCCTCCATCCCTCCTTCATGTCTCTCTCACAGATTCCCTGCTTTCTGTTCTGGATGACCTGCAGGCTTTGAGTGCCGCGGTCACCAAAGACAGTGACGGCTCTGCTGAAGAGGATGGCAGTACCCACGTTCCTTCCTAAAAGTACTCATCACAGAAAATTTCAGAAGTGATAACCTGCAGCCACTTCATAATTTCAGAGACACAAAAATGATTACTATTTTGATACATTATGAATAAAAGTAATTTTTTCATGAGCCATGTGTATTCTATTAACTAGCTTCCGATCCTCTTCCAAACACCAGCATCCTGCTTATGTAACTACTGTTCGCTGTTGCTATGGTGAAGCCTTGGGAACGTGACAGCTGACCAGGTGTCTCCTCCATTTTCCTTTCATCTTATTACGGTTGTTTGTTCTTTTCCTGTTAGGGAATAAAAACCCATCCTTGCTTCCTGCTCTCGTTTGTTTTTATGATCAGTACATTTCAAGACCTTAGAGATTATTATAAATCTGAAATGTTTTGGTATTTAGGAGAATAATAAAAGCATGTTCATTTGAATAATATCAAAGGTGGGTAAGTGTGCATGTAGCAGATCACAGCAGAGTTGTCTTCCCTGTGTTTTAATGGATTTTACTGTAGCACTGCATCATGCACCTCTGCCTCACTTTCTCCAGGAACATGTGCTCTCATGAGTGGCACTATATTCCTTGATGGACTTACGCTCGTATTTGAAATAAATGTAGATAATCAGTGCTGTTTTACTCATGCATTTGCTCTAAAATTCTGTAGTAAGAAATATAAATGTCCTGCTGATTTTAGATAACTGTAGGAGCAACTGTAAGCTGACTTGAATAATCGTAATATTTTTTTGAGGATGCTTGTATGTTCATGGCGCCAGGGAGAAGGGTGGGCGTCTGAAACAAAAGTGCAGGAAAATGCTGCCAGTTGTGCTTCATTCTTTACTGCCAAGAAATGCTGAGTGTCTGTAGATGCTTACCAGTGGTAAAGGGCACTCCAGTTTCCTCCTTTTGCTGGGAGGAGATTAAATTGTGTTACAGATGCTTAGTATCGGTCAATTTCAAGTGTTGTTGGCTCATTTGCCTTGCAAAAATGGAGTTCATATGGAAAAAGGAACATACAGTTAGTGACAGGAAAAATAAGTGAGCACCTTGGTGGCATACGATGTGCATTTAGACTGCAAACGGCCACAGTTGGTACTATAAAAGGATACCCTACATAAGGCACCCAACTAGAGCTAGAAGGTTCTGGATGTTCTTATAGCATTCTGTGGCTTTGTAAAAGACCAAATAATTATCAGATGATAATTGGCAAAGTTCAGTGGTGGGGGTAGGGGGTACAAATCCCTTCAGCTGTGGATTTGGTTTGAAAAGGAGTGCTTTCCAATGAAAGGATGATCTCTGATTCCTATTTGGCTAAACACTCGCAGGGTTGGCTGATGGCCAAATGAGCACTTATTACAGAGTGGCCTAGGACTTATGGCTGTTACTCATTAGAAATATTCAGGGTGTTCAGATTATATGAGCCTAAGTGTTCACCTTTGTCACCTCCCCACAATCTCCTTCTGAAGCTCTGATCTGATCTGATGCTCATATCAACTTTTTCCTGCTTGTGATACATATACATACCTGATCAAAGCAATACTGTCATTTAAAAAAGGGGTTATTTTGACTCCCTTCCACTAGATGTCAGCAAAGAACCACTATGAAATGAAGACCTGCTAGTACAATTAAAAAGTGAAAATTGTATGTGTGCCTATCAAGTTTTACTTTTAAAAAAATTCTGTTTCTCCAGAGATGCTATTTTCTTGCCATAAAAGTTAACCTATAGTTTCATTACCTACATTAGCATATTGTACAGGTATGTGGTACTTTTATATGATGTTTAAAATTCTATCACTTATGAAGGAATGTTGCAAACTATTTACTGTCTTAGAGACTTTGAGCCTGTGTTTGAGTTTCATAATGCACAATGCACACCCTTAATGCACTGAAATCACTTTTGACAAAAATGTCTGCAAAATCAATGAATATAAACAAAGCTGCTGGGTGATTAGATGTGTGCAGGGTTAACATCACGACGGGGCAGGACAGCAGCTTCCACACAAACTTGCTGTGTTGCTAGGAGTAAGGAACTGTGGCTCACAGCAGGGACTCAGCAGATACATCAGA
>JAAGVU020000002.1:22438715-22449236 GCA_011763525.2 Mormyrus iriodes
GTCCCCCAGTGAACTCTATGCTGAATTCAGAAAAGTAAAAGACAGAGGGCATGATATTTGATGAAGGCTTTCAAGACTGGGAAATGGCAAATGGTGGAGCTTTAGACCATCTGTGTACGAATAAAGAAATCTAAGTTTAATTTGAATATTAGCATATAGGAAATCAAATTAAATGGCAGTAATCCAACTAATTCCAAAAAAGATAAACTGGTATAGATCCAGCTTCTTCCTGGAAGGAAACCCAAGATGTCTGGCAGGAACTGGAAGGTTTACAGGGAGACGGCAGGAACACTGCTACATACTGTTACAGGAATCCTCAACAGCCGATAGCTGCTCCGGTCCAAATGTCCTCTGCTCATGAATGTCGCTCAAGAATTTTACCATTTGTTTTCTCTTTTAGCAAATTACAAAAACAAAAAGACTCTTCAGCAGCAGCTAGTAAAGTCTGTTGACTATAAATACTATGGTGAGTAATTCTGTAAATAACCCGAATAGCAATTAGAAATCAGAATTAAAAATAATGGAATAGGCCTGTGGAAAAGAAGCCATAAGTGGTTGGTAAATGTTTCTGTCCCACAGTCAGTGACTGATTTCAGCCCTGCAACCTCATCTGTGAATCTTAATGAGACGATGTCGCATTAAGGCAGTGATGTTTTCCCACTTTTCATTATATTTGTCAGATTTTTTTTCTCCTCTTCGGACACTTTTAACAAGCTTCAAGTCTCATTAAACACTTTTTTTAGTCCCAGTGTTTGTGACTTGTCATAATAAGTCATCAAGCTGCCAGCTGGGTGTATTTCAGCTACAGTTAAGGGGAAATTAAAACACAGTTAATGGTTTTTATTGTTTATATCTGACTATATTTAAAAAGGAAAGATCTTAGTATCCCATGAAAACAGAATCCTTTGATAAAAACTCAGTCTTGAGTTTAACTCATACTTTTTTTTCAAATACATTATGATGCATTTGTGTAATTTTTACCTTTTTATCTTCATTAAAAGAAGTCTCTTTGAAGGTAGGTCTCAATTCTTCCTGGGACAGCTTGAAGCCCCCCCAACCTGCCATGGACCAGAATAATTAGCTGGAAGATGGATGGTTGGGATAAAGTGCTGATTAAATCATATTCTACATAATTACCATACATTGTTTTAAAAAATTGAAAGGTTGAGGAAGGACCTTAAAATCTTTGAGTGCTCCAGTGATTAAAACATCTTACGTGTTAAACATTTAGTTGACGTGGCTTTTAATTCCAGCTGTATATTTAAAATCTGGATGGGCAGAAGAAGCTTAACACACTGACAAACACTTAAGCCGTTACCAAAACTACTGGAGATGCAGCCAGGCCAGTGTCACATGTTTTATGAAGTGAAAAGCAGAACATGAGAAATGTCTCTAGGGCAGTAATCCACAAGCCTTAACATGTGCAGTATAATACAGTAATGTACTGCCCACTGCACCAATAGCCTGTTTCAGGTTTTAGCTGTATGCCAACATGCAACGGGTGGAATAATGCTTTTAAAGTGAGGACCACCCCTAGCGTGTCTCAGACTTGAAGGGCTTTGTCTGTTTGACCTTGGGGTCTCCTTTGAAGTGTCAGGGCTCGGCTCCCTGCCGCCACCCACCCGCATGGATTCTCTCCTCCTTCCTCTTCATTTCAGTCCTAGAGTCTGCTGTCTGCAGAGCAATTTTTCGGTGGCGTAACAGGGTGCGAAGTGGAGGGGGGACAAAGGAGGCGAACTCTAATGTGTTAACATCCAGCTCTCAGACACACCGTGTAAAAACAAGAGAAGAGTCACCGTAGCGTGAAGATCAGGCCAAAGACACAGGCGTGTGGAGGCTGTCCCGGTTTACCTCTGATTATAAGCCATCATCTTTGATTTGAATCAGGCCACAAAAAATCACTACAGACACACTGGAGAGGGAGTGAAAGCTTTGCCTGCTAACGGCAACAGGGTAAAGATTAGAAGAAATGATCACCTTGGCCTTGCAGTGATGCTTGAATCTTCATTTGGAGCAAAGGATATCAGTCTGGATGCGGATTCACATCCTATTTTTGGATGGCGATAAAGAAAACAAAAGCCAAATGAATCGTTTGTTAACGAGGCATTGTCCTTTGTGTTAAGCTGAGAATGCATTTGTGCGTTCTGTGGCCAGACGTGCAAAGCCACTCTTGTGGATGTCCTGCTTCTCTGGGATATAACTTCATAAAAGCAGCATCAGGGCTGGCAGAAAGCATCGCCATGCAATCTAGCCCGGCTTTTCAAAAAGCCACAAACTGTCACAGTGACATCGTTAAAAACATTCCGACTAGCAAAGCGCTTTGTCTTCACTTCCCTTCCATAATTAACAAATGGCTGTCTTCGTCATTTTTATACCCATAACACCTTGCACTTTGAAGGCTGACAGCTCGGCCCAGTCTCAGATCATTTAATTATTTTGTTTATTTCTTCATTTAGTGGGATTTCTACATGCCAGTTGAAAGTGTGACAGTAATTAACAGTGTGTTGACACAGCGCAGCCTCCATATAAAATAACAGTTCAGCGAATGGGACCAGGAGTATTCAGCTGCCAGTGTGTCAGACATTCTAAAGGTATATTGTATCAACTCAATGAAGACCTGAGGCAGCACTAAAGAAAAAGGCCTGTCTTTCAGATGTGACTTTGGCTTTTACTTTTAGCTGTCATGTCCTTTTGTCATAATAATGAAACCCTTTTATACAGGATGAATGCTAATGATTAAATTTCATAACTTTAATACATATACATTTTTTGAGTATTTTATATATGTGTATATAATATATTATCATATATATGACATATATTTGCAAAAGTACTATTTATAAAAAATATTCAACCATATTGAATATAAACAAACACCTATTATGATGTCAACTGCTGTTGTTTTGTGTTTCAAACTCTATTAAAGCTTCTTTACCAAACTGTATCTGGATTCTGTAAAAGAATGATTTCTACAACTCTGCACCCTGACTAAAACAGCTTTAAGGCATGACTAAGCATAACATTTTCCCTAACATTTCTTCTTTATTGTTCTGGAGGTGAGTTTGTAAAACCACATTAAAAAGTCAGACTGCGTCTCCAAGGGTGTCCACCTGACTACAAATCAAATATTTAGTGACCGTAGACAAGGATAACTTGGAACAGATCACCTCCAAAATATTCTGTGGTTAGAAGTTTTAGTATAAAGAGAATTAAAAAAATAACTGCTGAAATAGAGTTTTGTGAGCGGTGCATTCAGGTCTTTGCAAGCATAGAATTGAAGTGCAGTGGGAGTAAAAAACAAATGGATTAAAACATCTTCAGATGACACTGCGGCACAGAAGGACAGATACATCACTGAGCCTTTAATTGAAAAAAACGATCAATTTGTATTCCTGGAAAAAGCAGCCTTCCGAAATAGTCTTCTTAGAGTCTTCCAAAATTTCAGCATGAGGTTATGAATTATCTTTTTTTTCTGTGTTATCACACTGACACAAACAGTATGCCAATGCAACAAGCCACAATTTGTAGTTTCCAGGGTAAGCGACCGTCTGCAATAGAGGAAACATTATAGCACCATAAAAAATCAAAGGATCACTTCTTTCTTTCAATTCTTTCAATGATTTGAGTGTTTTGTATGCTTAATCTGACTGGGTTTTAAGTCCAAAGATAAATCATCTTACACAAGATGAAGCTCTTCAAAGTTTAGTGTGTATCGGTTTTCAAAGAGAATTGTGGAGGACTTACGTTCTTACCCAGAAACAAACAAATAAACAAACAAAAAAATCGGTGTAAAATTTATACAGCCTCCCGAAGCACTGGGTGAATTGCTTTGAATTTGTGCTGCAGTGTGAGTCATGTGTGTTTTCTGCAGCTTGGTCAGATTTTCCCGGGAAACTGTAGCAATTGGATTCCTCATTTCATCTGTCACATATAACAGGACCTGCCCATGTGCAGTCAGTGTGCAAAGTTGTTTTAAAAGAACCCATTACATGTTAGGCCTTCATTTTATGTATAGCACACTGTCTGACACTAAAAATGATATATAAAATATCCCACCATCCATCCACCCATCCATCCATCCATCCACCCATCCATCCATCTATTGCTTAACCGGGTCAAGGTTGCAGAGGGTTGTAAATATGGCTGGTTCCAGCTTCTGATGTTGGAATTATAGAACCCTTTTATGAATATATGCAATTTTCTGCAACGGCTTATCCAGTATGCAGTTGCAGGGATCCTGGAGGGGGAGTCCTGGATACAGGAGAAGCAATTACATTAGTTTCTCTTTTTCCATGTGCCATCAACGGACTTTGCACTAATTTAGCCCAAATGAGACTTGGATCACAAAGATTAGCTGGAGAATCTGTCGGTAATCCCCAGCTGTGGGCAAGAGTTACTTATCGTTCAATCCTGCACAGGGCTGTGCTGTTTACCAAAATGGATAATGGGAGAGTGGAGGCCGTGCTGAGCTTTTTTGGGGGCCTACACGGATGCCATTCATTTGACATCTCCAGTGAAAGATTCACTACGGTAATGAGGCTGCGCCTTCATATTACCGCACAGTTACTTTCTTGTAATGCAAGATGATCTGAGGAAGAAAATGTGTCTGTGTTTTTTTCTGGCCCCGGACTGAAGAAGAATTTGCCCTTTAATTTGTGTTTATCTTAGTGCAAACATCAGCAGCTTGGTTAATCAACTCACCCCAGTCGTGAGCACAGGAAAAGACCACTCCATTTAACCGCAGAAAAGATGTCAGAAATCAAAGGCATTAGCAGGCTTTCTGCCCCATGCTAAAAGGCCAGCTTTAAGCACATAATCAATCCAGTGCATTTCACATCACAACAAATGGACGTGCCAGTAATATTTAATATTTCGCAAGAACATATCAAAGTCTTAAATAATGGGAATATATACACACTATATATATATATGTGTGTGGTGTGCGTGTGTGTATATATATATGTATATATACATATATATATAGATATATACATATATATAACTGTATAAGACTTATAATTAAGTCACTGCTATTGTTGAAGGATACTGTTTAAGATTTAACATATTATCATTTAACAAATGAGCACTGTTCTCCAAAGAAATTTCTTTTTTTATTTACAAAAGATCTATAATGGGTCACATAGATATTTGTATTTTATGTAATTCATGACATTACACTCCGTTTATATTAATGTTCAGTACTATAGTACTGCACATAACTGAGTGCTCAGTTCTTCATGTAATTGTTCAGGGGCTAATAACTGGAAAATTTTGATTAACCTTATAAGTATTTTTAATTTCATGGAACAGTTGTAAAAAAAGAATATATGAACATTATGACCATCTATTCATAGCCTCAATGCTGTCATTTAGTCAATCGACATCTTGGTCAAATGTAATTAATTATGAGCACAGATGGAACCAGTATTGAAAATGTCATCAGGGCAGGAGCTGAGAATCACAGGGACAAACACTGCTTACAAGAAGAATCTATATTTTCCTATGCTGACTGCTCTATTCAAACGACATCGCATTCTAGTCAGCTTGACAAATTAGGGTTGCCTATTTGATTGATGTTGTTTCTCAGCACTGTGAAAAACAATCTTTATTCAAAGCACTGGTTCATTTAAACAGAGCGAAAGAGAGAAGATACTAATGATATAAGAATAAAAGAATCAACATTACTTTTTTCCTGACAAAAAAAACTTTTCTGATTTTGTAAGTTTGTAAGGTTATGTAGTTTTGTATAGGTTTGTAAGTACCTGCACTACCTATAGTACCAAAAATGAAGACACGCCAAGCCGCCTACAAAGGAAAGGGATAGTGTCCCTGACCACCGGATCTAAACACAGTAGAGATTGTCTTGGAGGAGTTTGACCAGAGAGTGAAGGAAAAGCAGCCAGTGAGTGCTCAGCATATGTGGGACCTCCTTCAGGACAGCTGGAAGAGCATCCCAGGAGGCACCTCATGAAACTGGCGCAGAGGAGAAAGTAGGTTCAGCCAGTCCCTGGGGCAACTGGAGTTAAGGGCCTCGCTTAAGGGCGCAATGGTGGGCTCACTCTGCCAACCCGGGGATTTGAACCAGCAACCTTCTGAGTCCCAACCCAAAGAGCCCCCCTCCAAATTATTTTTTTAATGTATTAGTGTTTTGATTTGTGTATATTATATATATTCTATATATGTTATTTTATAGTTGTGATGTCTAATTAAATGTATAATTATTCTAAAATATAGACAATAGTGCAAATAAACCTTTCTATGGGTAGGTGTGACTGGTGGAGTACGTCATCCTCAACGAGACTGATTGCTTGCTGAGGACAATTTAATTATACCCTAAACACACATGGTGTTAGCAAGAAAAGACTTGCCTACATTTTACTTTTTTCTAAGTTAATCACTATGATTTGTTAGGTGTCTTGCCAGTTGTCCCTCAGGTGAATTTAAAAAGTTTTTAAACTTGCTCAGTTGTCATTGTACAAAGCACCTTGTAGCTGCTGGAGAGTCCTTGGAGTGTGGGAGGAAACTGCAGTGCCCAGTGGAAACCCACGCAAACATGGGGAGGACGTGTAGGACTGGGGAGCTTGAACCCACCACTGGTGCAGTAACAATGCTACATACTGAGTCACCGTTCCACGCTGTAATGGAACTATTTTTAGTAAAGTAGGAGAACAGACAAGGGAAATAAAATATATGTATATTTATATTTGACCATTGATACTTAGAATGATGATAATGGTAATAATTAATGATAATAATAAATATTTGGCTGAAAGATTAAGAATGATATGCACAACAATCTTTTTTTTTTACCTGTAACTCAATTTCAGTGGGCAGTATGTATTTGGACAGAGTGTTCATACTGTATCTGGAGCTGTTGTCTTGGAAACACACTGACAGGTCTCTGTGTAGGTGCCATTACATTTTGCTACATGCATCTCTCCACAGAATCTGAAGGCAGAAGCAGAGGGAGAGTGACTCATATTGAGTCCCACTATCTTTGTGCAGATTTGATTTATAACTGCTTGCTTATCTTATTAATGAATCCATTATGGCCCTTGCTATCTCTGTGAGCATTCTGAAGGTAAAGTATGCAGTTCTTCTGTGATAAGAGAATTCTGTTGATTGTGACAAAATATGCCATTTACCTAAGGAGTAATCTTTGCTGGTAAACCTGGTAAAGTCAGAACCAGTGAGCAATTTTCTGTCAAAATACACGTAAGACAAATTACTTCCGAAAGTTTATTGAATTAATGTTGTCTTTGCAACAGCTGCAAGTTCTGAAAAAAGTGATTTGAACTGCTTTTAGGGTTGTCTGTACTCTAACTCAGTGTTTCCAGACCCCCCAGATAGTCCACGTTTTTGCTACTGGGAGCTGGGAGGGAGCAAAAACATGGACTGTCTGGAGGTACCCGAGGACCAGGTTTAGAAACACTGTTCTAACCTATTAGTTTGTGGACATTTGTGGAACAAATGGATGGATTAGTTTATGTGATTCCATTCTCAACAGGGGCACATCCAGTGACATGGGAGATGCTAAGCTACTTTGCCATCCCTGCAAGGAGCCGCTTTGAGTGCTGCACTCTGAGATCGATTGCTCAAGCCTTCCACGGCCCCCACCTCGCATCTGCGCTGGCTTGGGATCGGCTGCGCTGAATGCCATTGCGGCACAAATGGCGAGAACGACGGAGTAAACATCAACGAGTGCCAGTGTGGATGGGCCAGCTGGACAGGTACAGATCCATCCATCTGTTTAAGATGCGACAGACTCACTGTGGGGCTACCAAACTGCTGAGAGAGGAGGAACGAGGAAGAGGCGGCCCCACCGAGTCCCGGGCATCACGCTGCGCTCCATCCAGAGCCTCCATAGTCACAGGATGGAACAAGGGTTGTTATTTATCTAACACGACTGTAATCCTTTCAGGAGGAAAACACCATCAATTTGTAGGCACTCTGACATTCTCCAAATGCACAAATCACATTATTTTTGTTATATTTGAGCATTATGTGCTAATATGACTTTGTTATACCAAAACAAGCTACAATAACACAAATGTCAACCAACTCTCAATATCACAAAGAAAAATCAACGTATATCTTCATAAATCATTGAATAAGCTGTTGATTCCTCAATACTTAGGTGACATGCAGGCTGCAATAAGATTTCATGTGAAAATTAGGGAAATACTTTGCATATGATTTAATCTCAGAGTGAGATGTTCCACAACCAGAAGCACATACACTCATGTCCCTGCACCAAGCCCATTAGCCCTTGAGGAGGGCCGCCACCATATGCTCCCGAGCCTGGATCAGGGCAGCATTTCACTGTAGCACCTCTGTGTCTGGTTTCTGGCACGCTAAATAAAAAGCCCTATATAGATGGCCAAAGAGGAAGACAGTATGTGGAAATTACACCACAAATCTGTGTCAGTATTGATCCTCAACAGCTGCCCATCACTCAAGTGCTAAGAGTGTCAGTGTTTTTTTTCTTTGTTATTTATTTTTGACCGAGTAAAAGAGCATTGCTTTAAATGAGATTGTCTAATTATTTGACAGCCTTGTCACAGATAGTGATGTTTCATGGTCAGGTCAAGAGGGGAAATGAATCTGCAGTGAATATAAAGACCTTGTGTCTGTCTCTCTGTATAGGTGGTACAGAGGATGAAAACCAAACATGTAACACCAAAGAGACTAGGTCCTGGAAGCCTTACCAATATAAACAGTTGAAGATAGTTGGCTGGATTGATGGAGTATGACTAGGAAACAATACATTGGTTTACATAACATTACATAATTTACCTTTAGATTTAGGACTAAAAAAAATATGGAACAAAGTCAAAGCGTCCCCCATCCCTGTTCAGGCATACGGGAACACTTTTACTCTTCACTTGTAACTTTAAGATAAAAAGCACTATATTTACTTAACTCATACACAAGATGAATGCTGGTACCATCTACAGTACTGTGGTAAATAATCATTAATTTATTTTCTTTCAGAAACTTGTGGAATTCTGCCCAAATCAAAGAGGAATTTTACAATTCCTCAGGCATCAGTTATGTCTCATGTGGACAAAGACATTCCTTATATGGTTTAAATTTGATGCACTGAATTTAGATAGCAAAGAATATAAATCATTAGTTTTGTAAAAAAAAGGTACCTGTGTCATTTAATATAGTGTTTCCCAACCTGGTCCTCAGGAACCCCTAGATTGTCCATGTTTTTGCTCCCTCTCAGCTCCCTGACAGCTACGTTTTTGCTCCCTGCGGGAGTTGGGAGGGAGCAGTGACATGGACTGGGGGTCCCTGAGAAGCGGGTTGGGAAACACTGGTTTAAATGATCCCAAAATAACCCACGTTTCCTCAATTTCTTCTTGATACTATGTCTTTCTTTATGTATCATGCTTGATTTGTACATGAGAAGCAAATGGGACGTAGCAGTGTTAACGTTCCACCACAATGACCTGCGTAATGACCTTTTATTGTCAAACTGTTGTTAAATTAAGCTGTTGCAGGTATAGACTCCTTTTTAAAAATGTGAATAAGTTATTCTGCTCTTCTGTGATCATATCAAATGTTGAACTAGAGTTGAATATAATTCAGAAAACTAAGTATCCAGGGCATATGATAACACCTCTTTATACTGTACACCTGAGAACTCATTTAGTCTCATATTTCACAAAAGCATTACTTAAAACTGAGATAATGCCTCTTTTTTACTTTGTGGTTTGATTTAAACCTAAAATGAAATTTCCAAAACAAAAAAGCACACAAAAAAACGATAATAGTAAGGTACTGTGGAATGACTGTGCAAATGCACATTAATTTTGTTGAAAGTTGGACTAAATAAAAGAATCCATTTTCATAGCTGCAGCAGGCTGGATTCATGGAGATGATAATAACATCAATGTTTCTAAATCGTGCCAGTGCGACGACTCGGAGAACTGGAACAGTTTATGCACATTGGCCATTTTCAGGGAGTAATAGTGAACCCTACAACAGAAATCACCCGGTGTCTTGCCTTTTTTTTTCTTCTCCATTGGACAGTTGACAGAAGATGGATGGGAAGTGACAAGATAAGGAAAATCATTAGCACACCACAGAGCCTCGGAAAGGCTATATGCTGGAAAAGGTCAAGAGTCTAAAGGGCCCTGGTTCTTTCAGTAGTATCTCCTGTTGTCCAGCAATCAGGTGCAGAAATCACACCAGAACTGCTGACTGGACCACCCCAGAGGACCTCAATGGTGCTGGGGGAATGGGCTGCAGTTATGCCCCCCCCCCCCAAGGCTGATTTATACTTCTGCATAGAATCAATGCCGTAGATAGCTGTGTAGATGTGTACCCTATGCCGTACCTTGATGCATCTCCCCAGAAATGTAACTACAGGCCTCAGGCTACTTTGTATGCTAAAGGGTATGCAGCTACAAGGCTACCTACAGCGTAGGGTTTGTGGATACACAGCTACCTACAGCATAGAGTATGCAGTTATATGGCTACCTACAGCGTAGGGTATGATGCTACACAGCT
>JAAGVU020000002.1:22475720-22496358 GCA_011763525.2 Mormyrus iriodes
TTATTTTTTAAAATGCAATTTAAAGTAAGCCAAAGGTCCCCAAAACACATTAATTACAAATACTGTTACTACAGAGACAGTAAACCTTATTGCCTCACAATATGAATCAAATTCATATGAATTTAAAGTAAATCACCATAATGAACTAATAAAATAACTCAGTTCCCCTGCAGACAGGAGTTTTTTGTCAATGCATAACAGTATTGCGTGAATAAAGCCTTTGTTGAAGACAATACCACGTACTGATGACCAAATATCTTGCATCACCGCGCAAGTTAATTAAAACTAGAATGGGCCAGATAAAGGTGAAGGGCGGATTCATATGCGAATAGTCGTTCTCATTGTTTTTCCATGCAGAACTTTATATGTCCCTCCTTTAGCGTCTGTGAGATCTGATGAAATTAATAGAGGCCTCATGTAAGCCTAAAGACTACTAGTAATAAGCAATCACGCTTTGTTGTTTAATGGGAAACACAGCTGCTATCGTGATTAATTGAAGATGCCTGCTGTAAATACACGATGTTCATTAGTCCCTGTACCACTGGGATTTCGAGGCAATTTGTTGTGGGAAAATCAATAGAACAGAAATTGTTATTTTGCATTCTCTCATCAAAATAGCTTCAAACATTACAGCATGATACCTACTGACATGCTTAAAACAAGAGCCATGTTTTACACTGTGGCAATGATTATTAGCCAAGTACTGTTCCTGGAGATATCTTTCAGCAAAAGTTGTGCGGATTTATAAAAGTGAATTCAGCAGATTTCATCTGTCAACAAAACCTTTGTAACATCAGTCTTGAGGAGTGTCCGTGCCCATTCTTGATGTTTTAGTTTGTGTGCCTTATTGAGCTGAGGTTGCGTTTCAGCCTTTGTGACCTTAGCAGCGTCACATATCACACTGCACCTAGTACTTCTGGATATTCTGTTCAGATTGCAATATTGAAAAAGGGTCTACACGAAGACTCTTGTTTATTTTAACACAAATCTTTGCCAGTTTCTGTGTCTTTCTCTCTATATGCTTCTTCCATCTTCCTTGGCTGTTGGCCACAAAACACTTGATTGTACAGTGATTATGTTAAAAAAGTTTGGCAGCTATGATTGTTTTGCTTCCCTCTGACTAGCACTGTCCTATTTTGTTTTTTCTGCTTTCTGTAAGGTCCTTTTTTGGGCTATTTTAATAGTAATAATAATTTTCTGTAACGCTTTACATTAACTGTACCTTCACAATGCATGTATTATGCATTCATAAGCAGCATGTAAGAATAGCTTAATATCCCAACATACCTTAGCAGCTTTAATATACATAAATAAACATTACATGATAATAATACACACTAACTGCATAATGTTTGTTATTAATATTAACTAATATTAATGAATGTTCTATGAATGGATTATAAAGGTATTGTAAAGGTACAGTTAATGTAAAGCATCACCAAATTTTCTTAATAATTCTGCACAGGGAAGTATCAAAGGTTTCTTGTTTTACTCCATACAGGAAGCACTTAAATCAAACACTGGGCTATTTTAAACAGTCCATCCTTAACTGGAGATTAATATGGACTGAAACAATAGGGCGGAAGAGAAGATACAAGCAAAATACAGACTTGACTAATAATTCTGCACGCAGTGTAGTATATGTATGCAAATTATTTTTTTTGGGATGTGGAGGGTGTAAGAGAGTGAAATAACCCATAATATTTATCAACTGTTCATCAACTCTAAACCGTTGTGAAATCTGAGTGTCTGAAGTCTGAGATAAAAATAATTAGATTCAACATTTTTATGACAAAATGATTACCATGGAAACATTTTTTTGAGCAGCAAAAAAGCATATCAGATTAACAAAAATGCTGTGTGCAACCCTTTGAATCAACTTGACTTGAGGGGTTCTGATTGTACATTCACTTGCATTCACATGTACTTCATTTATCCCAATGAAGAATTTACCTAAACTTCAACAGCCCCCTTAGCCACACACTGCCCCCGATGAAGTCTTTATTCGGACGTCTGCCATTATCATTTATCTATCACTGGGTCAAGGCAACCCTATCCCAGGAGAAACAGGGCACAAAGCATGGGGCACCCGAAGGTGAGATAAAGATGCGATGCAAATACATGGGGAAAGTTGGAAAAAGTGGGGGGGGGCACTGAAAAAAATAATGATAGGTTATAACAATTTAAGTGTATGAACTTGCTGACTGTCATTGTAGATGCTGCAAACCGAAAGAGTGATTGAGCAGGGATTGAATTCTCAAGGCCCATTACTCAAGTACGGGAATGAGGGAGATATCCATTGCTGTGTTAGCAATCACAGCCAGGCCGACACTGTAACATTTGTGTTACGTCTCACAAACCATCCTGAGAGTCTTAAATCATGAACAAAGAGTGGCCTCCTTTCAGAATACAGGTTTCTATAGCTGTGACAAAGTTTTGGGCTTCAGTCTCTTTCAAATAACAGCGGCCAAAAAAGCATGGCACTTATTTTAGGCTTGAGTGGAAAGAGAACAGAGAGAAATTACCATGGTGACCATCCACCGAACATTCAAAAAATATAAGAGGGCTGTTCTTTAATACAGCACATATAACAAATGTATTTGCTCTCCTGACTGTTCAATAAGCATACATTTATATATCATGTACTGTAATGTCATAAAATGAGCAAAAGTACCCCATTTTTCTTTAGTTTTTAAATTACTATATTTATATATAGTATTAAGAATACATATATATGCCATCCATCCATCCATCCATCCATTTATCTATTTTGCATACCCACTTGTCCTATGAAGAGTCTATGCCAGAAACTACGGGCGTAAGGCAGGGAATATATGTATTCTTAATATTATATAAAAATACATTTAAAAAGCTGAAAAAGGGATACTTTTTGGGGTGGACATTATAAGATTATTGCTTAGTATTAATGCTGCATATTAATTTTAAGTAATCATATGTAACCCCTGTGTTTTGTAAGCAGTACACACGATAACTGCAATTAATTCCACATGAGTGGATGAGCTCAGTTTTTGGAATGACATCAAATGCTGTTAATGTAGACTCTGTGAAGGCAGTGGCAGAATTTAAATCCGGCAAACATCCTCACATGGGAAGTGAATTATATCGCCTGTTTTTAGGACACCATATATATTTTGAAAACCCACTGCTCACTGTTCCAGCTTATATAAGTTATGTAATAGCTGTAACATTTCTGCTACATGAATTTTCACTAATTGCATACAATATGGAAGATATTGCAAAAAATAGTATTGTTAATTATATTTAAATTGCAAACATAATAGTATGCCATTCATAAACTAAAGAAGCAATAGCTTTATGTTATGCACGATTAGAAGGAGGGAAAACATATAAAAACAATATTTCAGCGTTACTTTATTGGTGCATATTTTTCAGAAGCTTGTGGTTGTATAACCATGAGCAGTTGCACAGAATATTTTTGCTTAATATAACCCAAGTCAGGGAAAGAACAGAGGATGAAAGTAAAGCAATTTATTTTCATAGAATAGTGCCTCTGTATAACTTTCTTATCCATAAGAATTAAAAACTAAACCAGTCTATAAAGATTACTTACATATATTGGCATCTGTTTTCTTTTCAGGAGTTATAAAGCTGCTACGGGAACAGCACCTACCTGCATTGACTTGCTCATGAAGATCTAGGCTCTGTCTCCCTCTAGCTAACGCTGCCTGGAGATCCATCCACTGCATGAAAATCTAGAAAACTCTCTAGATGTTTCCCCTGTCTGGTTCCTTGTTGGTGGAACGAGTTACCCATCCATATCCTGTCAGCAGGGTCCCTTACCATCCACCTCAACTAACTAACATCCGACCACTACCCTACTCCATCTTCATCTGTTGTCCATTGGTTATGGTCTCTTGGCAGCAATTGGATGCTCTTGTGTTCTGCACTTGTCTAGCTGGAATTTAGTCTTCATGGTTTTTGATTTGAATATGCCTTCCGATGTTAGGTTCTTACATCATTTTGTAATATATTGCATTGCTCTTGTTCCAGTGACTGGCACTTATTTCTGGTCACTCATTGAAAGCTCAGTCTAGCAACACTTATAGTTAAGCTGACTCCTTCACAGCTGTATGCTTGTGATGTATTATCTGCCTCATTTTTATGTTGCTTTGCACAAAAATGTCTCCTAAACAATAAATGTAAATGTGAAAGTATTTCAAAATCATACCTCAATAGAAAGGTTTGGGCTACAATAACTTCTGGTCCAAAAAAATCCATTAAGTGAGATTTGGAGCTTGATTTTTATGTTGTAACAAATTACTCACGAATGGAGACTTCACTGAGAGCCCGATTGCTGATTTTTTCTTTTTTATGTCCTTAATATCAGCCTGCTGTCGTCATTTCAGGAGCGAAAAAAAAAAAAAACTTTAACCATCATTTCAAAATCTGAGTGCTACATCCTTGTGATTTTTTTAAAGAATTAGGATTCATAGATATAGTCACTCAACTCAGGAGAGAAAACATTGGGGAAAATAATGACCTTGGCAATTCCTTTAATACAGGAGTCACCACTGGTCAGGAGACTTTGCATAAATATGGCATTACTCAAACAAATTTGCTTGAAACACAGGTCATCATTTTTCACAATTATATTATTATTATTGTTGTTGTTGTTGTTGCTGTTGTTGTTGTTGTTGTCGTCTTCCAACTCCTTCATCTAGTATGTGTGGGATCCACGGTACACAAGACACCCTAGATGGGATGCCAGGCCATCGTAGGCCACACACTCTCATACAAAATAATGCTATGATTTATAGAAAACAATTAACCAATTTTGCAACCCGAATGGCACACTGTCAAGGATAAATTATGCAAAATGGCCAAAGAGTGCCTGACCCGGCCACCTGCCATTAGCCACTAATTATACATCTCCCAACTCTGTGCAAACTTCCCTTCTGCTGGTGACAGCCAATCACAGCCCGATTGTATTGTTATGGAGGCACCCAAACTGGAGCTGAGAGGTGAGGAGGAGATGCATTTTTTAGTGTCACGGCTCACCTAAGCACCAGGGTCACACCTAACCCCGTGCTAGCTTTCCATCCGTTCTCCTGTTTTGCAATCTGGAACGAGAGCTTGAACACAAGACAATGTTCACATACGTATTAAAAAGCAAGGTAATGGCGAATGGGTTGAGAAATGTTTTCAGTCAAGTGAAAGTTAACTAGATATAATATTAATACACATTTTTAAATTGCATAAATTTTTCTTTTAGAATTACAAGCTTACACTTCACTACATGCCTTATTACAAGAGAAAAATATATTCTGTAATTATATATATACACACACACATACATACAGTATATATGTATATGTAGCAGGAAATGCCAATTTATCAGAGGAATCAAGTGAACTTGATGTGCAGATGAATCTCTAGAATCAATAAAGAATTCCACAAAATAAACAGGAAAATCAATTCTCAAAACCGAGGAATATTTGATTCAGAGACTGCCACTGAAATAAGCATGCACATGCATTACTCTTGGAACAGTACCATCAATATTTACTTGCCTAAAACGCTGATCCATCTACCTGAACATCTAGATGGTCCATGTCGCGGACAGCATTTGAAGGCGTTTTAAGGAAAAATTGGTGTTGCCATTTTGTTAAGCATAAAAAAGAAACACATTTGATTAAGCCAGGTGGGTTTGTGAGGAAAAGCCCATTTCATTCATCAATCATATCTTACATAAACACTTACTCAGCACAGGGCTGCACTGAGCCAGGAGACTGGCTGTTTAGTTTGCAGATAGTTAATGATTTTCAACATGGATCTGGTATGGATTTCACAGTGCAGCCCTCTGGTACCTGTCATATTTGCTGTGTGTTGCAGGACCACCTGTGGCTCCTGATGGGCCCCTTAGCGACACGACGTGGCAGGCACCAGAGCAGCTGGAGTGGCAGATAGCGAGTGGCAGGTGGGCAGAGCAGAGATGCACACTGGCAGCGTGCCGCCCCGCTTCTACAGGGGCCTAGAACAAAAGCAAACCATTTTCCACCACTTTCATGCCTCAGTCGCTTAAGTCAGCATGTTAATCAAAGCAATAAGGTGACTCCTTCAAAGACGAACACTATCCGGTGCTTTTATTTGCTGCTGAATATGGACTAAACTGACTTCTCCTTGTTGCCGCCCATAAAATAATTGCTTTCATGGACAGGGTCACATTTGTAGGGAACATAAAACATTGATTTTTTAACGCAAAATTATCTCCATATAGTAGATACAGGTTTACTTAGTCTGTTAGATTTATGCCAACGGGCATCTCCTATTCTTGAGCATTTAAAATTTAAATATAAGCATTAAACTCTATTTAAGAACATAAGAACATAAAAAGTTTACAAATGAGAGGGGGCCATTCGGCCCATCAAGCTCCCTTTGGAACAATTCAACTAATAGCTTAAAGCTGTTAAAATCTTATCTAGCTCTGATTTAAAGGAACCCAAGATTTTAGCCTGCAATAAAACACCTTTTACAAGGAATACAAATCAAACACTTTGATGATCTTAATGACCATTTCACTTTAATCAACATCAGTACTGAGATTACTCTTTGTACATTCTTTGGTCAACCCTTTGAGCGTCACATGCTTTTGAGCTAATTCATTTGTGTGGCCCTTTGTTAACTCAAAACAACTGGTAATTTACAGATTTTAGAATCCTGTGCAACATCATCCTCTAATTCTCCCAAAAGCATTTGATCTTATTATGGTTTAGGATAAATGATCTATAGGTAGATGGTTGGATGAATGGATGGATGGATGGTTGGATGGACACCAAATGATAATACAAGCTTGGTATTGTAGATCAGCTGATTTTTCTCACAAGGTACAATGAAATTACAATGAAATTCTCAGATAACACAATGAAATGAGAAATACCTATAACCTTATTTAATCTGACTCCATTTTATTCATAAAAAAACAACACAAAACATTTAGGTAAAGTATGGGCAACTTATTAACATAGCAGACTGGACATGCAAATACATAATGAATGAATGTGAGGCATCCAAAATACTAAGCTGATGATATTAATCAACATTTGCTCCAGTTGACTAATCAAGAGAATACAACCCCTTTTATGGTAACATACCGCATAGTTCACTGACCAGTTCAGCTAATAATTACCTCCAATAGGAAGTCAGGGATTGTTCCACTTAACACCTGAATCCTCAGTTGGGCGATTTATTGACCTAGTGGTCAGAATGAGAATGAATCCGAAAAGGCCAAGGTGAAATGGATGCATCTGCCCCTTTATCAGACCAGTGATTATGCAAATGTGCAGCTTAATGTTTTTCAAGGGAAGCCACAGACAAAAAGATCAAAATGAACAGGCGATTCAGAAGGGATCAAAGTGGCCGTTCGAAATAAGTATGTTGGGAGAACACGTAGAAGAACAAATGGATGCACATGGATATTTAAGGCCAACAAGCATAGATGTTTCAGTATCATTTTACTTAAAGCAGTCATTATTCTGCATTATACATACCTTCATAATGCATTATAATGCATTCATAAAATATTAGAAACACAGCTATAACTATCTATAAAAAGGCATAACACATTATAGTCATGTGTATATTTCATTTTGAATGCTCTATGAAGCTCTCATCTACAATGCACTATAAACATCTTCATAATGCAGTACAAAGCATCCTTAATTCTTATACTGGCCATTATAATGCATTATAAAGGTGTGTATAGTGTGTTATACACGAAACCTTTATAGAGCATTCATAATGCATGAGAAACATTGCTGTAATTGGCTATGCCTTTCTATAAATATTTATAGCTCTGTTTGTAATATTTTATGAAAGCATTGTAATGCATTACGAAGATATCTTTAAGGCATTATATAAAAAGGCTTCAGAGAAAGTGTTAAAAATATTTCTAATCTGACTGATGATGTTTTGGAAGCAGGAACTACAAAGTCAACTGTAATTACGGTAACATTAACATTTATCTTGTATCAGAGAGAGTGATATAACTGAAATCATAATACTTACTAATCATTATTTTTATATTTACTGAATTTGTTCTTTTGTAATACAATATTATTAATCAAATTTGTTTGGAGTGCTACCACCATTGACTCAAGGTGTACCTTCACAGCAACTGTCAATGTCACCATACATCAACAACAAAGAAAAGCTGTGGGTTCAACATAAACCATGCAGCTGCACCAGAGAGAACTATGAGGGACGCAACAGAGCCCCCTGCAACGTAAACTCTAAGAGGTATATTAAATTTTTAGATAACACTAGGAATCTAGAAGATGAGCTGCTATAGACTTACGGAGGGTGTCTAAGTAGGGGGCTGTAACACTGATTAGTGCCAGCTTTTCAGAATTCATTTAAAATCAATGAACCTTAAGGAAGAACCAAAAGGGGGAAAATATTTAACAATAAAACACTAGGTTGTCACAACTGTCTCTATGTTTGGGAGAAAATACATGGTCTGCAAAGCTACTGAAACTCCTTCAAATGACACTGAAAATGTGCCTGTGAAGTGGGAAGATTTCCATGGGCATGGCTACCCTGGCAGATTCAGGAGGGCACACACTTTACAGGGGCCCTTGAATGCCGAAAATTATACATAAAAGTGACATTTGGCCAAGTGGCCAAGCATTTCTAGCTACGCCCCTGAGGAAACCACATTGGTAAATTCTGACCATAACCTTTCAGTGTTCAGATATTTTGTGCTATGGACTGTGATGATTTTTCTCTGTAGTAGACATCTTTGATGGAGGATTATTACCAAGGCACTGAGAATATCTAATGGTTTGAATAGATCCATTAAAGTACCTAAGAAAAACCATTTTACACACTTATGATTGCTTTCAATATGCAAAGAAAATATATTTTTACATATTTGTGTAAAGAAATCTAAAAAAAAATGTGAGGACATTTGAAATAATTTAATTAAAAAGGGATACTTTAAGAACGCTCACCCTTTTCATAAGTAATGTACTGTGACAGAAAAAGCCTGTGAACTGATTACATCAGGGGTCTCCTACTATGGTCCTAGAGAGCTACATTCCAGTAGGTTTTCTATCCTACCTGGCTTCGCATGAGCCACTGCTGTTCTCAGGTAAATACCAGGAGCAGGTGTGGCTCATCAGAAGCCAGATAGGAGAGAAAACCTACTGTACAGTAACTCTCCAGGACCGGAGTTGGAGACCCCTGGTTTACATCATACCAAGGTCACATTTCACTTGGATAGCACTGCACTGAGCGTTGCAGAATGACCAAGATCCCCATATTGATCCAGTAACTAGCTACAGTTTTACTCATATAATTATCATCTCCAAGTTTAGGCTAATTCATTATCCAACCTCACAGAAACACAAAAAGCTATCCTGAGACCAGGCAGCAGCATGCCCCAGAGAAGATGGCAGCCCATCACAGGCCATATGTACTCTCACATACAGTATGGATGAATCAGAAATATCAATCAGCCTAACAACGCATGTAAGGAAATGAGCACAGGGAGAACACACAAACGCTGAAAAGCCAGAACACAGCTGAGATTTGAAGCCCGAACCCTGGCAGCAATAGGCAATAGGGGTGCATAAGTTTGGTGGAAAGACAAATGGAAATATAATAAATTGTTCAGTTGCATATGGAAAGAATTCAGATATTTTGATAACATGATTTAATGTAGAGAGATTTGAGTCATGACGAACCTACAGCCATTTATTTGAAAAATGATCTACAAACTATTGCTATGAAATTCAGCATAAATAAAATGTTCCCAGCACTTACCTCCTGAACCTTGTAAGTTACTATCACCCACAAATTTCAGCTCTTAAATTGTTACTAATTGATGGCAATGAAATGTTTCATCTTTTTTGCCTCAAAGTGAATGATTAAAAAATGAAAAGACGTTATGCATCGCACTAAAACAATAATCAATAATAATATAAAAACAATAAAATTAGTTAATTCATCAAATCAAAATGAAATTAGTTTAATTTTAAAACTGATCCCAGCCTGATCAGCCAAATTAGCAAACATTGGCGAAAAGACAATTTGTGAAATTAATTGTAAAAATAACCAATATTTCTTACATTAACGAACTTACATAATGAATAATGAACGTGTTGTTCTTTCACAATGTATTAGATCGACCAGAGAATATCTTCCCCGTATTTTTCCTTGATAGTTGAAATATTTGTAGAAGACAGAGGTGACAGTATTGGCTGCTATACTGACTGACCACGATTCCCCTGTCCACAGGCAGCTCAGTTCCAATGAAATCCCTACTGACCCAAAAGACACCGATTAAGCTCTTAAGTAGGTTAAAAGTAGGGCTGGATTCAGGAGATGGGAAAATAGGAGAGGTTTTGTGAGTTCACAAGTGAGTTGTACGTTACTACGTTGGTATAATTTGCTTTACTCTTCGCATCTTTAGGTTTTGTTCTGTACCCTTTTCAGTTTGAGGTTAAGGGGATGTGTGTAGGTTTACAGAATAAACATATTCAGAAAATAATGACCTGAACTGCCTAGGCCTTGGGCTCCAGAACTCCCCCCCCCCCAACTATGCACATGACCAGGATAATGAAGAAAATAAAGAAAAAAATAAGCTTCTTGGACACAGCTTTGTTATAAATAAACATCCGTGATAACTTGTGTTTTGAAATAAAATGCTGCACATAAAGTACTTAAACTTCAACTAACCCCGTAGACAATTGCCAGCAAAGTATTTATGTTTCCCGGATTTTTTTCTTCTGGATATACTGCCAAATTGTAAATTACACAACTTTTTAGTCATGTCTGATCTGATTCATAGCATGATTACTCTTTCATTAAAGGCCTTTATAACAGATATTTCTCTAGCTTTTACCCATGGAAAATGATGGCGCTTCACCAAGCTTGAAACAAAAAAATGCCAAAATTGAATTTAATCTCACAGTGGCACATTTTGCATAATTAAGACAGCTTAATTGATGGTGTGACTGCTTATTCAGAATTTGGCAACACACTTTTCAAATTTGTGATTTATCTTACATTACTTGTGTGGCTAATTTGTCTTGTTAAACAGTGACCAAAGTAGAAAATATTTCATGCCATGTGTTGTGAGTTATTTTTAGGAAGAAAAAAAAAGAAAACCTTGCAGTATCCTTATCCTGAATTTTAACCAAAGCCTCCATTTAATTTATTCAGCAGACACTTTTATCCAAAGTAACGTACAATTAAGAAAGTAGGGTCAGTCAGTCCCTGGAGCAGTTGGGGGTTAAGGGCCTTGCTCAAGGACTGTAACAACGCATTATGTAATAACTTGCCAAAATGTAACAAATTTTCATTACATAATGCGATGTTATTACATAATGTGCTGTCACACACCGTGTAACAATAAAATATGTAAAAACACAGCATTATGTAATAACTAGACAAATTCTTACAAATTTATAGACTATATTATAATTTATACATTTCCATATTTTTATTATCATCATCATCGTTACTATTATTGTCATGACAACCCCGTGAGCCAGCCAGCAGATTAGGGAGAATGAGTTGCACCTGCACGCAGCCTCTTAAAAAGGGCCCCTCGACCTATGTGCGGTGCAAGGTATTGTTGAGTCTGTATGAGACATATCGAGCGTATCTCGCTCTGTCTTTTCACAGCCTGGGTCCTAGCCTAGCTGAACTGTGACTTACTACCTGCCTCCGCCCACTCCATTCTGCTCCTGCCCGCTGAACTAGCTTGCCCTGCCCTGGGACGTCTGTGTCCTTCTATCCGGTTCCTGTCCCCACATTCCAGACTCCGAAGACCTTCTCCTGTTGATCCTGAGTCTGAACCAGAGACTGCCTCGTCTCCGACCCGACCTCTGTTTGGCCAACTCTGCTCGCCTTGTTTTCTTGGACTTCAATAAAACCCTGTCTCGGGGAAGTAACGTCCATCTTGTTTTGCGAGTGTTTCTGTCCTGACAATTATCATCATTCAATTAATTACATTCTACTGAGTTATTACATAATGCGTTGTTACAAGAATGCAATGGTAAAATGGTTTTATGAAAACCACTCTGCTAGTTATGTGATTTGAATTAGCAACCTTCTAATCACAGGTATGGCAGCCTAAGAGGCCGATGCCTAACCCATTAGGCCTTATATAAACCAGTACAGCTACCATCTTTTCTGAGCATGTGAGGATAGCATAGTGTTTGCGTACCATAATAGGTTCAGTCAGATATACAAATATGGTTCAGTCCAGGGACATGCCTAGAACCAGCTATTGGACTGTAGCGCGTGATATTTTTACCATAGACCCGAGCCCATCCTGCTGGGTGTATTTTACATTTCCTTTTGAATTGTGGGACTATGGCTTAGGTTAGTATTACTATCACATACTTTTGACGAGTTTTACCATTTGAAAGTTCGAATCTGATCCTCGGCAATCCCCTGGCCTGCCCCCCTTCCATTTTCCTTACCTCTGCAGGGCTGCTGTTCAACTGACTCATTTTGATTCTCATCAGATGCACACGCACACGCGCACACTCACACACACACAGGCGCACACTCACACACACGCACACACACACACACACACACTCACCCCGATTATGTTCCCTGATCAGTCCAGAATTTTCAAAAACTTATTAGGACATGAAAGGTACAACTTATGCTGACATTATAGTTAATCTGGTTAACCTAAGTACCGTATTGTTATACTTAATCCGTATAAAATTTGAGATCACCATCATTTACTATCAGGTGGATTAGGCTACTTAGAGATAGCTAACTATGTCAGATGGCTAATGTTAATTGCCAACTATGTCAGCTGGCTAATGTTAGAGCCAACTTTTCTGCTCAGTAAAATTCAATGATTTGTTTCATTTAAAGAAAGCATACTGTGCATTTCCCACTACATTTGTTGTTTTGTGTATTTGCTTAAATTCTGGCTTATTTAGGCTAGCTAGATTTTGACAGACATCAGAAGGTGCTTTGCTGCTCGTTTATATTGTCTTTGATGAAACTTAATATGTACTATAAATCAAGTGACATAAATACATCAAAAAGGTTATAAAACAAATGGAGCTATTGTCTTTGTCAACTCTTTGTGATAATGTCTTTGTAGCTTTGCAGATGAACTAATGTACTACTGTTAAATATTTAGGAATGACATGCCTGTCTTTCTCTTCTCAATGAGGTGGCAAAGGAAAGGGGGGATGCAAAGATAGAACAGAGTATGGGGGTGTGCGTGTAGCCAACATCTGGGCTAAAGCCATGACCCCAGTACATTTTAGAAACAGCCCTGGTTCAGTCAGTTTTACTATAACGCTCTCCGGGTAAGTTAAAATTAATTATTATCCCTGTTATCAGGAGCCAAGGGCCAACATATTACACCAGGCAAAGCCTCAGGACAGTCTCAGTTTACCATACAACTATCATTTTTCCATTATATATATATATATGTGTGTGTGTGTGTGTGTGTATATATATATATGTGTGTGTGTATATATATATATATATATATAAGTGAACTAGACGACGACTTAATTGATATTTCTCCCCCTAGACCCCGTGTTTTATAATTCTTTTTTTTACTTAGGCCACTAACGTTTTATTTTCATTAATGAAGGGATCTGTTCAACAGCATGAATCTTTTCACTGTATGTGGATTATTATGAATCACGAACACAATTGTATCACACACATTACATACTGCATACCTACACAGATCACACAAGCAAGACAATTAAACAATTTATTTTTCAGTGTGGGAAAAAAATGTGATAAAATTAAATGAATGGGCCGGTTGGCACAGTGTTAAAGACCAGGTTATTGGCTTAGAGGACAGGGTAATTAAATGAACGATTATAAAGGAAGTCACATCTTTCTTCTCATTCCCCCCATGCATCACGCAGGCTTAGGTCAACTGTACTGGAAATGCCTCATGGGAAATTACAGTACTCCATCAGTCATCAATTTTACAAATAAACAGACAATTCCTGTATACCCCTGTATCATAATTCTATAACTATAATATTATCCATCCATCCATTTTCTGTAACCGCTAATCCTATTCAGGGTCAAAGGGGGTCCAGAGCCTATCCCAGAGGCTAGAGGCGCAAGGCATGAAACAACCCAGGATGGGGCGCAAATCCATCGGAGGGCAACTGTAATATTATATTTAACTATCTATGATATAGTATCCAGCTCAATAAAGTAATCCATCCATCTATCTGCCATATCACTTACGTAGTACAACTATTAGCCCAAAGTACCGATGCATCAAATGTGAAATATATGATAATATGTGCATAGCTTCCTCCGTAACAGGCCAGCATATGTGAAATGTAGTGGGAACCGCTGCTTGGGCAGCTTTCCCCAAAAATCCCATCTTATTTATATTCCTACTTTCCAGTCATCAGCTCTTACTTCCCGCTCTTTCCTACTTTCCGATTGATTAGCTAAAGCCAGGTAGTGCTGCGTTAGCGCTGCAGCAAGTGGTCGGCTACATAATTAACCTATAACTGCAGGGGGGGAAAATAAATAAATAAAAAAGACGCGCACAAGGTCGCATGAAAATTTAAATGAAGGAAACATGATGGGATGAAATTAAATTAGCCCATACATTAATGCAAGGCGTGCTGTTTCCATTAGGCAGATATTAGCATTTTTCATTATTTCAACCCAAGTTCCACCAATAATCTTATTCTTGCATGCATTCTCAAATTTGAAGTTTATGGTGCCTAGATTTAATAAGTCCAATTTCAACATATAATTGAAAATAAAAGTCTTATTCCATGACAACATAATGCTTGCTAAAAGTTTTAATATAAGAAAATTGATGGTAGAAGATTATATAGACTTAATATATTAATGTAGTTCAAACTGGTTCCATAATTTAATTTAGTGTCTAAAAACATGAAATTCTTGCATGCATATTTTAAAATTAGGGATAGACATAGAAGAAAATTGAACAGGTTCAGTTTCACGTACAAGTTAAATTGCATTCCACGATAGAAAAAGCTCTACAAGTGGGCTCATGGATTGCATTGCAATATGATGAATTGAAAACTACTTTTATATATTAAAATACATGTTGAAAACTTCCCCATTCTTCTTCAAGCCACTTTTTGTGGTGTGGGTTTTAAAGGAACATAAAATAAATAAATATATATAAAAAAAGGCCACTCTAGGCCTTTTTTAATCAGTTTGAGAGAAAATCATGATATCAGTTTGATTGAAAATTTAGAAAAGTTTACAATATGGTGATTGTGTGTGTGAGGTGATATACCTTAAAAAGTGTGATATTGGGTATTGGAAATACTGTCATAATGTTCTTTGAAATGACTGACTGAAGGGTGTTCTATATAATAACCTTACAGTCCATTATAATGTCAATGTTCTTAATAATATCAGTGTGATCAGATGGCGTCCTTCCTGTATTGTAAGGATATTCTCAGTTGGTATTTGTACTGCCACTGTGACTCCCTTCGTCATTAAATAAAAAAAAAGAATCACTTTTTTTGACAAGTACTATGGTAATTGCAGCTCTTTTTGACCACTGAAGTGGAACTGACAACACTGTCTGAGTCTCCAAGTCTAACCTAACAATAGCTTGACTATAACTCATCTGCAGAAACTCTTGGTATGTGACTCGAGCTCCTTCTAAATCTCAGCAAACAGACAACCTGCTTCTGAAATCTATACAGACTGACAGCACAAGAGTACAAATCATTGCAAATGTCCTTGTTTCGCTAAAGAATACAATATTTTAACTGTTATCTTAAACTGTTAATTTATAGCACCTTTTCAGTATGGAGTTAGGAAGCTTTCTCCATAGTGGTTACTTAGACACAGCGATTTAAATATCTCTTTCTAGTAAAGAAACAGGATATCTTATCACTTCAGAACTATTTGTTATTCCATTAGCCTTTTCTTACATTTTATTGTGGTTTCTTAAGGGCTCTTTGCATTACATTGTACTGGGGGAAAAAACTTGATGTAAAGTACTTTGACAAAGAAAAATGTTCCTGACCTCCCTGTGAGAAAGGTACTGGGCGAAAAACAGAACATGTCAGGACACCCACTTTTCATTAAGAAGAACAGTAAAGTTCATCTAATAACTAAAAACAATAACAACCTGTATCAACTACAAAAGTTAGCCATTCATTTACTTTAGCAGACACTTTAGTCCAAAGCAATGTATACTAGTGAGGCAAATAGCACATTGCAGACATACATGCTGTCTAGGAGTCAATTAGGCATAAGTGCAGCTAGACTGAGCTTCCAATGGATGCCCAGGTGCAGGTGTAAGCAGTACTGGAGCAGGAGCTACACAATGTCTTCCAAACAAAGCAAGAGCCTAATAAGACCATTGTGAACAGTAAGTCCAATGTTAAGAACATTCAGGAAACACAGAGTGGTGCTCCTCTAATGGGTGGGTTTTGAGGTGTTCCTTGAAGGTGGAGAGGGAATTTCATGGCCGGAAGTGATTCGGCAGCGCATTCCACCATCAGGGATCTGTCCGTAAGAAACAGCTGGGGTGGAAATTTTGTTTCTGTTGTGGTTATTATTATTGTTCTTGTTGTTGCATTGTTTGATACTGGTGTTCTTCTTTTATGTTCAAATATTCCAAGTATCATAATGTTCTCCAGTTCACTTGGTATTTTCATAACATGCCAGAAATGAACTTCATAAGCCTCGGGACATGAAAATCAAACATGTCATTGCACAGTTAGAAGTCCAAACTGACAGTCACGCTTGGCTGTGTTAATGTATTGATCTGGGTATGCGTCACAGTCACATAGGGAGCCATGGATTCTGCAGTGCACCAGGGAATGTGAGACCACTCATCTTTGAGCAGATGCTGAAATGTAGCTGAATCATGCGGTAAAACAGGCAATCACATCTATATTAGACTGGCTGAAAAAACGAGACTGAACTCTCATTAACTTCAGTAATCTCGGAGAGTCGAAGCATGGGTGAGTGGGCCCAGATTTTTCCACAGTGCTGTGAGCACTGTTATCAATTACTAACCACCTACATGAAGCATTTGGTTGCAGTCATGGCTGCTAAAGGTGGTATAATCAGTTACTGAGTGCTGGGGGCAGCTCCTTTCTCCACACGATACCACTGAATGTTGCATAACGTTCTTTACTAATTCAGTGATGAAGCTCCTAAATTTTGTTCTATTTGTGTAATTGGTTCGCTTATATGTAATATTCAGTGCTGGGTGATAACTGGATAAGGAAAATATGTAAATATGCATAACAGGAGACAGAGGGTAATACTGCTTGTAAGTAGGAATGTAGGTAGGTAGAAGGGCTGTGCAGAGACTTTATGAGGTGCAGGAGCTCGACCTGGGGGATTGGGGGGGGTTCCACCTCTGTAAAATTATTACGATCAAAAAGGGGGTATTCTGGACTGCAAAAGGAAGAGGATTTCTGTCATTTTGGCAAAAGAAGCAGGTGTTCAGATATTCACTGTAAGTAGGTAGGTAGGTAGGTTACACAGATAGCTAGATAGATAGATGGATAGATAGATAATGTGCAGCATAGTTGCATAGTTACTGAAAAACAAGAGTCTTCTAATTGCCTTATGTCAGTGTAGGTGTTATCGCAAACTCTGACAAACTGTTCCCTAAGTCTGACAGAGGGGAATAAATTACTTATAGTAACCACTATAGAATTTATTGGGTTAGTCAAAAATAATTTTAACGCTGGAATTGTAGAAAAAAATGCTACATGATTCCTAAAAAAGCAAGAAGTACACAGTATTAAATGGAGAAAAATAAAAACAAACAAATACATAAATGATCTATAAATAAAAGGAGTCCACCCTTCTGAGCACTGCTTATGAAGCCAATATGAGGTAAACATTTTTATTAATATTAGTAGTATTTCATGCACATAATGCACTGAGTGGAAAGTGATGGTCACTGGCAAGCATTACGCAAAGCTTACATAAGTGCCCGGTTTCAAATTAAATATGCAGAGAAATTTATATTCATCCTTGTTTTATGCAAATGCTGCCTGAAACAAGAGGCTGATACATAATACACTTCAGGTGCTAAGAGCAGCACTGTGTAGTGTGTGTATTCCCATGCTCAGGCATGTTACGCAATTCTGTGACTGCAATGGCCACAGGACACATTACAAGCAAAGTGTGCAGTAGCTGCAATTAAATAATAAAGAACAAAGCACTCTGACTTTTTATTACATCTGTTAATGTGACTCTCCCTAATTCCTAATTGCAATACCACGGTAACTCTGATGTTACATTACTTAACAGTAGCAAACATGTATACATGTATCTATAAACACACATTAACTCCCACACAGAATATGGTAATGAAAATGAGAAAAATAATATATAAATGACCCACTGAACTGTTGTACTTTTTCATACTGTGGTAATTTTAAGACCACCCACCTAGATTCTCCAAAAAATACTTCATTACATGCCATTCAATGGTGCCATGGTTGACTAGACCATTTGAAAATCTCAAGAAATAATAATAAAAAGCACAGGCATAGGCACACACACACACACACAAGAGGCACCATGGTGGTGCAGTGGTTAGCACTGTTGCTTCACACTTCTAGGACCAGGGTTCAAGTATTTGCAATGACTCCATGTGTATGGAGTGTGCATGTACTCCCTGTGTCATCAAGGGGTTTACTCCAGCTTCCCTTTACATTCTGAAAATATGCTAAGGTGAATTGGAGTTAGAGATTTATGCGTGTGCCGTGTGATGGGTTGGCACCCTATCCTGGGTTGTTTGCTGCCCTGTACCAATAGGTTTCACACCCCTATGAATAGGACAAGCAGTTACAGAGGATGGATGAGCATAAATCTAGGGTTATGCTTGCAATGTTGTATCTCATAGCAATTTATACTGACAATTAGCAGTTTATCACAAGCACCCAACATATCCAAGGGAAAAGTTATTACATGAACAGAGAACCTCTATGTGTTTCCTTTAATATGGTACAAATATGTTTTTTTTGTTGATGACATTGTTTTCCAGTTTTAATCCATCCCATGAATCATTGGTGCTATGGATAGTAGACCTTGTGTTAGTAGTAGTTGACAGTCATAGACCTGAATCCTTATTGGGAATGGTAATGAAGTGCCAGTACTAACACGGGCTCCCTAACAGACACAAAATACAGAGAAGGTGCAGGGTCACAAAACAAAAATAAAGAGCTATTTATTCACTGTAAACCCCACAACCCTAATCAGGATTACTGGTTAGGTGGATGGATGGATGGATGGAAAATCCCTGTCAACAGTAAATGCGATGGAAAGAAAGGTTTGATTTCCTTGACCAAAGGGTAGTGAGGTGTCTATTAAAAAATAATAAATTAAAAGGGACAGATATGTTCAGGAGCACATGCACCAATGGTTTATTTCAGTAATGTTCATTTCTATCTCTTTTAGAAATGTCACATCTTGCAATGTTAGTGTCACGCCGGCAGGGCTGATGATGAGGCATGACACAAGTAGAAAGCCAAATACCAGAGCAGTTTACCCACGGGATCGCCCGTGTGGGGACTTTAATGCAGAAACCCGCCATGCACTTGAGCAAATGACTGGCTACACTATACAGAGGAACACATAGGAATAAACAAGGGGCACCTGTGGCTGATTAACATGGGGCAAGAACACTAGGCAACCACAACGAGCACAACGAGCAAGGGAGCGTGGCTGATTAGCAGCCCCACCTGTGGGAAACACCGGGGAAAGATTGGTCGGGCAGGGCTAGACATGACAGTTAGGAATTTCACTTACCATTTTTCTTCTATTGAATTCATGAAGTTAAACTCAATTACAAACAGGCGTTTGCGTTTTACTGACAAATTCAACAAATGGAGTGCAATACTGATACTTGTGACGGTGAAGACTCCTACAGCCCCCACCCCACCACTGAGCATGCTACTAGCCAGCAACATCTTTTTGCTTCTCAGGCGGTAACATGCTTGGGGTTGAAGTCTGTGTGTCCCATTTCAGCCACGACCATGCCAATGCCTGAGGTGCCAACACCAGATGTCACTGCAGAACAATTAGAGCCATTTAACTGAGCCGACTTTTTACTGGAATTCTTTGCCACAGCAGGGGGTGAAATGTAGGTCCTTGGTGCAGGACAAACCTAAGTGTGTCAGTGAGGAAGGCTTAAGCTATTATTTTATTAGCAACACTATCTAAAAATGGATACTGCAGTGGGCCAGGAAGGTAAACAAATCAAACAATTATTTCACTTCCTGGCCTAAATTCTGGTGAACCTTAAAAATTCTTGCTAGCTCTGAATCTGAGGATTCTATTAAACTGCAAGGTATCAATGCTTCCATTTTCTCTAAACCCCAAAGTAACGGAGTATGACCAGTTTTTAGACTGTCAGTGAATATAAAGAAAGTGCAGAAGGTATCTTAGTTTTTTGCCGACATTACCAGGCATTATCATTATCTTTTAGGCTTTATGGATTCTGCCTATTGAGCTAGAGCCCTGCATTAGGACTGGGATCCCACGGAACCCAACGCAAATCTCGCGGGGTCCCACGATTGATAGCAGGATGGAGAGTGCAACTGATCTTGGTAATAAAATTAAGGTTGGAGAGAATGAAACTAAAGAAAAGAGTGGAAAA
>JAAGVU020000002.1:22496458-22509615 GCA_011763525.2 Mormyrus iriodes
TAGTTTTTGGCCTCAGTTTACATGTGTATTTGCGATTCAAAGCTGAGAGGTTTTTGTTGAATTTGTTTTTATTTATTAGATTTTTGTTCTGCTGGAATGAAACATTCGATGCATATAAACGTATTTCATCGTACACTATATCAATTAATGGGTCTGCGGGTGCGGGCGGGGCTGGACACAAATATTGCGGGAGCGGGCGGTAATGGTCAGAAATTCAGCCGGAGCGGGCGGGAGCGCGAGTAAAGAAATAGTCCCGTGCAGGGCTCTATGTTGAGCATAACATATTGTATATTACCGGCAGTCCAGTTTCAGCACCACTAGCCTGTGCCTGACTGTCATGTGCAGAAAAATGCGTGTTTAAAGTTAAGCCACTTCAAACCAGCGGTAATTAGGCTGCCGTAAAAATACATGTAAATTCTAGAGCTTAAAACCTTTCAGTTACCTTTCAATGAGTACAGACATCTTTCATTGAAAAGAAATACCTTTCAAACGAGTCCTGTCTTCACATGATTAAAAATGTGTCAGGATCAATCCCTGCCTTGTCCTGTTCGTTTTTTCCCCTTTTGGCCATCATGTGTTGCTGGCCATCCCAATCCTTTTCCTGTGTTCTTAGAGTTTCCTTAAGTTTGAGTCCTTAGTACTTATTAACAGTGTTGGGGAGTAGCGAACTAAAATTAGCGACACCAGTAACTATACTTTTTTTCAGTAGCTTATCAGTAGTGCAGCTACTTTTAAAACGTTGTGGCTTTTCCAGTAACTAACTATATTTTTACAAATAGCGATGTAGGATGATAAAATGCTACATTGTTAAAAAAAATACTACAGGTTGTCATCGAAAAATTTAGAAACAATTTAGACACTTTCGTTGAAATGCATGGGAGCACTTTGGTTCTTGGACAGATTATCAAAATCTCTTTTTTTGTTGTAATCCTTCTAATTTCCACACAGCAATTACAGAAAGTTTACCAAAACCTTATTGTGATTTGACATTACATTGTTAAAAAATATAGATTTTTATTTCAACTTCTGATATCATGTTTCACATGTTTTAAATTCATTTGCTTTAAGAGTATCCTACAGCACAAATATTAAGTATTACCAAATGAAATAGCTTCGATGTAGTTAGCTACTTTTTCTCTGTAGCTTGTATTGTGGCTAACTACTATATTAAAACAGTAATATATCTATTAACTGCATTGTAAGAAGCTTGTAACTTGAAAAGCTACCATTTAGAAGTAGTTTCCCCAACACTGCTTATTGATTGGTAGTGGTTCACACCCATCCCTTGTTCAGCCCTCGTCATCTGTGTATATGTGTTCCTGCCCTTGCTCTATGCCTCTCGGTCATTGTACTGTAGGTGTTGCACATGTTACCTGATGAGTATTTCTTTGCTGTTGAATGTTTCCCTTTTAGTACCCTACTCAGAGTCTGTCTGTTCCCTCAGCATTTCCCTGTGTTTAGCTTGTCTTTGTTAATTCTTGTTTAGCTTGTCTGCCTTTTGTTTGAACTCCTCATGGTCCCCCTTGTTCCTGGTTCTGCTGAGTTAAAAAAACTGTCCCTTTGCTGAAAAAATAGTTAAAAACCAGCTTATGCTTTTAGCTGGTTTCAGCTGGTCTAAGATGGTCTTAGATGGTCATGTCTCAGCTCTTGCTGCTCTTTGATGGTTTAGCTGGGTGAGTCACCAGTTGGTCATGCTGGTGTGGCCAGCTTATCAAGCTGGTCATGGTGGTGTGACCAGCTAAACCAGCTAGAATTATCATCATAAGCTGGTATGACCATCAAACTGACCTCAAACTGTGGATCATCTTCAATGCCCTGACATGACAGAATGACTATACTAGAATCTCAAAATATTTCAATTTTTCAATGGCAGTTCACAATTTTACTACACAAACAAGCTCTCTGTCGCGAAAAAGTATTCAGAGGGGTCTGTGCAGTGGCCCTCTGAAATTCTGATTATGTAAATAAAAAAGCACTAAATTTACCAGTCTCTTCTATTTCTTCTCCTTGGTCTTCAGAAAACACACACACACTGTACTGCATCACCTGTCATCCTGCTCATCAAACATGTGTCAGTTCATATTTAAAATTAAAGTGTCGTTATTAACCTTGTATCTCTTTAACATCGTCAGCCAGGGTCTCATTTGTATTCTTGTCAAGGTCGTGAGCCACATCTGGTAATATGGCCCATCAGAGTGTCACGTCCTATCACACAAGCAGTACCTTGTCAGTGGTGTGTCCTGCCAGGCGTAATGAAGTGGGGCTCAAGGGAGAAGAAAGGGCTCAAGGGGAACTTTAAGGGAGCAGTAGGTCAATACTCTGTCCCTCTGCAAAGGCACATTCCTCCTAGATCAAAGTAATTTCTGCAAAATTGTCTTGTCTATTGCCAGGATTGGCATAATACCCAATAATCTGTCTGCTGCATTCCACGAGACCACAATTCATGTGCCTAGTTCTCTTTCTCTGAGATTATTTCTGTGCACCAGCCAGCAATTGGTAACAGTATCTGCTGAGTGACCACTGAGCCTAGCCTAATCTGTTTCTAAACATACGTGTAATTAATAACAAATGTTTCAAAAAATGAAACCGAAAATGACAACACAGGAATGTGCATTCAAATATAAGTGCAGTGGTATTGCTTGTATGTTTCCGGTAGCGGTCAAAGTCTGAGATTAATTTATATTCATGTTAGGTGTTACAGAGGCATTATATTTTCAGGTCTGGTGTTCAGCTCTAATGTGTTTGTGAGAATGCCCCCTGCAGGGACCGTGAACAGAACTAGGTGACCTCATGGACTTGAAAGTGAGGAACTATTTTGTTTGTTTAAAAAAATGCGTTGATGGATTGGAGATGAAGATTGCAAGGGAGAAGATTATGGATCTTGGGATTGGTGTCAACAGCTAACTTAGTTACTACGAGCAAAACAGGGCGTACAATTTTTCAAACCTGAGAAATCTAGTGACAGGTACAGCTAATCAATATGAATGACGTTATTCATCTAACGCTGTCATCTCATACACATATCACCCCTAGACACAGGCCAAGCTAAAACGAAGAAAAAAAAAGAAGAAAAAACGACTTCAGTACAAAATACACTCAGATGATGCGACTATTGTGGTCTTTCACGTATGAACGGACCAAAGGGTGAAGTTCTGACCCAGATGACAGGTGTAGAGACTCACAACTGAAGTGCAGCACAGAGCACTCACCTCGTGACAGCGAATGGCCTCCGAACCCTGGTCTGATGTTTCTGTCTGTAAAATGGTAGAATGGGAAAGGCCAGGTGACATTAATAATGTGCCCCTGCAGACCTCTGTCTCGGTGACTTGGAATGCCACCTGGCACGGCTCTGTCAACAGGACCCGAGGCCACCTACGGCTGAAATATTTGGAGCAAAGTACTGATTGAACCTGGCTGACCCTAGGAATGACCTCGGCTGCTTTTTAGAATTGGACTGTGGGCAGACCACACTCGCCACAAACCCATTCTGCACCCCACGTACGATACCTTCCACTGTGTAATTATACATATTGCCGGGTTAACCTCCCTGAGACTGTAGCTTAAGACATGCTTAAGTTCATTCATTCCTGTACACAGGCTACAGGACTAATAATATGAAGACAAAAATAGTGTATCAGTTACTGAAAAGTGGACAGAGCTGCATGCAACCCAACTGAAAGAGCAGCATATATTAGTACTGCTAATGGACTGGAGAAGGCTGATTTCTCCTTTCAAATCTTTGAATACAATCAAGCTATACTCAACATATCCAGTAACTGATGAATTTGAGGATGATCCTTAAGATCCTTTTATGCATGGGTAGTATGGACAGAAAAACTACATCCAGTGGGGTCTGTATGTGAGGAATATAGGAAAAATCACAGGGAAAATACCAGGAGATGGTGTTTACTTGTGGACTTTGTTTGGGAGTAAGCTGGGCACCACAAGAGACCAGAACAGAATTAGTTGTTTTGGGAAATTCCATAACTAGATCTTTATTGACAATCTCTAGTGCAAAACCATCACCACCTCCCTGTTTTTAGGAGGCTTAAAAGTTATCTGGAGTACAATCCCCGGCTGGATCACCACACGACCCCAATATGTGATGTGACCTCAAGGGGCCCCTGGAACTTAGCGAGTCATTTAGTTGCAGAAATAGGGAGTAACATGAGCACACCACCCTGGGTAAAAACATAATGTAACCCCTTCATTGCAATCTTTTTGCTGTTCCAAGCCTAGAGCAAATTCACTTGTGAGAAAACCCCTAGTGAATACAATATTGCAGTTAAGTCCAAGGTATATTGCAACTTGTTAGACCTGGACACATAATCTCCAATTGTACAATTATTCAAATAGGTAAATCCCATTACAGGCTGGGGAAACTACCCATACATACAAACAATAATTGGCATTAATTGAACATTAATTGAACATCTACAAAAACTTGAAAATTATGATTAGAGTTTTCTGCAATGCTTTATATTAACTGTGCCTTCATAGTGCCTTTATAATTAATTCTGTTAACCTTCATGATGCATTCATAGAACATTCATAAGCAGCATATAAGTATTAACACAGTATTAACATCCTAACATACCTTCACAGCCTTAATATGCATTAATAACAAACATTATATGCACATTAAGAATATATATATGTGTATATATATGTATATATTTAGACTGTCTGTTATTAATTATTATTGTTTGCATATTGCAGCAGTCATGTCATGTTCATAAACCGTATTATGAATGCATTGCTTTAAGACGTTATAGTATACTTACATGCTGCTTATGAATGTTCAATGAATGCATTATAAACACATTATGAAGGTGCACTTAATGTAAAGTCTTACTGAGTTTTCTTAACACATTTGCCTTATGCAGATGGAAAAAGCCATATCCAATTGCTTTTAATGTACACAAATGCTTTAATGCAAACCAAGTTCTTTCAGCACTTAGAGTATAAGATATGTCTTGATGTGTCAGAATCTCTTTGAGGACTCTGTCAGAAGGAAAAGCTGAATGGTGATTTAGTGACTTTCTTAGCTAGAATACTGTGTATAACTGCTGCTTCTGGGTACTGCATTGTGTATACTATGATTCATACAAATTAATGGCCATCAGCTGAATGGTCTAATGAGATCCATCCCAATTTTTAGATATGTGGATCCACCATAAACAGAGGAGTTGTTGGCATGTTTTTGCCTCCCCAAAAGTTATGCGGAATTATCTGAAACATTTCCTGGATGCTTCTTGAGTAGCAGCCAGAATGTGGCTTCTTTGCTTGTCATGAATTTAAACTCATTTATCTATCATTTCGTAATCCTGAACCTACATGTATTTTGAAGATCCCACCAGCCACATGATGAAGAGTATTACCTTGTGTCTGCACATGAGGAAGAATTTCAAGGAGAACAAATAAATGGGTGGGAGCTGAACCCTAACCCCAGCTTCCA
The DNA here is from genome assembly GCA_011763525.2 of Mormyrus iriodes. NCBI lineage: Eukaryota > Metazoa > Chordata > Actinopteri > Osteoglossiformes > Mormyridae > Mormyrus > Mormyrus iriodes. The sequence continues at coordinate 22,501,917 of JAAGVU020000002.1, forward strand.
GGGCGGTGAGGAAGGGCATGAGATTTCTGTCAAAGAGGCGTCTCTTGGATCTGTAATGAACTCTGCTTATTGATAGCTAGAAGAGAATAGGACACATGCTTTTCCCATTCTGGGACCCCCTTCCTTAGCTGTTCCCCAGCCTTTTTTTCATCCTGTCAATCTTTCCCCAGGAAGCAATGTGGGCTAACTACAGCCTCCATACTGAGCTTTTGCCAAATGTAATAAGCGAAATATTTTAGACTGGATATGTATGAATCTCACTATTCTCATGCAAAACCCCAGCTGAATTAGCCATATCTGTTGTCCATTGTAGATTTAGTCTTTTGTGGATGTAGGATTCAAATGTAAAATCCTGAATGAAATAATGCGCATGACATGTCCTTGTACCGGTTGGCAGTAGGTAATTGCCGGGAAGTTAGAGGCGCCCCAAGGGTGGATGATCTAGCCAGCGTTATCCATGTACATAAGGGGACATTACCTTTGGATGTGGCTCAGAATCCCACACTGCCAGCATTCCTTTCCCTGTGGCTGTTGGCAGGTCTGTTAGGGGGTCTGGAACAGGAAGAAAATTAAGGGCAAGGGGTTGTTTCCTATTACCGGCACAAATGTGAAGCAATGCAGAAAGAGCGGCAGATGAGGCTTGCTTTGCTTTCCAGAAGATGAAGAGGTGGATGAGAATGAAACAGGAAAGCAGCCTAGTATCGATATGATGAGTTTCCCCGTGTCCAGGAACTGCTATTTGTAGGGGTGTTTCATGGCTGCAAGGGCTTGTTCCTATAGCAATTTTTGGTCTCTCTCCACCAGCTGGCTCATTCCCTGTAGTACCACCCTCCAGAATACGACATAAAGAGAGAGCAGCCAGATTTCCCATGCAGTTCTGAGGCTGTTAATTCAATTATGTCTATAAATGTTGCTGCATTATCATCAGGCCCCATATTTGCGATGTTAATGTACCCAAGAACAGGGCTGTTGTGGGGGGTGGGGGGGTGGGGGGAGGCTATGTTTTCTCAAGTCCTGGACTGGAAAAGGCCCCCATCGATTAGATCTACCAAATGGGAGTTCCAGTTGGCAAGTGGGCCCAAGGTGTAATTTTATCAGGATCCCTCGGATTCCTGGCTACATTCCTGTTCAAGAAACAGGAGACAGCATAGCACCCAGACAGTCAGATGTGGGAAGCTCAGGTTCAGAAAGCATAAATCAAGACCAAGGTTTTGTTTCATTTCGTACTCTGCGACTGTGACTCTTTATGCTCAACTGGTTGGTTGAAACAAAATCTTGGTCTGGACTTTTTGCGTTTTTGCGTTTGCGTTTTTGCGTACATTTGGAACTGGAACTGTCCATCTCTGCAGACTGTTACCTCTGTGGAGTTACATTACATACGCTGGCACTTTAAGATGCCAATGGAATGCAAGGAGATCCTTCCCTTTCTGACAGTGCAGTAGAAATGAAATTAACTAAAATGAGCTAGATTTTTAAAAAAGGATTCAGTGTGCATTAACATATTACGTCAGTAGCTGCAGTCCATTTTCCCATTTTTTGTCTTCCTTATTTTAAAGACATGTAAAAGTGGGTGATATGATATAAACCCTTTCAGCCTAATTGCCTGTGCCTTGCAGGCGGCAGTAAGTAATTACTGTGCGTGCTGCAAAACTATGCCTCCCCCAGTGGAACTCGTTTTGCTAATACCATGGCAGCAAATCCACCAGATCATCCATCCAGTTCTCCTTCGGTCTGCCACAGTGCTGAAAAGCCTATGTGGGCAGGGTTTGTCAATATCACATTCAATGTCATTTTACACATGACATTGCATCCCCTTGCTTTTTATCTGCCTGTGCTGGGGCAATGTTTTATTTTTTTCCTTGACAAACAAGTAACAAACACACAGCCTGTACATAGCTACACTGCAACAAATCCAAAGTTATAAATTCTGCTTTGCACAATTCATGTCAACGGGAGTACACAGTTAGGGAGCAAAGTACATGCAATGAGTAAAACATAAAATTAATTGTTAAATTAATATGCTCATTGCTCCTCTAGACAAAAGGAGCAGATTTCCACATTTGCCTCCGTGGTGCACTAATGCGGGCCTCGAGGGTTTAGATGTGGAGATCACTTAAGGTCTTGCGCTGGGACAATAGCCAATGAACACTTTATTCCTGAGGATGCCTTTGTGTTCAGAGATGTGCCAGACAACACAGCAGGGCCTCTGCACAAAGACACATTTTAGCTTTCTTTTAAAGGGCCATGATATGGAAAGGGCATTCACAGACAGCTCCCATTATATCAGGAGAATAAAGACAAGATCCCAAAAATTGTCCAAGTATTACTTTCACCAATATGGATATTCTTATTGTTAAATGCCCAACACACTTGACTCAAATATAGATGATGCTTCTGCATTACGAAATCCCCTTGTTAAAACTCCTCTTGCATCTCAATACTAAAATATACAGGTTTTGAAGTCTGTAATACATTTGGTTAACATTAAATCCCCCGGCACTGACCAAATGACTGGAAAGATTGCATTATTTACTGAGAAAGTATACGTCATGGACTTTGATTGGATTTATTTTGTGATCTACATTACAGAGCACATTTGTTTAGCATAGGTCGGGTCAATCGCCCTTTTCCAGATTGCCAGTGAGAGCCGCGATTCCAGGCTCATCTAGTGTGAAGTGCCTTCTCTCTCAGGCACATTTTAATGGTGCACTTGCCTGCTCCCTGACAGTGGATGGCATCATGGGCTCCCCCAATGCTCTCTACCGCTAAACTCTTCTTGAAAGTAGAATCGCTAATATTTCCTGACGAGAGCGTAATTACAGAGTAATCACATGGCAACAAGGATTAATCTAATCTGGTGATATATAGCGCCAATGAGTCATTAAAATGCAAAGGCAGATGAGTATCCATCCTGCAAAACATGCTGTGATTCAGACTTTTTGCTAACGCTAGTATGCTCATAACTGAAGAAATTATTGGGCCTACTGAAGGAAAAGGCTAAAATACTGATAATACACCTGACCACAGCTTAGCTACTCTGCACAATGCAGCTATGCAGAAATGGTATGCTTTCTGTGTACAGCACATCGCAATGTGCAATTACTCTGTTTGTAAATACTGTAGTTATTTGAAATGATGATTGTAACCCTGTAATTGGATAGCAAAGATTTCCTACCACAGTCCGAAAACATGCTGTACAGAGTGTTCTTGAATGCTGGGCCAGTCATCATGGGCTGGGGTAGGCTTCAGGTTCACCATGATCCACCATTCACCATGAAAGCAGACGGACGGATGGATGGATGGATGGATGATTTTAACCTGCATTTTCATAAAACACATCAGTTCCTTTTCACTTCATGCATGTGTCTTAGGGTCACATTTATTTTATATCCAAGTACTTAGAGTTGTAACAACCAAACAAACAAATAAATAAGCAACGCAGCCTTTTTAAAAAACAAAAGTGATACCTGTGAGACCATAGTCCATAGTAAATGTTTATAGTTCACTTTTTTCAATCCATTCAATGTCTGGTCCAATGTAGCGTCACAGTGAGCCTGGAGACTGTCCCAGGGAGCACAGTGCATGAGGCAAGAGACCCCAGATACAATGCCAGTCTATCAGTTTCTGATACCATAAGTATTTTTGCATTACTATACTAAGATACTGAATTCTAAACTGAATTACAATTGAACTTACTATGTAATTACATTTAAGTAGCATTACAACCAAATGATTCTTAAGGTCAAGCTGACCGATATCTATCTACATTCATTTAATCATCTTGGAAACGGGAGAACACACAGAAACCTGCAGCTTCATTGCTTTCCTGACATACAGGATAATGCCAACAATTTCGTAATGCTGTGAACTATGTTTGGGAACTATTATTCACTGGTAGTTTTTTATTACATATGCTATCCAAGTCAGCACAAAATTTAATACTTAAATTCAGAAGGCGGGCTTTTAGCCATGTTGTAAATAGAGATCCTATACTATATTGTTAAAGCACACACATATAAAAATGAATATTGTTTAATTTAATTGCTACATCCTTCACTAAATCTAGAAACAGCTGGGTCCAAGCTAAAATCTCTTTTTTTTTATCAGATTTTCTCTTTACTATCCAAGGATAGGATTACAGCGTTTAGGAACAATGTCTAGCCAAAAGTTTTTGGCTGTAATGGCTGACATGACTAGTCAACAGTTTTCAGCTGACGTGGCCCCTGTTATACCTGGTGAAAACCAAACAATGGATCACTTAAGAATGTCAATTTATTGTTAAGTATGGCAGTCGTATGGAAATGGTTTTGGGGAGACTTGCTGTATCAGAAAATGAATAATTCGCAATTACTGAAGGATCTGTGAATTCTGCTTGGCAACAGAACATTTTGCGGGAAAGTGTCAGTCCAACCGTCCACGTGGCTGATGTTGAGTTTTAGGTGGGTCGTGCAGTCAAAAAGAGTAGTGAGTATATCGATTTCAGTGAGTATATCAGTATCAGCAAGTATATCAGTATTCTTTTGGAGGAACAAAAACATTCATGTTTTGAAATGTCCTAGTCACAGTTCAGCACCGAAATCCATTAAGACTATGTGACCTGAAACAAGCTGTTCATATTTCCACATCCACAAAAGCTCTACCTCACTTGTATGGACAAAAAATGTTCTGCTAAATAAATAAATGTTTAAAAGTCCATACATGAAGAAGCAACTTCTTGCAGTCTTAGCTGCTAAAGGTGGCATTCTCAGTAAGGCTGGAGGGGGTAGTATTATTGCACTGGCATTGTGTTAAATAGTAATAACTAGCAATCATCAAAATATATTTTGTTAACAGTGTTTTTGTTACCTAATATCAGATTTTCAAACAAAATTAAGTAATATCAGTGTCAAAAATATACAAATGTATAAAATCAAAAAAGCAAGTGCATTTTAATGCAACTATATTTGATTTTGAATATTAAACATCACAAATGACATATCAGCTGATAGCTCTTGGAAGAAATGTAAGTGTATTCACACTAGAGCCCTTATGAGATGCACTCGGAGAGTCATATTAATAAGAACTCCTCTCAATCCCCACTGGCAACATTCAGTGTCATAAAAACACATTAAGATCTCATGTTCTTCAAAACACTTTGAGAAGAGCTGAGATAAAAGTCAGCCGTATTTATAGTGATATTGATCTTTGTGAAATTTTGCATTTCATTTTAAAGGCAGACTCACTTGAAACTGCAGTTTTATAATTAGGATGATTTTTATATATAAATGTTATGTACACTCGCAAATATTTCCACTTTGAGAATGTATGACTGTTTCAATAGATTTTATTAAGCAGATCAAATACATTTCTAAAGAAATTTAAAATTCAAGTGTTGAAGTCATTACCTGTCTTTGTTGCCTTGTAATAGAGTAATGACCCAAAGCCAAAGGCACTATGTTAAAATTTAGCCCAGATTATATGCTTTGGATCAGGGTATTTTAAAAAGGGTCTTTATTCTAATCACACTCACTACCTGTGTACTTCCTTCTCCAGCTCAAAAATTTGCACTCTGTGGGAAAATTGCTCATTCCAGCATCATGAAGGACACAGGTGTAATAGATACACCCTGTCTGTGTTCATCACAATCCATGACCTTATTCAATAACACCAGACAAGGTTCTCTATTCATTATGCACACTCTCCAATTTGAAGAAGAAATTACTTTCAGATTGAGAATAAACGCAAATATAAATGCAGACATGCAGTTATACTTGAATGCTGCAGTGTCAATGATGAAATGATATGTTAAGTAATGGCATTGTTTTTGCTCTGTTAATTCCAGAACAGCGTACAAAGGAGGCAAATATATGCACACGCACACCAACCTACAGAATACTGTGATGATATTTATAAAATTTATTTGCACTATATTACTGCAAAAATATAACATTTTGGGCAGATGTTAAGAATGAACCACTGAGTGAAATGGGCTGATAGTGCAGGAGCAAAGTGCCCGTGTTTAAATCAGGTATTTCCTTTTTTTTGTCCAACCTCCGCAATGACCATTATATTTTAAATGTCATTCGCAGTAAGAACTTTAGGCTCTGGGACCCCTGCTGAGCGACTCGTTTTTCCATTTCCACACAGGGCGGTATTCATCAGAACGCATTTGAATGAGCTATCCTTCTGCAGAATTTGTAGATTGCCTTAGCAATTCATACAGATCTGCTGGTCAGAAGTATGCCCAGTGGTTGAAAGATAGATGGATGGATGGATAGATGGATGGATTGATTTATTGATTGACCAATGTAATAATTAACATGACAATTATTATCTCACTTCTGTGGAGTCTGCATGTGCTCCCTATGTGGCATGGGTTTCTTCCAAGTACTCCTGCTTCCTGAAATTGAAAGATTAGCTGTTAGGCTAATTGGCATCTCTACTGTTTGACTGTGCGTGCATGATTGGTGTATGTATAAACCCTATGAGTGACTGGGAAACCATACAGGGTGCATCCCAACCATGTGCTGCATGCTGGCTGGGACAGGTTCCAGTCCCCCTGCCCCTGTGAACCTGACCAGGATTTGTGGTTGGATGATGGATTCTTCTTCTTCTTCTTCTTCTTCTTATTATTATTATTATACAGTGCTGGTTCTTTGTCACATTGCTATATGTGTCATACAAGGTTGAAGGCCTGTCTCTTAGTATGCTTGCCTAAGAGGCCAGGACTTGAACCCACAGCCCTGGAGGTATAAAATAACACAAAATAAGAGTATAAAATAAAATTCTCTTTTGAAAGATAAAGAGAGATAAAACTCAACAGTGAATCATACAGCAGAAGAGATTTAATCACAGTTCCCTCAGTGTGGAAACAGTAACAAGATTTTTAGGTTTGAATGAAGTTCTTTTTCAGCACACAAACAAAACCATTAATTGTGCCACAGAAGAGTACACACAGGTGCTAACAAATAACTTGCAATGAAAGGAATGTTTTAGGAATGTCTTGTACTAATAGAAATCTTTAGTATCTATTGTTCTGCAAAATGAAGTTTGACAATTTTTTATTAACATGGGTTAACACAATCAAGAAAAAAATTGCAGATATTCAGTGAAATATTCATTTGAAAAGTTGGCAGGTCTCAGACTTAACTGTTTATTACCAGAATATAGTAGGCTGTAGATGATTTGTATCAATAAAGAAATCTTTAAAAATTAGTCACCAAGGATCTGCACTCAAAAGAGAGTGTCCTATACAAGACAGCAACAACACCACATCTGTTTATGTTTTAAAATGATTGGAGTCTCTCAGATTTTGGTTTTCTGTTCATTATACAGTACTGTGTAAAGGTCTTAGGTAGTCAAAGAAAATGATGTTTAAAAGATCTCCATGTTGGTGTAAAACTATGTAAAACTATTATGTTTGTAAAAGTATGTCAGCTTAGCCATTTCAAAACCTCTCCTATAATCACCCCAGTATTTGCAGCAACCACCCAATACACCCATGTATATTTTCACACCGACCACTAGTAGACCTCATATGACTAATCAATACCTCATCAACTTTTTAAATTACTATCTTTATGAGATTAATTCCTCTCCTGGAGCCGACACCTTATCGTGGTGGAGGGGTTTGCGTGTTCCAGTGATCCCAGGAGCTAAGTTGCCTGGGGCTTTATGCCCCTGGTAGGGTCACCCAAGGCAAACAGGTCCTGGGTGAGGA
>JAAGVU020000002.1:22509715-22521612 GCA_011763525.2 Mormyrus iriodes
TTTCGGGCATGTCCCACTGGGAGGAGGCCCCGGGGAAGACCCAGGACACGCTGGAGGGACTATGTCTCTCGGCTGGCGTGGGAACGCCTCAGGATTCCCCCAGAGGAGCTGGATGAAGTGGCCGGGGAGAGGGAAGTCTGGGGTTCCCTGCTGAGGCAGCTGCCCCTGCGACTCGACCTCGGATAAAGCGGGAGATGATGGATGGATGGATGGATGAGATTAATTAATTAAGCGAGCTTTTAATGAAATTTAATGAATATATGGAATGGCTGAGGTTCCCTTTGAAGAAAGCTTTGGGAACTGAAGCGGTGTTCATGTTGCCAGCTGACAAAATATCAGTAAATTTTTGGATTAAATATGAAATTCCTGTTTTTTTTTAATTGTGTTACAAGTAACTAGAAACATACATTATAATGTTAAATTGTGTTTTTTGTTCAGAGAGAATATGTACTTACCACCCAGATAAAAAATTTGAAACATTTCTATTGACTACCTAAGACTTTTGCACAGTACTGAATATTCTACAGGTGAATACTTCTTTCCGTAAAACAGTGTTAGCTTTTTCCAGGAATGTTCTTTAAGCCTTTGGACAGGCTTTCTACAAACCATGTATCAAAACTTTCTTACTATCCATCTGTATGATGCAACTACATAACTCTGTGGAGGAAAAAATGAAATAAAATTCTGTAGTTATATTTTTTTGGATTCAGTTCATATTCTTTTATTAATGCTGCCATATTTTATGACTGCTGCCCCCCACCCCTCCGACACAAACACACCTGGTCTGGTCTAATTATATGCAACTCAACAGCCAATCGTTATCTCTTCATTTACCCTCCTTGCACGCTTCAGGCTGCTTAATATAGGAACAAGGTTGAACCCGCGACACATGAAGAGCGACTTAGCCACTTTTGGCACCATTATGTGTTCGACTCTCTCGATCATTCAGCAGTTCCAAATGACGATTTAACCATCCTCTGGATAAAACACAATCCATGAAGATTGTGTTAATACTGTTCTCATTATGAACTATTCCCCTTCAATTGTTTTCAATCCATTTCTAACTATTATCAATATATTTTTAAACACCATGTTTTTCCACATACAGTGCTGTGCAAAAGTCTTCAGCTGCCAAAGAAAATTATGCTTAAAGACTACACTTCTGTGTCTGTCAAATTGTGTTAGCTTAGCTTTTTAAAAACCTCTGCAAAGGTTACCCCAGCAGACATCCAATGTACCCCTTGTATTTGATGACTGAACCACTAGCATAACATGTTTAGCTAATCAGTCCCTCACCGAGGTAGTTATCTAATCGTGTTAATTAATTGAATTGGTGGTGAAATTCAACAAATGTATGGAATGGCTGGGTTGCTCTTGAGGAGAGATCTGGGAACTGAAGTGGTCTTCTTGTAGCCATCCGTCAAGATATCAGTAACTTTTTGGAGAACACAAGAAATCCAAGGTCCTATTTAATGTTAGTTTGCATATGTTTCAGTGTTAAATTGTGATTTTTTTTTCTGAGGAAATATGCACTTACCTCTAAGATAAATAACTTTAAACATCATTTTCTCTGATGGCCTAAGTCTTTTGCACAGTACATACACAATTATAATTTTTAAACAAATTTTTTTGTCCTAGTCTTCATGACTGAAGAACAAAACAATACTTACATGGAGTGCTCAGAATCGTAAAGTATCTGCTCTGTATCTCTGCAGGGTTAGACATTTAATAGATATTTGCATGATAAAAGTGTTAGGAAGCCTTTGTTGGTTCCATAATTCCCACTATACTGTAGCTGGAGGTTAGTAAGCATGCCTGTGTTACACACGTCTTCTAGCTGTGAGATCTGAGGATGTATCAAACTCTTAATTGCCAAAAGCGGCTTATTTAGTTTCTGATCCATTACAGTTCCTGCCTATCACAGGGATCTGCAATTGGGGCTTTTTGATTCCTCCATGAATGCAAAAGCCTTTTAGATGAGCATCAGCAGTCAAGCTGCGAAAGGAGCCATAAGAGTAGACATGGCTGTTCTGTTTGAGCCATTATCAGAAGAGAGAGGCGCACATCAAAGAGATCACAAAGGGGCTCTGTGGAGGATATGCGTGGTATCCCTTTTACATATTTTATGTGAAATTAGAAATTTCTTTAAAGTTCGTTTAATTCTGTAGTGGCGATTTAGCAAGTAAGTCAACTTAGCAGATACTTAGCACTTCCTTTGAGAGTTAGAAGTGTCTCTGATGTCCTGGGACCATGAGACCATGAAGCTGACCTCATTCTAATTCAGTCTGCCATGCTGTGTGCTGGGAATTATGAGAGGTGCACATCCATAGGATCCGGCACCACAGTCGCCACTCACGTCGAGAAGCGGAAAATTCAGCATTTTATGTCGGACGCTGGTGCAACGTGATTACTGCAGCACAGCGGGATTCCTGCATGGGAATATTACAAAATAAGCAGTGGAGCAGGGAGTCAGCCCATCACAAGGGTAAGCTCTCCACTCTGTGACTCTGTGACCAAAATATGAATAAAGTCTGTTTAGTGGCAAAGTGTTCTTAAAGCCAAGCACAAAGCCTTTATTAAATTTTCACAGACCCCCATGTGTTTAACATTTCATAAAGTCAACATTCATTATTTCAGCGCTGATTGCATCTGCGGTAACCTGTCACTATCTCTCAAATTATGTCCAAACATATAAGAGAACCATCCTGACTAAATTACACGGTGATAATGAAAGACCTTGTAGGTATGCATTAACTCCCGTGTTAATCCACTATGACATCTCGGCATGACTGTAATATTATAAATGTATAAAACAGAATAAATTTAACTCTGAAGCACTTATTGCTAATGTTTTAAAACAACAAATAAAATAACAATTTAGCAGAAGCCAGAGCAGCAACAGATAGGTTTACTTTGCTTATATGCGAAAAGAATACCCAATTCATTTTCCAAGAAAGAGTTCCCTTAAAAGAAGTGAAAATACAAAAACAACTTTGCTTGCATCAGAGGATTCAGAAGAACTCCAGATGGTATTTACACATGGCTCTTCAAGAAAGTAATTCAAAAATAAATGATGAAGGGATGTATGCATTGGGAGAAACCAAGCAAGCGGAAGCACTTAACTACATGACAAAAAAAACCCTCAGTAGTGATGGCTGTAGTTAGTGATGTTTTTCTCAACAAGGCCAAAATCTCCTAGCTGATGCCACACAAGAGCAAACATATAGAGAAAAATAATCTTATATTGGAAGCCTTTCAGATCGCCTGGTCCAAGTACTCAGCTGATGAGTCCCTCATTGCAAAGATGAACACAATCACTGCCAGAGGTCAGTCACTTTAGGCTTAAACACGCTGGAATTCCTGCCTAGTCCGGGAAATGGAAGGAATGTGACTCATACCTAATCCCATGGTCACCATCATCTCTTAATAATATGTAAATTGCCTGAACCAGTGACACTGAAAATTGCCATGCCCCATATTTCATCTGAACAATTTCCTACAGATGTAGGCTCAACTTAGCACTGAAATCACCCACAAGCCCCCCACCCCCCACTTCTGATAAAAATGGAAAGAGACATCACTAAATACACTGGCTAGTTTGATCTCACCAGACTAAAATAACTTTAAAACCCAAATAAAATACTTCTCCTTATTATGGTGGACCATGTGGGAACTCTTCAACTAGCAAGAGTTTAAAATCTGAATATACATGAGAGACAACCAAGATGATGTCTGTTAAAATCATATTAAGACTTTTAATTTTGCCCTCCAGTTCCTCATCCAACTACAGGAGGCAATCTATCCTCAGGGGAACCAATTTCTGTATTGGTTCCTGCCAAACCAATTACAGCCATTGTCATCTGAACACAGCTATGCCACTCTAGTACTGTCAGGTCCCTGAACCATTGAGAACCTGTTCTTGTTCAATTGATCTTCAGCATCCTGCTTGTCAGACCACCCAAAAACATTTTACAGCAGAGTACTGGCCTTGCAGCTCTTGTGCACTTTTCCCTGAAGACCTTTACTTTTTTGTATAGCTCCCACCCTCCCCCCCAGATAAACATACAGCTTAAATCTTGAGCCATGTACTTACTGCATTATTTGTCTCTGTAAAATAACAGAGCGTGGCTTATCATAGCTGCGATCATTGTCATTACCTTCCCAGGAATTAAGTCGCGCAGTTTGCAGCGGAAAGCGGATCCCGCCTGAGGTGTAATCTTGGATTTGTCTGCGGGGTATGATTCAGCATTAAGCTCTGACATTGACATAATACCATCAGCCCCCGCTCAGACTCAGAATGGGCCGTTTAACAAGGTAAATGGAGATCTTATTGTTGATGACCATGAGCCATTGTCTGGAGGAGCCTCAATTGCTGCGATGCTGTCCCTACCGCACTCATCATTTCTTCTTGCCGGCCCATGACCTCTGCTTGATTATGCCATCTGTTCCCGCCCAATTTCCTCTCCCCCACTTGATAGCGCCCTTCAATGTATCCTGTTCTTCAATAAAGTCAACCGTTGATGCTCAAACCAAGGTTTCCCTTGCACCACATTACTGGCAGGCTGTGAACCGCAAGGCATCATTTACAAGTGTTGGTCTTCTTGTCTAAGCTGTCAGTTGTCATTGCTTCCGTTTAGTACAATTTGTCCCTGTACATCTCCCCAGAGGATGGGAAAATAAACAATAGACATGGATAAAAAATAAAATGGAAAAATGATTCTCACTCCTTGTGCAATATTTTTTTCTCTGTCCCAAGTAAAGAATGTATGTCTTTGCATACATACAAGCATTGAAATATATTAGGATTTTTACATTAACCTAATCAATCTGAAAACTATCATCCTTTGATTAGTATTTGCAAACTCCCACAGAATAACAAACCTTTAACAAGCAGGGTTTAAGTTGAAGGTAATATATTCAACCCACTCCTAACTGGTCCTGGTACTCAATCTGCCAGGTTTCATTCAAGTCAGAACGTATGCTACCACATCTGTTCATTTCAGCCAATGTCTCTAAAAAAATATAGGTATGCATTTTGATACTCCCAAACTATAAGTTGGTGGTATAATAGTCGAATATCTTCACTGGACTTTTTCAGATTTCTAAAGTTGAAAAGCAAGCACATAAATAGAATGAAATCTAACCTGGGTCATTTTCCTTACAGCTGATATAGATTTGACTAACTGTTACAAAAAATGAGTTCACTTCATTTTACCATTCAGCATATAAAAACTATCATATTGTACATTTGTTAACATCCAGACAAAATTATTTTTTGAATTCTAGGTCAGAAATACAGACAGAGTAGCACAAATTCTCTGATCATACCTAAGTAACATATGAGACAATGGGCCCTATTCTTCACTGGTGCAAAGCACGATGCAAAGTGATTTTGCTAGTTTCATACCAGCACAGTGCTCATTCCCATGCCATGCGCGCACGTCGTCAAAATAGCAAATTATTTTCTGCCCGCTTTCCACTTGTAGGAGTGGAGATTGTTAAATGAAGCGTGGCCGGACGCATTGTCAGCACAGTGCTATTTTAAGGCAGCAAAATAACATTGCACTTTTGACCAACAAAAACCACGTCAGTGGCACATTGTTAAGTGGTATTTAAGTAACGGTTTGTGAAACATCCAAGTGCACAACACTCATTACAGACACAGGTACATCCTTGAGGTGCACTAATGGTTTTATTTTATTTATTGCCTTTTATTTGAACATTTTAAAACACCATAAAAACTTTGGATTGTGTTTTGTTTGAACAAAGATTGCAATTTTATTTATTGTATAATTTTTTTTGCAAACTCCAGACCTAAAATTAAAATAAAAAAAACACAAGAATAATTAAGTCCCCATTCCCAGCCGCTGTGCTCATTCAGCAGTGAGCTTCTGTTTTCCCTGTCTTCTGACAACATTGTACTGCTTTCCACATGATCTAATTATGCCTGAAAACAAGGACACTTGCTTCACCTCAAAAGGCTTAAGGGCTGGTTCATACTTCTCCGACACAAACGCAACACTCGTGTATCCACACTGCATATGCGTATACGAAAACGTTCATAGTTCTCCGGTCAAGCTGCATACTTTGCACATGAGCACAACGTGTCGTATTTATATTATTAAGGTCTAACAGTGGCACACCTTTTCACTTTCCACATGATCATGTCCATTTCCTCAGGTAAAAAGCGATCTGGTTTGCCGGGCAAATGCACCATTGTAATAGCAATCCATCACAGACCATGCGCTGCTGCCATTTAAAGGTGAGGTGATGCGCCATTCCAATTGGTGCATTGCATGTTACTCCCAAAACACGCCTCTGAATAATTAAGATAGTTAGGTCAACTTTTTTGTGTCTTGTGCTGGTGCAAAGTCTGGTTTTTCTGCCGTCAAAATAGCAAAATGGATTTAGACACACCCACGTGCTTTGTGCTTTGTGTTAGATCATCAAAATAGAGCCCCATAACTTCTAAATGTTTCAGGTAGCAAATTAATTATCATTACACAATAATTTGGAATGGATTCTTCATATAAAGTAAGGTAATAAACACAAAAAGCATTTTTGTATCTGTGCAGGGAGTTCATTAAAATAAACAAACCATTAAGTCTACTTGAGGATGATAACAAGAATTAAACCACTGGAAAATGAGAACAATCCTACCAATTTTGTAGTTTTTTTTTTAAAGATGATGGATCAGAGGCAGCCTTCCCCATGAGCATGACACTATCCCCAAAAAGGCATGGAACAATTCTTATTTGTTTGTTATTTGATAACACCAAACCTCACCATTTGTTATTTGGTTTGTTCTGCTGTTTTAGGCAATCTCCCAGGAAGCCTAAATTAGGGCCTGTTCACTACACCCAATCCTATCCTACCAGCACAAGGAAAGTGTATCTTATAAACAAGTAGGGAAATGAATTTTAAAATGGGAGAAATCCTCTTGATGTATTGACAGGTGGATGAGATAATTTACTGATATTTACATGGATTAATAATATATGGATTATTCCTCCTTCCCAATAATTTTTACGCATGATTCTGAATATGATTCTAAACATGATGCATAATTGCTCAATACATCTTCAATACGCCATTGTATTTTACTGATTTATGAGCTCTATAGCAATAATACCAAGAATATCTCTTTGCATACACCCCAAACCTAGAATTATAGCTCAGGAAAGCATTTATGGGAAAAGATCCTGCTTACGTGCTCTAAAGTAAATATGTTAATGCGTTAATGTGTTATGCGTCTTTTTTAGCCAACAATAATGTCAAATAATATGATTACTGATTCTCACTGTCTGTCTGCTGGTAGATGACAAACCAATTGTTAGTAGAATAGTTTTTACTATATGTTTTTGTTCCATTTCTTGTCTATTATATTTATAGGGTGCAACATTTTGAAAATACATAATTTATGGAGGTCCAAAGTACAAGTGAATTATACGTTTTAGTCATGTAATGATAAATCTATGACAGTTACTGGAAAAACTGTTCCTACTATATAAATAAACACCTTAGTGTAAAACAGAGAAATGTCACTTCCTTTGTCTTAGATCTCAGCAAATATGATTTTTTTTGCTTGACATATAAAGTTTGGATGGTGTGGTGCCTCTGTTTAACTGCAGTGTTAAATGTTTTACTTTGACAACCTGCCAAAGTGAAGAAGTCAACTGATGGGAGTGAAAAAAGAAAGACTCATTTTCATTTGACACATCCTCCTAATAAGGAGGGAGTGGTGCGGAGTGTTTGAAACTGGAGTCTCACACACACACACGCACGCACACACACGCACGCACGCACACACACACACACACACTCACACACTCACACCGCTAATTTCTATGGCCGGTTTCTGCTGTTACTTTGTTTCACCAGAAGCTGATATTTTACGCTGACAGGTTATATTTTAGTGATGTCCCTAGGACATTAATCAAGGATGTTGCTAGATATCTGACATTGACCTGGGATCAATAATTAAGTAGAGAACTCACAAAGTAAGTAAAAAACACACAGAGACCTGCAGTGGGATCTAAGAGATCATGAAATCATTTAAGTGATTTTAATTGAATATAAATGTGACACTGGACAGTGGAGTTATTTTGCTAAGGTAAAACTGCAATCTCCATGGCATGGATAGCTACCCAATTCCTGAAGCCATGCAGAACTTTTCAAAGGGCAGAGGCTAATCCTAGTGTAATTGCATTCAGTTCCTGAATGAATAATTTAAGTTTAGTTGCTTTGCTAATACTTTCTTCCAACTTACAGTTTTTACCCATTTAGATAACTGAGCATTTTAATTTCAAGTATTCAGGTTAAGAACCTTGAATAAGGGCCCTGCTAAGACTCAGACTAGAAACCTTTAGGCTACGTTTGTCTCTTTAAGCTCTATGATACATACTACTCTGGATTCATTCATCTGAATTTCAACATCTTATTCAGTACAGGGTCACAGTGGGCCTGGAGCATACTCCAGGAATCACAAGGCACCAGGTAGGAGACATCTTGGATGGGATATCAGTCCATCACAGGACACACACATGGGCACAATGACACGCTAAGGGCAATTTAGAGCTGGACGTTTGCCCAACTGCAGGTTTTGGAGTGAAACTAGGAAACCTGTCCAACACAGGGAGAACGGGGTCCATGTTTCCTTGAACTTTGGTTTTGCTCGTCGATGGCTAACTTTGGTGTTTGGTGAGGGCAAGTGAAGACTAATGTAAATTAATTCAAACTTATCAAGAAAATAAACTACAAGAGCATAACTTACGGGCTTGTTTGGAGACCAGAGGTCTTCTGGTACCTAGTCCCTGTTTAGTTTGTAGTTGTTTAGAATATTTTATAAAATATATTGTAAATGCCATTTTATTTATGGGTGTTTCTGTAAATATTTCTTCCATTTTTGAACTATGACAAAAATGGGCCACCTCTTTACCCCCTATGCATAGGTAAGGCAAGGCAAGGCAAGATAAGATTTTGAACTAATTTCCACAATGCTGGATCATATGCATCTTACTTTTAATGTACAGGAGCAATGACCTGAATCGTAATTTTTCATATCATATTGTTTCAGCCCAGGGCAGATAGCGACACTCAAAAGTCCTTGGTTCAAACAAGAATATATGGCGAGCTGGCCATTTCACAGGAAAAAAAACACCAATAGCATCATATCAGCATGTTTTCCTTCAAAATAACCCAGGCCAGTCATTTTAAATGCATATGAAACATCTAAAAACAAATGTGGTGATCACATTTGAACAAATGACATGGAACATAATTTATTTTAAATGGCTAATCAGGAGCTAAGTGTCTCTTTCGTCCTCTTCTCTGAAAAACGTCATTAAATAAACTATAATCACTGTCATACAATTATAGCACAGCACTTCCTCTAAATGCAACCATACATACAATTTGAGGTTATAATGAACTGCTCCTGTGACTAATGTTATTTTGCATGGCTATGGTGATTTCTTTAGGAAAAACTGTGTTCATTGGTCCTTTGTGGAGAAAAAAAATATCTAGCTGCTGACAGCTTTTAATCAGTGGTGGAGCCCAATTTCCACTGAGATATGCCATGAATTCCGAGACAGTTGTTTTGTTTAAAAGAACTGGTTTAAGATCTGTCTTTGAAAATGAAAGTATCACGCAACAAGCAGCCCTGTATGTGTGTGGGTGTTGGGGAGTGTTGGGGAGGGAGGGTAGTATTTTGTACATCCAGAACATTTTTGGCATCAGTGATTTTGCAATGGGGGGCGTCTTTCCTTTTTGTTTTCTTTAGGCTATATTTAGATAATGCTTTGTTAAAAATTTGTATAAAAGGAACAGAAGCATTGTCCTTCTTTGGTGCAATAGCCCTCATTAAATGGTGCTGAGCAAGGCCGTGTTCAGATAATGGACCTTCCAGCAGCGTACAGTATAAACCAGTGATCTATCCATTCTCTATGTAAATGGTAGTCATAAATTAACTATGGGATACAGGATAACAAAACAAAATGAGACGCAAATCAGTAATATTAATAATAAAAAAATCTATTTGAGATATGATGAAACATAATCCCTTAATTTGACATGCTCCTTCTTGTGTCCATGCAATAGAAATGGATCATATTAGGCCTTTGCATTGCAGAGACTTGTCCTGGTGTGATGGTCATGTCAATTCCAGTTCTATTATACAACTCCATTGTATATTAGATCTGCATGGGTCTCAAGGATGCTAGTGAATTTCACATACTTGGACATAACTGAGACTTAGTAGATGAGATAATGTAATAGGCTGGTAATTCTGAACAGTAATAAAATGGACGAGCTTGCTTTATTCCAGCAAACATTGGATAACTAATTAATAGGCTGCAATGAAAATGTGCAGCTAGGTTGACAGCAATACACTTTGCAGTGGGAGAATGATGTTAGCTGCATGTATGCAATTGCAGTGTTGTCTTCGGCAATAGAAACGGATCTAAATTCAGGACTGGTTTTTGTGCATTGCAGATCTGTCATCACAAGGCAGAAACAGACCCATTGTAAATATTTTCCTTCTCAAGTCAAATTTATTGAATAATAAAGTAACATAGCAATTATTGAAGGGCATTTCTATCGGAGCAGCTCAGTGTACTGAATTTCAAACATGGCATTCAATTACTCTATGGAAATTTCCCTTATTATGTATCACTGTCAAATTGCTCTAATGAACATGATTCCTGATACGTAATAAAGCTTAAACTTAAACATAAGGGAACATGGGGAAGATCTATAGACCCATTACATAGTCACATAAGCATCAACTAAATTGTGTTTTACCCTAACGAAGACTAATAGCAATCCACATGCAGTTTTCATATTACCCAACAAATCTGCTGGTTTTTGGTCCGGCTGAGTTCTTTATAAATTAGACTTCACTAAATTGGATTGAATGAATGTTGATCGAATGAGTCACACAAATAAAGTCTGATTGACTGAATGATTCAACTAAACACTCACTGAAACTACATCATTGTGAGGAATAACGATAACAATAATAATAAAAAAATCACTGGGTTTTTCAAAATATTACTGGTTGTTCCCCTTGAAATTAATTGACAAATTCATTAATTATTAATGAAACCCATCAATACTATTAATTCATTTGTGGTAAAAAGGAAGAGTCCAAGTCAAGACCAGTACTTTGACCAGTACTTCAAGACTGAAACTTTAGGGGAGTTTGAGGTCAATTCTAAACTGAGACTTGGGGTTGGTTGAGACTGAGTCAAGACTGAGGCTTTTTTGTGGGGTGGGGTGGGGATCAAGACCTAATCAACATTGAGACTTTGGATGGTTGAGATTAAGTCAAGACCAATGCAGGTAGCTGGTCACCTTGTTTTGTCCCTTTATATACTTGGTGGGTGCCATTGTTGTGCAGTCAGCCACAGCATAGCTTATGGTTACCTCTGCATTGTTGCACATTCTATACTTGCTGTCGACTGGCTGCTTCAAGGGTAGGGAGAGGTGACAACTCTATTAAGAATGGAAGAGAAACTCACATTCTGTCTGTTCTGAAAGAATTTCCAAGATAGCGTTGTACTCTGGTACCATCTTTTCAAAAATGCATAAAATAAAATAACATTACACAGCCAGTACAATGAAGGTGAATAATGGTTTTATGGTTTATTTTATTATTTGTGTTTTATTTTATTAATGTGCATTATTATTTCAAGAGAACTACAACAATTAGAAAGTTTCTCACTGTGGAAAAGCTGGTTCGATATGGTAAAATATTTTTACTATGACGATTTTTTCATATCAGTCAATATTATTTATCACGATATAAATCAAGTCATTATAACACTATGTAACACAAATTTTGTTCCTGGACAAATCATGTTATTTCTTAATTGCTTATGTTGTAAAAGTATAGAAAA
>JAAGVU020000002.1:22528561-22557481 GCA_011763525.2 Mormyrus iriodes
CGCCCGCAGCCTCCGGGATAGGCTCTGGACCCCCCGCGACCCGAAATGGAATAAGCGGTTCTGGAAAATGGATGGATAGTGTATTAGCCATTTCAAAACCTCTTCCAAAGTCACCCCAGTGTTTGCAGCAACCATCAAGTACATTGCACGTATTTTTGACTGGACTGCTACCCTACCTTGTTTGGCTAACCAATGCCTCATTAAGTTATTAAACTAATTATGTTTATTAGTTAACTGAGCTGGTGGTGAAATTTTACGAATATGTGGAATAGCTAAGTTTGGGAAACAAAGAGGTGTACATCTAGCTATTGAACAAGAACTATCAGAAACTTTTTGAAGAACAGAAGTGTCCTCCAAAAGATATATGTTCCATTAATTTGGTATTTAATGGAAATGCTCCCAAAGGAAAGTCTTGGAACTATTACACCTGTTTCTATGATGGGTGATGGAAATATTTGCTTTTTTTTCTGAGCAAACATACACTTAAGATCCAAATAAACAGTCTTATGACTTTTCAGAGTGCTGTATGTGCATTTTCTTCATTATTACTGAAATCCTTTTATCACCGGGATAGGCTCAAGACCCCCCATGACCATGAATAGGACAAGCGATTACAGGAAATGGATGGATGGATGGATGGATGGATGGATGAAATCCATTTAAAAATATATTCTAATGTGCATAGTGTAAAAAAATGGGTACTTCTTTGTGATAGTCTTTGTACTACTGCTTTTGGGCCTCTACACATTCTTCACTCAATAGTAAGTTTATGTCATTCTAGTACTTCAGACTCAATTAGCCAGCAGTCGTTCTGCTGTTTGCGTAGCGTTTACTTTCCCCAGCTGTGCTAGGTTATCAGTTTAATGATTTTGAGTCACAAGAAATATAATCTGTATATGTTGTGCTATGACTATACATTTTTGATTCTTGAATTCTAGTAATGTTTGACTGTATGGAAATTCAGAACATAGATGAGTCTGATTCATATGGATAAAACATACTGTGTAAAGAAATTAATGCATTTCACTAGCTGGGTTTCAGTGCAATGGCATCTCAACCTTTAACGATCTGTTCAGGATAACTTTAAGCAGAAGGGAAGAGGTATTAGTGAGATGATTAAATATCACGGCGTGACGGCCTCACATTCCTCTTGGCCAAAACACAGTGAGTTAACGTGATTCTATGGACGTGGCACAGCTGCATAACCACGTGAGCCCTAAATCCCTGCTGACTGCAGGATCGCAGCGCGGCCACTCTGCAGCCGTTAATGGCCAGCACCACATGATTATTAAAAAACGGTCCGTGGGAATTAATCTTCCACTGGTGCATGAAGCCAGAAATAAAGAAAAATTACACAGACATTAAGGCACAATGGAAACACAAGGTTAACTGCAAAAGATGCTTGAACTTTTCAAATAAAAGCAAACGCAGGTTAATGAGTTCTGTAAGCTCCCAGGCCTGTATATTGTAGAACAATATTATAAGATGAAATTTTTAAGCAAGAATATATAAAAAGCTGTGTATGAAAATAGTCTACATTTTCTCCCTAAAACATATGGGTTTTCTGTAGTTTACCTTAGTCCAAAGACATGTTGTTCATTCGACTCATGACTTTTTTCAGTGACTGTAATACTGTATATAATGCCAATGAAGTGTATGTATAATAGCTCACATGTATTTATCCTGAACGACTATACCATGGCTTTTAAATTATTATCATGTCAAATATTTTCATATAGGTATTTAATCGTAACCCCTCATAACTTAGAAGCCGAGACAAGGTACTCTGTCCATGATAATAATGCTTTATTTGCCATTTGTACAGGTACATAGGAATTCTTTAATTTTTCCATATCGCATCTCACTCTGGAACATGACACATACATTGGCTAAGCGCCATAGGCTATGATAGTGCCAAAACCATCTGTCCACTGTCAGTCTTCCGGAGTTACTTACCCGATGATTATTCAGCTCATGATCCTACTTTGACTTAAGCCAGTTTTTTAAGCCCGTGTGTCATCCCCTACATCCATGGGTGGGAGGAAGTACTCGAGTAACTTTTGGAGCATCGATAAGAATGCTGTGATGGACAGTAATGAAAAAATTACTTACAAATAATTGATTGCAAACTGATTCTTTAAATAAAAGACTTTTTTTAAAATAAAAACCTGAATTATGACTGTCGCTTATAAAACAAATGGTTATATCTGAGACAATTCGACATGACTTTATGCCCACCCAGATAAATTCTGTGGCCCATGCCTACATCTTCCTAGGATGAATGGACAGTTGAACACTACATGAAATGGAAATGAAATATTATAATTTTCTATTGTGTCTGTATTTTTATAATTATACTACTAGATTTGTTAAAGAACAATTCAGTTGTTCTGGTATTTTATTCTGCTGTTATGCACAATAAAAGCTTATTAAATGTGACTAATTATATAGTGGTTTTGTGGTATTCCAGTGATCTGTTTCCCTAATGTTGGTGATGGATGGAATAAAAACGTATGCCTGAAATATAGTACAAGTGTTAGGCAGTTAAAGAAAAGGCTATTTAATCTGGGCAGTGTATATCTGCTTAGAAAAAAACACAATTTGACATTGGAACATATGCAAATTAGCAGTGACACCATAAAAAATAAACAAGAATTTCTTCTGCTGTCCAAAAACTTACCGATAGTTGGATCACTAGATGAACATCTCTTGGGGTCCCAAACCTCTCCTTGGCCAAGCCATCCTATGTATTTGTTATATTTCACTACCAGCTCAATTAATTAATTAACTAAATTAGTTAAATAACTCAAAGAGATATTAATTAGCCAAAAGAGGTGGAGTATAAGCCCAGTCAAAACTACTGGGCAAATACTAGGGTGACTTTGAAATGGCTAAGCTGACACACTTTGACAGACATAATATTATAATTTTACATGAAGATCATTTAAACATCATTTCTCACTGACTAAGACTTTTGCACAGTACTGTATTAATTTGTCATTCTGTGATATTATGTACTATTGTTTCATCAATCTGGTGGCACAGTAATGCTCTTGCCTCACACTTCCGGTGCTACAGGTATTAATCCTGATCCTGCTCTGTGTGTGAGGAGTTTGCATGTTCTCCCCAGGCTGCAGGTATCTCCGGTTTCCTTCCACAGTCTAAAGACAAGCAGCTACATACTGGATAAGCAGCTGGAAGATGTATGAATGGTTTATTAGTCATCGGCGAATAGAATGCAGATTGAAGAAACCAAGTTATCTCTCAGAGCTGCACCGTGCGCAAGGTCTGAAGACCGTGCAAGAGTGCGTGTCAACAATATTTCTGCAGCAGGTGCTATTTTGAAACATCATTTGCAAACAATGTGAAACGGAGGTAGGCAACCCGGATCCTGGAGTGCCGGTATCCAGCCAGTTTTCCATCCTACCTGGTCTGTGATGAACCACACCTGATCTCAGGCAGATAGTAACTCATCAGGTAGAACAGAAAACCTGTTTCATACCAGCACTCCCGGATCAGGGCTGCCTAACCCTGATGTGAAATATATTAAATACTTATTGGAAAATCTGCTTAATTCCTCTCTGTACACCCCTTATGTCTTTAATGCATTTTTCAAACTTCATTTCCAGTAAAGCTGCTGCTATTTTCTATTGAAGGCAGAGGTGCTGTGATGGATTGTAAAACAAAAAACACTTGCAGGGGGAAATTATGGATTGTATGTGGCATATGAAAATGGATTTTCAATTTGAGATATATAATCATGTTTAGATCATATCCATGTGCCACTTGTGTACTCTCGTTGGATTTGGGAGCAAGGTCACCACTGCCTCCCTTCACCAGACTAATCTGTGCTGTATTTAATGCTTAAACAGCGTATAGTACATGATTCACATACTCAGATTACAAATGGCTTTGCATGATTAAAAATATTGACCTGACTCTTCCTTAGAGTTCCCTCCTTCCCAAAGTCACAAATTGTTTTATTTTCCTGGCTATTGATATTTCTCTGAATTACAAGATAATAAAATTCTGATCTGAGTACATTACTTATTACTTTCTTCTCAGACTGTTGTGGTTTGGACAGACACTGTAGCGATCAGCTTGCCGTGGGCTGATTGCGGAAGACTACTGTGAATTACTGTCATATATGCCATCAACTACAAAGCTATTGCCTGTCAAATACTGCAAAGTTTAGGCAGTAAATAATTCACCGCTGGCATGGTGATTGGATTTCAGAGTAATTCGTGATCATCATTTATTATTTTTTCATTTTAATTATATACATATTTATTAAATTGTGCCTGCATTAATCAATTTATCTTTATAGGTAGTATTGTCACTTGGGAAAATGACTTGACACTATAAGCCCATAAATCGCAGTGTTAATAGTACTTGTCTTTTTTATCCATTAAGGCTACATTTGATGCTTTTTTTCCTACATAATTTTGTGCCATTTCAGGTTTAATGATTCCTCAGTGCTATTGCATCTGTGATTTTTCTGTTGATTTGGCCTGGGTAAATGCTGTACTGCCCAAGGGAACTTCACTGTGAGTTTATTATCAGTTTGCTGCAAAAATACATGGTACACTGGAAAAGAACACTTACACACACTTATAAGTGTGTTCAAGTGGATGACAGTGTTTACTGGACTTATATTCATGTGCAGTACTATACCAGTACAAATATGGAGTTCAGTGGGGGAAGTAGATGGGTATTGGTTCTGAGGTACAGGGATTTTGGCTCTAGATAGTGTGGAGAAATGCAAACAGAACCAAACCAGGGAGACCTAAACCCAATAGAGGTGGTTTTGGAGGAGTTTGACCAGAGAGTGAAGAAAAAGCAGCCAGTGAGTGCTCAGCATATGTAGGACCTCCTTCAGGACACACACACACACACACACACACACACACACACAAAGGGTACCCTGTTTTAAAACTACCAATCAAAAATTACCATTGTTCCATGAGGATTGGACAATACCTTAAGCAATATTTAGTTTTCAAAACTAATTTTTTTTTTTTTAACTTTTTTTTTGGACATTAACACCGCTGCTGGTATGAGACGGATACAGCTTATGTCGAAAAGAATCTCAAGTCTGCAAAATGTCATGGCTCGTCTTTATTGTTTTGGGGTTATTTGGCGACTATGTACCAAGGGCTTTGTTACAAAGTACCAGAGCATATTAACCAAGCATCCTCTCTGCCAGGACCTTCTAGCAAGAGAAAACTAACATGGAGCAGTTGAGTGACTAAAAATTAGAACTATCTAAAAGTGTATTTGTGAATTGACCTGAAAAAAAAAGATCGAAAGCACACAAAAAGCTATAATTCTATACAAAAGTTAGACCATGATATGTTATTTTAGCTTTTGCCATTGCATGATTATTAATGAATATAATATACTAATTTTATGAACAGAAAATATAGCTCTGTAATTTATTTAATATATTCTCTTTGAGGTATTAAATCACAATGTGCTATTAATTTCACTGAATAAAAATGTGTTTTATTCATAAGTCCATACTATATCTTTTCTATGACATTTTAAACTATTTTTCACAAGTATAAAGGTGCAAATTATATATCCTAGTATTATATACAATGTATTTTTAGTTCAGTTTGTTAATTGCTTGTGTCATTTGTATCTCCTCTGAAAAAACAGTTCCTCCACTGTTCTTTGTTGTGTCAGAGCAAAACTGAAGTGAAACTGTGATAATCGTGAATAAACCTAATAGTAATCAATAAGTAATGTAATTGGTTCTGAAAAGAACATGAATAATTAGCTATACTTGATTTGTTCTGCTATAATTGAGTAAACGGAGAGTTGGATGGAAGCATACAAACTTACTGCTAGCAGAACTGCGGAACCTGAACTTGGACTGCTGTCAAAAAGGGTTCTTTTCAGTCATAATTGTAGCCCATTTGCCACCAAATACACATGGGTGTGCATGAAAGGAGTGTTATCTGCACTAAAGCAAGTCTGGACTGTACCAAAAAGTCATGGGGGTCCTCTGAGACTAATAGAATAGGGTTACGCCAACAGGGGGATTACTGAGTAGTGCTCTGGCGATGTGGGGACCAGTTGCCAACAACAATTTTATCTGCCTTCTGCATGCGTGGCGCGCCTCGTCCTGCTGCTAATTTGTAACTACTGGAAATTAAGCATCACTTTGTTCTCGCTCCAAATTCCAGCCAGTGATTTTTTGCATTCATAAAACTGTCCTATTCTTACAAGGATTGTGACAGAACTGCTTTGAAAATTTAATTGAGCTGGTTAATCAGGCTGTTATTTTTTTATTTTATTTTGTTTTTTTAAGTTGCCAGTTACTCATCATGTTTATAACCTAAAATATATATTTAAGAAAATAATGGATGAGAAAAGGAACATATCTAATAAGAGAAAAAATGATTGGTTGTGATTATTGTGGAGTCATTTATGTTTTAGCATTGGGAAAGCAGATTTGGAAGCCCTGTGATCCGCCCTTCCCATGTGTGTTAGAACACTTCAAAATCCTTATTAATTTTTAATACCATTCAACCATTTATCACTGCACAGTCTATTTCCTGGCATAGTCAACCTAATTTAAAAAAAAAATAGGACACCGGATGTCCTAAAGGTTTCATTCATTACAAACCAATTTCTTTGAAAGTATAAAAATATATGTGTTTCTATGTGATTTATTATTTGAATTAGACTTGAGACTACAATGAATCACACAACTCATTTTGTCTGTTTTTTGGCTGGAAAATGCTGGAATGTCAAATTATGCTTTTGAGAAATGGGATCAGTTTGGGAGACAACGTAGTATGAGGCTTTGAGCTCGCCTCTGAATGTGGACGTGTGCTTAGCAATTGTGCATAACCTGCAAGATCCACCTCCAGTATTACAAATCACCTGCGATCATTTTCCCAGTGTGCTCGGGGTTCCTGTGGTTATATATGAGTCTAAAACTATTAACAGCAGAACCAACTGTTACGCTTGTAATTTTACAGGACATAGCAAGCCCTCCATCATCTACATTTGTAAAATATTCATATAGGACATTTGACACCTGCCAAAAGAATGTTCTATCCTTAAAAGAGAGAAATTCATATTATCCACTACAAAGGAACTCTTGCCATCATATAGACTTTCATTAAATTTGTACAAGGGAAGGGCTGGAGATGACTTCCTTTCAAGGGCATAGGTTTTGTTTCTACCAAATCAGCCCCGCCCCCCCCCCCACCCCCCCCCAAACACACTCGGTACTCCCCCAGTACTGGCAGGGACATGTCCCTACCATCCATACCTAAATCTACGCCCTTGCTTCCTTTTCAGTATGAGATACAGTTACATATATAATCAGTGACTTTGTAATAAAGTAAATTAGAATAAATTAAAAACAAATGTTCAAAAATTTGGCATCCTCCCCATTATTTTGCTTTGTTTGATATTTTAATTATCAAAAGTTTCATTAAAAATATGAACATGAGTAAAATAATGTCATTTATTAGATTGCATTTTCTAACAGATTTCTCCAGTAACCATTGTCTTTCAATAACTGATGATGACATTAGCTTTCCTGTTTTGCACTTGATTGTATATGATACCTCTTGCCTTGGGTTCTGTTGTCTTAAACTTAAATTGTCATATGTCTTTTGTTGGCTGTACTTTTATGGTGCTATGGACTATTGATACAGCTGTGTTGAGATTAGCCAGGATAATTGTTAATTGGCTGACATCAGTTAAAATCACATTATAAATTGTTAGTGCAATAATTGTTGAAATTAAATATCCATCCATCTATCCATCCATCCAATTTTGTAACTGCTTATCCTATTCAGGGTTGCCGGGGGTCCAGAGCCTATTCCAGAGGCTATGGGCTCAAGGCAGAAAACAACCCAGGATGGGGTGCCAACCCATCACAGGGTACACTCACACACCACTCACACAAACATGTATACCTTCGTGAAATTAAATATCCTGTACTTAATATTAATGGAATAAGAAACACATTCTTTTTACTGCACTGGAGCCATTCAGCTCCACAGACCCAAGAATGTTTCCCCCAGTGAGAGGGTGTTCACGGAGATTTATACCTATAATCCTAAACAGGGAGTAGTAAAGCTCTCCTTATACTGCAAGGTCTGCAGAGGATTTCTTTTGTTCTAAAATATTATGTAGGAAAAAGTAGAAATCTTGTATTGTTTTACATAAAAGGGTACATGAAATCATTTCCTTTTTCTAGTTCTGTGCAAACTATAGGGTTTCAGGAATACACAGTCTTTGGTAAAGAAGCAATCCCCCCCCTGCCCCCATGGTTGAAATGCCAAATAAAGGGCTTCATGGTGCAGAAACAGCCTTGACAGTCATTATAAAGGACAGGTCAGACACAATCCAATATTACTGCATTCTATTGTTAAAATTACTCAGCAGATTATGGCCTGTAAATGAGATAGCAGAGCGACAGGGCCTGAATAGCGACATTGCACTCATCCCCGGTGTTGTATACTGTATACTGGGACTTGCTCTCGTAGATTTTGATAAATACCTCTTTCTGAAGTTAAGCCTTCGAGTCTCAATGAATTTCCCTAAGGCTTCTATTTGTGGCGAGATTATGAGGCCTGTCCTTCACCATGAATTCATACCCGGTGGCTCGACGTTGCTGGCTCACTTCATTAATTTATCAGATGGTGACTAATTTGTAGAGGGAAGTCAGATAAGAAGGTATCCGTATCGAAAGCATGTTTGATTACATCGAGAACGAAAACAGTCACTCAATTAATAAAGCAGCCCTGTGATGGGAAGGGCAATCTCCAGCTGTGTATTACTGTTTGAAAAAGGCGCTTCTCTTTTTCTCCATATCACCTTCCTCAAAGGACAACACAAGGTCTTAAACAATGGAGTCGCTTCCAAGTCCTTTGAAACTTTCATAAAACTGCAGCGAATGGTGCTCTGCTGTGAATACTGATTAGGTATGGGGTTGTATTTAGAGGCATGATCCGTAGCAGACTCTGGTTAGAACAGATAACTAACTCATTTCATCACAGTTACCTAACAATAGAATGAATAAATAAATAAATAATCAATCACGCTGCCACGGAAATGCCATGGGACGAGGGGTAGCTGGTAGCTGAGGACACACTGGAAGGGAAAAAGGTTAGAGACTGGTTGAAGTAGGGAATTTTGGGCGTATTCTCCCCAGGGCAGATAGCAGGACCACTCAGTGGGTTGGGAGGCCCACATCAGATGGAGCATTTTTCCAACCCCCTGGTTTGTCCTCTCCGCTAGGCCATTGGACTGAGGATGGCAAGGCTGAGGACTAACCTAAACATATTGAAAGCACATCACCACTGTGAGGATGATGGTGTTACCTCATGAAGGCGGCAGGTCAGTTATAAAATCAAGAACAATATGGGACCATGGGCAAGAGGGTGTGGGAAGAGGTTGAAGAAGGCCGGCGGGTGACATGGGTAGGGTCCTGTTCTGTGCACAGACGAGGCATGACAGGACATACTGGTCCACTTCCTGGCATCTCCCAGGCCACCAGTATCATTGGGAGACTAAACGGGTTGTGGCTGCAATACCTGGATGTCCGGAGCCAAGAGAGGTATAAACCCCCTGGAGTGCCACATTGAGGAACTGAGATGGGTTGCTGCTCGAGATCCCAGGTAATGGGCCCTGCAAAATAGGGTTACAGTAGAATGGTAATAGGCTCTTCCGTGATTTTGGGCGCACCGTACCAGTGAGCGAGGGCTGTAGCCTTCACATTTTGAGTCCCTGGAACAAAACTCACTAGAAAGTCAAAGCATGTAAAAAACAGTGCCCACTGGGCCTGGTGGGAGTTATGGAGTTTCACACTGTGCAGATATTCAAGATTCCGGTAGCTCTTGAGCGCTTGGAGGAGGTGTAGGACCTCTTCCAACCAATTCCACCATTCCTCCAGGGCAGCCCTCATCGCAAGCATGTTATAATTCTGTTCGGCGGTAATGAATTAAAAAAAAAAAAAAAGGCACAGGGATGAAGTTTACCAGTGGCAGGGTTGTGTTGGGAGAGGATGGCACCAATGCCCACCTCCGAGACATCTACCTCCCCCACAAAGAGCTGCGACAGGTACAGCTGTTTCAGAATGGGGGCCGAGCAAAATAAGTTGTTGTGCTGCTGGATGGCGGAAGTAGCTTTGAGGTTCCACTGCAAACTCGATCCCTGGGCACGGAGAAGGTCAGTTAGGGGTGTAGCTACGGAACTGAACCCTTTGATGAAATACTGATAGAAATTCGAGAACCCCAGAAAGCATTGCAGATTTTTCATGGTGTGAAGCTGAGGCCAGTCTCGGTTGGCCCTTACCTTGTCCTTGTCCATCTTCTCCCCACCAGGTCAGATCCTATACCTCAAAAACTTGATGGTGGACTGATGAAACTCACATTTCTGTTCTTTAACATATAGGTGGTGGTCCTTGAGCCATTCGAGCACACTCCAAACATGAAGCACATGTTGCTCCAGAGAGTCAGAATAAATCAAGATGTCATCAATATCGGCAATCACATAACGGTTCAACATGTGGTGTGAAACTTCCCCCATAAAGACCTGAAATATGGACGGGCTATTAGCTAACCCATACGGCAGGACAAGATACTCATATTGACCTATTGATGTTATGAACGAGGTCTTCCACTGGTCCCCAGATATTATCCGAATCAGATTATATAGGCACTTCTGAAATCCAGCTTGGGGAAAATCTGTGCCGTTCGAAGTTGATCCAGAGCAGTGGGTATGAGTGAGAGAGATTCTCAGTGTTTCACGGTCACCGTGTTTAGGGCCTGGTATTCCATCCAGGGGTGCAGGCCTCCATCCTGCTTGTCAACAAAAAAGAACCCAGAAGTCGGAGGAGAAGTTGATGGGCAGATAATACCTTGTTTCAGAGCTTCCCGGATGTAGAACCTCATGGCCTCCTCCTTGGAGCAAGAGAGCGAGAAGAGGCATCCTCGGGGAAGCACTGCACCCTCCACTAATTCGATGGCACAGTCTGAAGTCTGCGGAGGGGGGAGCCCAAATGCCTTAGTCTCACTGAACACGTCCTAGAAATCCTGGTACTGGGGGGAATGGACAATACACCCTCAGGCTGGGGAATCTCCACTGAAGACACCCTGCAAGGTAATGATAAATCACACTGCAGACCAGGACCGAATCTCTCCCACCTTCCAGTCCACGTGGTGGCAAACTTGATGTCCATGAAGTTTTCTGCTGCTCCAGAATTCAGCAAGGCAAGCACATTCACCTACCCTCCGCCCAACATAGCAAAACTGGCAAAAACTTGACACTGCAAGACCACAGGTGATGAGATCATTCCTACCTTTGTGGACTCGGGGGTCACCTGGAGGTTTGCGTTGGACACGTCTGGATGGCATGTCCCGGTTCTCTGCAGTAGAGGCACCGGTTCTGTTGAAACCTCCAGAAACTCTCAGTGGGGGAAAGTGACACTTGCCCATGTTGCACCCATTGGTTAAGGTTTTGCTGGTCGGGACGTAGTGCGCTGGGGATCTGCGTAGGGGTGGGTACCGCACCGCTCACGTATGATGTTATCCAGGGTAATGGAAAGCTGAACATACTCTTCGAAGGAGCGTGCTGCTCCGCAACAGGAAATCAGCTCAGCTTTTAGTGCATGTTGATATAGCACCTGCAGGAGTCAGGCGGCCAGCCGAATCCCACAGCCAGTCTGCAAAACTCCAGGGTGAAATCCATGGCGGATCAGCTTCCCTGACGAAGCTGGCATAATGTATGACCCCAGCTGTAATCAAATACTTCGCTGAACGTGGTATGAAAAGCTCATGCTGATTGTAAAAACACACTGTTATCTGCCCAGAGGACTGCTGCCCACTCCAGCGTGCAGCCGCCTAGCAGGGAGATCACAAAGGGGACCCGGTCTTCATATCCATGATCGATATATAGCCCACATTGCATAAGGAATGCCCTACAGGTATCGAGGTCCCCATCATACCTGTTCAGCATTGATAAAGGAATGGTGTCTGACCACCAGGGAGGAGTGGCTGGCAAAAGAGAGGTGGTGGCTATTCTTTGCTGAAGCTGCCCCACCAGGTGAATTGCATGATCTGGGCCAGGGCGTCCTGCAGCAGAGATTGCATTTCATTTGAGTCTATGCTTTTCGGCAAGGTATTTTGTAAGAGTCAGAGCCTCACAGACCGGGGTGACAGTTCACAAGCTTTATTTTGGAACCAGAGCCAAGCAATCAGAAGAGGGGCAGGCAAAGGCAGGGTCATAATCAGAAGCGGGGTCATAACCAAGGAAGTCAGGAACCAGAGACCAGACTTGAATTCGGTGCACAGAGTCGGAGTCAGGGAGACAGAAGCCAGAGAGTCAGCAACTGGGAGTGTCTTTCTGGAGACGAGGACTTCACACATGAAGAGGTAATGAAGGGGAAGACTGAGGCGGGGACGGACTGGAAGGAAGCAGGGCAGGAGATGCAGGGAGATCGGGTAGGGCAAGCAGGGCAGATCATAGCTGGACAGGGAACACAGGTAAGTGTAAGTCTCATTGTAAATCGACAATATCTCGCACTGACTCATGGTTCGGGCAGGGTTTATCAGACAGCATCCAAGCCCCGCTGATTAGTGACATTTGCATGTCCACATTCCTTTGGGGGAGGCCTGACAGGGAAAAATGGTGGCACAAAGCCTGCAGGATGCTTTCAGCGGACATCACAAAAAATCAACTAAATTAAAAACACTTTGAAAGATTGCTGGAATTCAATGCTAAATAACCTACACATATCAGGAATCATACACAATAATTCACAATCAAATTTTAATTAATAATCAATAATAAGTAATTATAAATATAAATAATAATTTAGCTAATTGTTGCCGATATTCATCATATTAGACAAATGGACAGGCATATGGAATTTCCCCCAAAATATCTTTAGTTCCTCTTTTTTATAGATGAAGCATGTATTTTGATCAACATTACAGAATTAAATCTTTGAACTCTGTGGTCTTTTCACAAGTCCATTAATTAGTTAATGAAATGTCATCTCCCTGCTCTGTCATTGTAATTAATCTAAGGTATTAAGAAACATATAACAATTATTGAAAGTAATTAGCATAGGTTTCTTCTTCACTTAAGATGCAAGGCATTTTCAGCAGTGGAACAAAACTTGGGGGCAAAAAGCGGATGCGCCACTAATCATTCATTTAATTTTCAGTGCAGTGTGCTGGTTTGCTCCAGGTGTCTGAATTAATTATCATGTGGTAAGATGGAACCCTCCCCCCGGTGGAAAGAATCAGACTATGAATGGTTTTAATGGACCTCGGCTAAAAGCCCATTTTTTTTAAAGTTTTTCTGAAAACACTAGAGACATTATAATTATTCCCAAGAAACTTGCCAGCCTGTTTAATTGCACCGTTTGTGATGGTATAAGTTCTTATTTTTTATTTATTTTTTTTTTTTAAAGTCGCCTGCACCTGGAATTTACCTTCCTGTTCAAATGATGACACTGCCTCAGAACTTGCACAGGGGTCATTCATACCTCGAGAAAGCAAATTT
The DNA here is from genome assembly GCA_011763525.2 of Mormyrus iriodes. Classification (NCBI taxonomy): domain Eukaryota; kingdom Metazoa; phylum Chordata; class Actinopteri; order Osteoglossiformes; family Mormyridae; genus Mormyrus; species Mormyrus iriodes. Next base: position 22,542,104 of record JAAGVU020000002.1, read on the forward strand.
CTTATATTCCCTCTCATTTACCCCAAGTCATTATGGTTTCCCTGAAGTGTTTCATACTTAACTCATTTAACTCATGAGAATGGCTGTTCTGGGTACTTTTATCATAGATTTCAAAAAAATAAATAAATAATCTGTCTCCAGAAGCTCCTGACAGAAAGTTGCCTGAGGGTCCAAATGAAGGAAGGATCATATGATAGCTCAGTTGTCTTCAGCCCTATATTTATTTTGCATACAATCTATCTATTTTTTTCCAACAAGAGCCCCAGATAGTTTTCTTCTCAACTTCTCACTGTTAGTGCAGTACATGTTGATCATATACAAACAATTTACTAATTATCAGAGCCTGCAGTGACTCCTATCCACCACTAATTTAAACTGAAGCATTCAAAGTTATGCAATCAGCTTTACTTTAAATCACTTAATAACATTAAATGAGTATGTCACAGGGTGGTAGTAATGCCTTGATTAATAATTTTTCAAACTCTCCTGTGGGTTTAGCTAAAATATATTTTTGATTTAATTGCACAGCACTCAGCTACCCTGCCCCAGAGATATCAAAGGGGAGCTTATTGGACACACTTGAAATTCTTCCCCTATTTCCTGTAACCATAGAAACCATATGAAAGGTCAGGCTCTGCAATGCCTTACTTTTCAGGGGTGAAAAGATTTATAGGTGAAATTGCCAGAACTGTTAGAACAGCACACTAGTCATTTAGGAAATCATTTTTTTCTTTTTTGACTTATTTGTGCCTTACATGCAGAGAGTTGGTCATATTGTATAGAAAATTACAAAATCTTCACCATCACTTTAAGCTACTTCCTTGATAACAAATTACATAAATGCATAACAAAACAAAAGGGAATGATATTCTAATTCAGACAGCGGCTGTCCACAGAAATTCTCTGTCCCCCTTCCCTACAACCTTTTTCATAAAGGAGCTAATACTGCTGATTCCAATTGTGATTCGAAAGCATCACTCCTTACTTTCATAAAAACAGCACAGCCAGCTATCAAAAGTACTAAGGCATCCTTTGTCTTCTCCTCTTCTTCACCAACAGCCTCTCGGTGTTACTCTGAAATTCATTCTCAAGGAGGCTAGCTCTACTGTTTGCTCTGTGATATTTAAAAGAGATCCAGTCGGCAGACACTGCCCCGCAACGAAAGACTAAGTAAATAGTGAATTACCTGTATATTCCTCAAGGTGACCAAAGAGAAAAATTTTAAAATCTTGACTGTTTGTAACATGCGAAAATACTGCCCACAGAGAACCCTTAACTGCAGTTGGAAAAATACTAAGTATTGCAAGTCTTAGTACTTCATTTCCACTCCATATTCAGCACTTGGTCACCTGGAGGAAAAGCAGTGGCAGTAAGCAAAAACAGTTTTTGAAAATTATACAGCATGTTTATGCTGTCAGTCTCCATGCTATCCATGGGAATACCATTAGATATTACTTGCATATTACCTGATATTAAATTTAATGTAGTGAATTCTTGTTCTTATTTCCAGTGGGGAAAGCACAATTTGATACAGAAGTTCTGGAATTTCCATTTGCAACTTGCAACGGCTATGACAAGGTTTGTTACATTTCAATGGGAGAAGAATTTTTTTCTGCAGATCATGGACACATGCTGCCATTTGGCATTTCACAAACGTGGAAAATGGCTATTAGCAGTGTACAACTGAGCTGTGTATTATACGCTAATCAAGAGCATCTTTCAAGGAGCATCAGATTAACATTCAAGAGGATAACTGTTTTACACTTAAGTTTACAATTAGTTAAAAAAGGAAATGTCTGTGGGTGCCTGTATATGACTTTGCCTTACACACAGTTGGGGATTGAGTCCAGTCTTTGCACTGTATGTGGAGTTTGTATGTTCTCCCTGTAGCATGTGGGTTTCCTCCTTCGGTGTAAAGTTAGACTAATTATTATTTGAAAATTGCCCATAATGCGTGAACGTGTATGTGCTTTGTGATGAACTGACATCACATAAAGGATGAATCTCAACCTCCTGCCCTGTGCTAACTGAGATAGGCTCCAGGCCCCTGGACAACATGGTTTTATTGGGTGCTAAAAATAAGTATGATCGATGGCTTTAATTCAAAACACACACACACACACACACACACACGCACGCAGTCAGAACAGGTCAAAAGTTTGGACACACAAAATTATTTATATGAATTATTTATTGACCAAAAAAGTATTAAACAAAAATTTTTTAATTGTGGGGGGGCGGGCGGGGGCTCTGTGGCCTGTAATTCAGATGGTTACTGGTTAAAATCCCGTGGTTGACAGAGTGATCCCACCACTGGGCCCTTGCGCAAGGCCGTTGAACATTGCATACCTTCTCCCCTATGCCAGTTTCATGAGGTGGCCTCCTGGAATGCTCTTCCAGCTGTCCTGATGGAGATCCTACATATATGCTGAGCACTCACTGGCTATTTTTTCCTTCACTCTCTGGTCAAACTCCTCCAAAAACATTTCTACATTGTCTTAGTCAGGTGGCCAGATCAAGTGATGCGACACTATCACTCTGCTTTGTAGGCGGCTTGGCATGTCCAAACTTTAGGGTGGTACTGTATGTGTGTGTGTGTGTGTGTATGTGTGTGTGTGTGCGTGCGTGTGTGTGTAAATATAATTATAGTATAATATAGTTAATGAAGATAATTAACATTTTTTATGCATTTTTCAGACTAAATACTGGGGACATTGAAACACATTACGCACATTTTGATACAGTATATTTATGGTTTACTGATGAGTGAGTCACACTAGAAATAATTTAAATTGTGTGCTGCTATATATAAGTATTAGAAATTTAGAAATCAGGAGAAACAGTAGAAGAGAGCTTATAACAAGCTAATTCCAAATGTCGGGCAGTGACTGGATTACAGCAAAAGAGAAACACTGCATAGACTGATTTTTAAATACCAATTAGACTTTTGTAATATTTGCACATATATATAACACAAAAGTCAGTCTAATAATTTTTCATCACGAAAAACAAACAACAAAACTACAGAGGCGTCAATATCTCCTACTTGCTGGAGAGGATCATTTGAACATAAACAAGGCTGTGCCCTGCAGCTTATCTTTTTCTGAATCTCTTAAGTGTAATCTTTTAAGTATATGAATTGCCAATTATTAAATACCAATAGTTGTTGATAACATAACACCCTTTTTGGAGGGTTTTTATAAGTAAGACTTGATGCAGGAGGTATTTTAAATTTGTTGAAGAAAATCTCTGATAACCAGCCTGACACTGTATTTCCAAATTCAGTTTTTATGGGAACTGGAGTTCCACAGTAGTGTTATAAATTTAATCCCAATATTATTGCCAAACAGCTGCAATATTTTAGCTTGGAATACTTTATTGCAACATCTTCCAGTGATGACTATATTTCCTGTGGTTCTGGGAGAAAATAAGTATGATCGATGGCTTTAATTCGATATTCGTAGATTGCATTTCATGTTGCTACAGTTCAGGGTGAAAAACTTACTATTAAATTAAATTAGATCACCAATGTTATGTTCCTGTTCCTTGGGCTATAGAGCTTTACGGTGCTAATAGGGACAGCACTTGAAATAGGATGCCTTCTGGCTCTTAAAGCTACAGTATGTTTCTCATCATATATGATCATGAGTACCACATTTTTACAGAATAATATTCAACAGTTAACGGGTTCTTGAATTATACATGAACGCTTTCTGTCAGTGAAAGGGAAATTACTACATAGGATAATTACAGTCAATAGCATCTTTGCAAATTAATACTCACATGCTCAATAGATAGGGTTATACACAAGAGATGCAAGTCAGTGTTGTCAGAACAAACTGGTTATTACTCCATGACACTAATGGCTTTCTTATAAATCAGGGAAAAGAAACTCTATTCTGGAGGGGAATCTGGACTTACTCATTCCATATTATATCCAGGTTCCTTCTAGCCTTGTTGATCTCCAAAGAGTTCTCATAAATAAATAAATCTTAAATTAGCCAATATCTCCATTACTCCAGATGTCAAACATCGTCGACTGATGTCAGTTCCATACTTGCCTATTGCTAGTTTGTTGATTTTCCAATTCTAAGGACATAATTAGAATGTGTTTACTGAGAAATATATAATATCCCAACCAAGGCCTCTAATGTCTAATTTAACAGGCTTGCCTATCTATACAAATGAGTCATAAAATCTAGTGTTTGTCTTGCCCAAACCCCTAATCAGTATCCAGAATTCACGGAAAATTACAGCAGTATATTTTAGCGTGCTTTTATGCATTTTTTCATTTATCCAAAGCACCTTAAAAGTCAGTGCCTTCAAGAACAATAAGTGTTCACATTAATAGAAACAGCATCAATCAGCAGGCATGGTAACAAGTAATATAAGGTCATTTTCTATAGTGCCTGTATTACTCAATGAACTCTAGCAACTCACTCCAGTGATAGTGATCTTAACTGCATCACAGGCCAAGACATTTAAATTGAGATTCTAGGAATGAAACACTCCATTCAGACTCAATGGTCACAACACAAAACAAATACAGGGAGCTGGACTGATGGCCGTAACCTTCTTACCCCTTTTCGTGATCAGGGTATGGGGAGGTCTGAAACCTATTCCAGACAGCATAAGTTTCAAAGCAGAGATACAGGGGTGCTCACACATGCAGACACAATCACACACTATAATTTAGTGATATTAAATAGCATACCTGCATGTCTTTGAACAGAAAACCCATGTGGCACAGAGAAAATGCAAAGGCTACACACAGGAGGAGGTGACATTCGAACCCAAAGTCTTTGAGGTGTAAGACCACTGTGCCATGTTCACCAAAAGAGCCTACAAATATAAAATCTTATCCCAGCTTCGAAGTCTGGAAGACAGGGAGATGAATCACACCACAGGCGGTTACATACAGTATATCATCTTCAATTAAACTAACAAAATCAAAGCATTGTTTAATTAGGCATAGGCTAAGGAACTTTTCTTGTCATTCATGCATTTCAAAACTGGAAGAATAGGAGTAGATGAGAAAATTTCAGTAATACCTAATATCAGTAAAACAATGCTAAATTTATTTGGTGTAAATGAACTTTAAGTTAATCTGAGCAATCAAAATGAATTGTTTATAGGAGCAGTTATAGTTATTGTTAGCTAGGTCATCTATCAAATAATAGTTTGAAAGCTTAAAGCAAAAAGTTCATAGTGACAATAGGAATAACAACAAATTATTACCTCTGCATTATAAACAGTTAAAAGAATCTTTGTCTTTTCTAAAAATATATTGCATTATAATATACTGCATTTATTGTAGTATTTTGCAGGCTTTGTGAAACAGAACTTAACATGCGCAGTACATGAATGACTCCCATAGGCCAAAGACAGCCATGAGATAAGACTGAGTGACAGTGAAGTTAATGATAAAGTCAAGAATAATCCAGGATTGAGGATTGTACCTAGCTCAGGGCATTGACTGAAGAGCCTCATACAAAACTATGCATTAAAGATTGTCAGTAGTCAGACAGGAACACACCAACGGTATAGATTTGAGTATAGATGGTTGGGATATGCATCATGTATCTACCAATATTGTGGAGGTACTGTGTGTTTATGAGGGCAGGGGGTGTGGAGCTGATTTGGTCCCTACCAATGCTGAAACCAAAACTATGCACTTGGAACACACTTGTTTGGTCAACGTTATATCATATGACCAGAACCTGATACAGGTAGCATAGTGGCTCAGGGTTGAAATCCTAAAGCACAGGCTCAGTGCCTTACTTCTGGAAGTCTTGAAGTCTTGAAATCCTGGTCCAACATTCACACATTTATACAGGTTTCAAGTAGGATCTTTGGCTCCCACTGAAGACATGCAGTTAGGCACACAGGGCCGTAGTATGTGATTGTGCGTGCGTGTGTATACTGTATGCCCTATGGTAAAGTGATATCTCATTCTGGGTGTTCCCTCACCTTGTGCCCTATGTGTCTTGGATAGACTGAAACCTTGTACTGCATAAAGAGTTGGAAGATGGATGGATGGATGGATGGATGCTCAGATATATCTCTCTTATTCAGCATTTATCCACCCTTTTCACCATCATAACTCTTATTAAAATTAACTAGACATTCCAGCATGGTACTAACTTCAAGAATAACACTTTGAATAAAATGCCATTGTCTTTGTGTTAAATAAAATATACCTTCCTTGGATGTTGAGGTCTTATGTTTTCAACATTGGCTGATATGTTATACTTAATTTGCATTTTAATTAGTTATTAATTTCCTAAATATTGTATATGCTATTCATTTTCATGCACTGCTTTCCAAATGACTTCCCTATTATAAACACAGTAAAACAGAGTTTAAATAAACCTCCGAGATTATAAAGAATATGCAAATTATTTGCATAATTTATCTTTTGAAAAATATGCCTTTTCATGCATTGTATAACTGCATTTTTAATACTACAGTACTCAGATTCTTCTATATAATACTATGGGAAATGAATTATGTATGTTAACCTCTGCATGTCAAGGATAGAAATAAATCCATCCAACACAAAGTAAATAGCTGACTTTGTGAATTTTAATGATCACCAGGCATAATGAAAGGCAAGTAACACTGATCTTTCACCTGGTCATATTAGAATAAAGTTATATGTAAGGAAAAACAGGCTGCTAAAAGTCACAAATTGTATAGTTACATAGTGAATGGTTTTTATTTCCCTCACTAACAAAGCAGGTGTTGGTTGCATATGTGTAAGCAGTATATAATACGTAGTACAAGGGCTGCAAGATAAAATTTTGTTTTTTGAAGGTTAACTTCAAAATGGCCATGACCACACTGCCCCATTACTTTAGAGTTTCCCCCGAAATTATAAACATTTCAATGATGTCAAGACCTGATCTTGACCCTAACCCTAATACCCATATTCAGTATGTCATGCTGTCCGATGAAAACCGTCAACTTCAACAAGTGTGACTTTTTACTATAGATGAAATATGCCTATTCTCCTTTGCATGCTGATAGCGTTTCACATCTAATTGACCAAGGAAAAGTCGCTGGATTAATCATTTCAATTTTATCAACTTAACTTTGATAGTTTGATAACTATCTAAATAACATCATTGCTAATTGTCAATTGGTGGCGGGACTGGCACTCCAGCCACCATAAAAAAACTCACACTGCTCCATTCGGACTAGTATGGTGCGGAGGTATCACCCACCACATGGCTGTACTCAGGTTCTCCTCCCTGAGGTGGTTTGCTGTGTGGTGGATGCAGCAACGTGCTGTAATCAGCGCTTGCTCCTTACCTCTACCTAACTGTCAATATAAAGCAAGCTTAGTTAGTATCTTGTTGACACTGACATATGTATTGTCTTGCTGACAACAATTCATGTAAATGGTTATGTAAAAATAGGTTACTATTTGTGGTACTAAGGGTGTATTTTTATGTCGTTTTTCATTAATCTTGTAAAGTAGTTTCTGAGAAAATTGTTTTTTTCATGCTCCTGAAATAATTTTTGAAGATGTGTTTTTCATTGACAATGATGATATCTATCTTTCCATCCACCCATTCATCAACCCATCCATCCTTCTGTCTGCTAGCTGGTTATCCTGTTTAAGTGTTGTCACACCCATTCTGTATCTGTAATCTGGTAACTGAGCCTGCTCTGTGATCTTGCTCTGAGCCATTAGTAGTTGGCTCTGAATCGTATTTAAATAAAGCAGTAAGCATTTCTCTCTGCTTAGTCAATGTCATCGCTCTGAGTATGGGGTTCAGAGGTTACCGTGTTCATAGGTGTAGTTTATGCGTTACTCCTGGGTTTTTTCAGGGTTGATGGCATCATCACAGGCTTTATGGTTTTGGGAACCAGCATCTTGTTTCTGTGCTCAAGGTTCTGGATGGCCGGCGTCTTGTCTCAAATTTTTTGGGTCCCTGGTTGGTCATAGTCTTGTTTTTGAGTTCATGGCCGTGATTAGCTGAAGTTCTGCAGCTGATGTCCTAGGTATCTGACACCTTGTTTTTAAGTTTGTTGAGGTTTTTCTGTGGTTTTTGTTTTTCAGCCCAACATCCTTGGTCCTGGTTCCTGATGTTCCAGTCCTCAACATATGAGTCTGACCCTCATCCTGTAGAATCCAATGCAGTCAGCAGCCTAATGTCTCTGAAGGCACCCAGTCAGCCATCCAGTCAGCAGCCTCACTGCTCACCCATTTGCTGCAGTGTGTTGTCTAATGGTTTCAAGGAACAATGGGTAGAAAACCTGGCATTGCAGGTCCATAGCCCAGACAAGGGCTTCATTTGGACTTTGGTTGTGAAAGCCAGTTAATGTATTTTTTAATAGTACTCTGAATCCCTGTTGTGATAATATTTATTATTCATTATTATAATTTTTTTAATTATTCATTTGAAATCCAAATATTCTGGTGCCACTTGGGACGAGTGAGGAATGTATTAACTACAAATAAGGACATTCTTATGATCCAGTAGAATCCCTTTGCTGTGCAAAAAAAAAGTGCACACTGTTCAAATGATTTAAAAAGCTATATTTTAATTTATCTTTCTCTAAATGTCCAACATAGTATATTAATGGGAAAAATATTCTTGCTGTTCGTCAGGCATGAAGTGGGTAGTGCTGTGCTCAGCGGGCAGCACTGTAGCTTCCCGCCCCCAATGTTGTGGGCTCAGGTCCTACCATAGCTCACTGCATGTGCACTTTGCAGCTTCTCCCCTTTTTTGGCGTCAGTTTGCTCCTGTAGTATAAAAACATGCTGTCAGATGAATCGGTTGTCTTTACCTCACCCAAGTTGTGTGACTGTGCCCTAGGCTTCCTGCTCCGAGTCACTGCAATGCCACACTGCATAAGCAGTTATGAACTGAACTTGAACTGCCTTAAATGTTTACACAGAACTTAAAAATAAGCAGAGTTTTGGAGGTTTCAAATCTCTGAATGCTGATTTAAAAATTTTGACAGTAGGTGAGAAGCACAGACCACAGATATGTCAACTGCTATCAGGATGAATAAAAGGTTTGAGCTTCTGATGCTGAAAGCCTGATGATTCACTGAGCCAGTGTCAGTGAAAGCAAGAGCACTAACAATGTCCTTTACATTACAGTATCTTGTGGTGTTGAGAAAAGTGCACCACTCAGAAAGGGTTCTTTGTCAAACATACATAGAATGATTGTCTATTATCTCTTAGACTTGCAACTTAATGTTCAGAACTTTTTATCTCTAATTATACAAAAGACATGTAAATGAAACCCAATCAGATACCAGTCTCATGAGTGGATAGTTTATGTTGCAATTACATGCATCAAAAACCGATGTAAAGCTATACTCACCTTGGAAATTTTGATGCGGAAATACATCTAAACCTCTTATTTGGAACACATGAAAAGCAAAGAGATTTACATAAGGGAATTCACAAGGATAAAATGTGTCTTCATATCATTTAGATAAATTCCTATGATCATCGAGTTGGGTGTACGTGTAAGGAGGTTGTTACATTGAAATCCAAATTTGGGGCTACTGCAGTGCCCTTAATAATCCTTCCATCTCAACAACCAATCTATTCACCCATCCACCCGTCCCATCTTACACTTGCTTATCCTGGTCAGAGTTTCAGGGGAGGCTGGAGTCCTTTGATGGAGGCACAGAGCACAAGACACAACAGTGGTCCCCACAGAGCTACCATACCACCCCTTATCTCAATCAGAACAAGTGAAAGGACAAGTCCTTCTCTGAAAAGCAATTATAGCAAGGGAATGACTGAAAGGAGCTGTCTGCAAAATGGCCGAGTGGGAATTCGGCAGTGGAATCCCACTGCCCTCATTGCCCTGGAAACCTTGCGGTATATATTGTAATAGAATGATATTTGACAACTGCTTGACATTTTGTTTCTTTGCCTTTCTACATTACATGCAATGTACTTGTGCCACATGCAAGGCTTACCTGAATGCATACTGTCATTTTCAGATTAACATGTCATCTCTACATTTTATTTTTAATTTACTTGACTTAAGATGATTAAAAGTGTGGCCAATTCATTTAGCATGTGCTTTATCCAAAAGAATAAGGGCCACGGTCCTTGGAGCAATCTGCAGTTGAGGGCACTGATTAAGGGCCCAAAAGTAGTCTGATCTTGGGTACAGAGTCATAACCTGCAGTCACACAACACCCTTCGAAAACTTAGTTACAGGTGCCATGAAGTAGGTGGCTATGGCTTAACCATATGTGTTCAGAAGGTCAATAGGACCTTTTCCGTCCTTGTCAAGGGAAGTGCTAACCATCTCTTCCTCAATACCCAACACAGTACAGTCTCAAGCAATACATGCTATATATACACTATATTGCCAAAAGTATTGGGACGCCTGCCTTTACACACACATGAACTTTAATGATATCCCTTTCTTAATACATAGGCTTTAATATGGAGTTGGCCCACCCTTTGCAGCTATAACAGCTTCAACCCTTCTTGGAAGGCTTTCCACAAAGTTTAGGAGTGTGTCTATGGGAATTTTTGAACATTCTTCCTGGAGATCATTTGTGAGGTCAGGCACTAATGTTGGATGAGAAGGCCTGGCTCAAGGTCTCCACACTAATTTATCCCAGAGGTATTGTATCAGGTTGAGGTCAGGGCTCTGTGCAGGCCAGTCAAGTTCCTCCACACCAAACTCGCTCATCCATGTCTTTATAGATATTGTTTTGTGCACTGGTGCATAGTCATGTTGGAACAGGAAGGGGTTATCCCCAAACTGTTCCCACAAAGTTGGGAGCATGAAATTTTGCAAAATGACTTCGTATGCTGAGGCATTAAGAGTTCCTTTCACTGGAACTAAGGGGCCAAGCCCAATCCCCTTGGCACAATGCAGTCAGGCAAGTACCGTTCTCTTGGAAACTGCAAAACCCAGTCTTGTCCATCGGATTTCCAGACAGAGAAGCGTGATTCGTCACTCCAGAGAGCACGTCTCCATCGCTCTTAAGTCCAGTGGTGGTGTGCTTTACACCACTGAGTCCGACGCTTTGCATTGCACTTGGTGATGTAAGGTTTGGATGCAGCTGCTTGGCCATGGAAACCCATTCCATGAAGCCCTCTATGCACTGTTCTTCAGCTAATCTGAAGGCCACACACAGTTTGGAGGTCTATAGTGATTGACTCTGCAGAAAGTTGAGGCTGAGTTACTGTTGTTCCCAATTGCTTCCACTTTGTTATAATACCACTAACAGTTGACCGTGTAATATTTAGTAGCGAGGAATTTTCACGAATGGACTTACTGCACAGGTGGCATCCTATCACAGTACCATGCTTGAAATCACTGAGCTCCTGAGAGCGACCCATTCTTTCACAAATGTTTGTAAAAACAGTCTGTATGCCTAGATGCTTGATTTTATATACCTGTGGCCATGGAAGCGATTGGAACACCTGAATTCAATGATTTGGAAGGGTGTCCTAATACTTTTGGAAAAATAGTATATGATACTAATATTGATGTATTATATATGTTTATGTGATCCAAATAATTTTCAGTATTGTTGTTGTCTTACACGTCATTTGCGAATTTCTCCGATGTTATGGAAACCTTAAAAATATTCCAGTTTAATTGTTCACAGCCAACTCATGCATAACCAGAACCTCAAATGTCAAATACGCCAATGTGAAGGGGTTACTGTACATATGTTTTCTGTATGTACATATGCATCCTGTTTAGAAACACAAAAAGACAAAAAAGTGTATTTGCAGTAGTTTTAAAGCTCATTCATTCGAAAGAAATTTGACTAGACAGTTCTGACTGTGGGAGATGTAAATATTGGCAAGCCCAAAGAAACATAGAAACCTGAAATCACTGACCCGATGCTCTCAGAATGTTCTTATGTTGCACTTCTGGTTATTGAATAGTCTTAATAAGTTCTTGCTTTGTTAAAAGTTGCTGTGCAGCTCCTGCTCCAATTCTACTTGCACTAGTACATAAGCATTCATTGGCAGCTCAGCTTAGCCGCAATTATGCCTAGATGACTCCACATTGCATATTGCTTTGAACAAAAGTGTTTGCTAAACATGCAAATGTAAATGCAATAATGTCAAATCTAATCTAATCAAAACTAAAAGCTAAGTGAAAGAAAATGGCAAAAATGAGATCAATATTATACATCCTACAGAAATTTCCCCTTTTCTTCTCTCCCATCTTATCACATGCAGCTTAAAGCTAGCCCTATTTATCCATGCAAAATCCAATCAGGGCCAGCTGTACATTATTAATAGAGATGTCTGTCTGCATAGATCTTAAGAATGATTACTAACTTAGTAATTAATTTTCCTTCCAACCCTATGTTTTTCTCCTACCTCCAAATGACTTCAAATGTATACTCAATAATCAAAGATCACCTGAAAACACCTATCATATGAATATTAGTTACAATTTACACTAATCACCATTAACATTAAAATCACTTGCTTAATATTGTATATGTCCCCCTTGTGCCACCAAAAGAGCTTTAACCTATCGAGGCATGGACTCCACAAGGCCTCTGTAAGTGAGCTGTGGTTTTTGGCACTAAGATGTTAGCAGCAGATCTTTTAAATCCCGGTCTGCAGCTATGCAGTCCCATATACAGTAAGCTGCGATGCATTGTGTGTTCTGACACCTTTCTATCATAGCCAGCACTAACTTTTTCAGCAATTTATGTTACAGTAGCTCTCCTGTGGGATTGGACCAGACAGGCTAGCCTTTTCTCCCCATGCATATCAATGAGCCTTGGACACCCATTACCCTATTTCCAGTTCACCACCTGGCCTTCCTTGGACAACTTTTGGTAGGTACGGACCACTGCATACCAGGAACAACCCATAAGACCTGTCTTATTGGAGATACTCTGACCCAGTCATCTAGCCATCACAAAGTCACTCACATCATTACACTTGCCCATTTTTCCTGCTTCCAACACACGAACTTCAAGAACTGACTGTTGACAGGTGCTATTGTAATGAGATAATCAATGTTACTTACTTCACCTGTCAGTGGTTTTAATGTTATGCCTAATCAGTGTTTTGTAAGCTGTGTTCAAGTGTTACTAAAACTAATCTTTGCACTAATGCTGGACTCCTAAACAGATCACATCTGTGTGTTATTAAAATTAGATTCATACTACATTAGTTTGTATCTCAAGTGTTACATGAACTTCAAATCTGATTTGACTAATGTCCAGTTGAATCTGCACAAGTTTTTTATATTAATATTTATATCATTATTTAGATCAATGGCTGTCAACCAGAGGGCTGTGGCCCAGTAGAGGGCATCAGTGAGGGCCAAAGGGGACTGTACAAATTATTTTAAAAGCGTAGAAAGAAACATAATATTGAAAAAGCTAGGGCTGGGTGGTAGCCTATATCTAAATTTTACGGTATATCGAATTTTTTTTCAAAATGATGTAGAATGACAATAGCATTAATATCAATATACTTTGATTGTGCATTAAAATTAGGGCTTCATCAAAAAATTTTAATTGAAACCATTAGTATTCCTTCCTGGTTGTAAACACCGCAGGAACTTCAGTGGTGACAATACACAGAATGCCAGAATTCAGAGCTAAAATCAAATTATTCAATTAGCGGTGTCTCACGGGGAAGATGACAGAGAGGAAAGGCAAGGAAACATTGTTGCTTGGTTCATCTCATTTTAAAACATTGTTAAAAATATCGCAATCTGCAATATTAGTTTTATTTTGTTGAATGCTAATACCTTAAAATGAGGGTGTTTTTGGCTATTAAGCACAAGTTTAATGGTTGCCAGGCTTCTGATTTTAGAGCCATTTGCCAAATAGGTTTTAGATTAGATCATTTTTTGTTCATTCACCTTCTGTTTTCATAGCAATAACATAATCTTAGAAAAAAACGAGTGTTGGGTGGACAAAGTGGAGTGAAAACTTGTTTGAGTCATTATGAAAAGAAATTATATTTTTTTGGCAGTGTAACCAAATTAAAATATATTTTTATCAGTCATCATTGGCAGATGTTGTCATCAGTTCAGAACGCATTCAAGAGAAACAATATCATAACCTGTGTAGGGGGGGGGCAAACATGTTTTCCTGGATACAGGGGGTCCATTAATAAAAAAGTTTGAGAAGCACTGATTTAGATTATATACTCTATATATACCTCGACGTAGGTTCTCATTTAGTGTTTTGGCTACCTGTTTGCAGGGGCACCAAGGTGGGGGGGGGGTTGCTAGGATGATTCCAACATCCGCTGAGTGACAGGAGGGGCCCCAATTGGATTGGTCCAGGTTGGGAGCCCAATATGATTTGCTTTTATGGGGCCCAAAATTTGTGGTAACCTTTGCATTTGGGTTTCCTTTCCCTTATCTGTCCGTTGACATATACGACCTCAGTAAATTGCAGCACTGGCAACTTGACCCCCATATTACGCAAAAATATATTGGTTATCGGTATTGGTCAACATTTCCACATCGGTGCAGCACTAACTATGGGATTGTTACTACAAAGGGCACACTTCTGGTTTTAAAAAAACAACATTTCCAAATACAAGAAATGCTAAACATACACTTAAACCTTATCTGCTCTTTATTATAACACCTATTGTTTTTTGCCCCTCTTCTTGTCAAGTGATGCAACGCAGTCCTGTCATTTGTTCATACAGTTTAGGGATAAAAAGGAAGCATTTGGTATCATGCAACAGATCTGCCTGCTCAACAAAACATGGCAAAATTAGTGCCATGTAAGAATGAGATAGGACAGGAGGAATCGAGATCACGGTTCAGCCCTCGAATGAGATCACACAGGCTTTTGAATAGATATTGCGATTCAAAAACAATTAATTGCGCAGCCCTTAACTTGAAACCTACCCTGGTGGCACTGGTCAACCTGATTGGTCCTGGGAACACCCAGATGAAACTCATGCCCATCCATTTAGCGTTCACAATGAGCGATATAGTACAATATCGTGTTCGACAGGTGTGTGTGCATGGTTAGTTCAATCGGAGGAAAAGTGCTGTTGAGAGGCAAATAGATTTTTCTTTCTCTTTGTTCATTTGGTCTTAGTAATGCCAGGGGTCATTTAAAAACTGATACAAAAATATATAGCTGAGTCTGTATTGTTATTTTGTTGCCAAGTGTATTGTTTTGGGACTGGCCCAGCTGATTTTCTGATTTTGTATGGATTATATTGCATTGCTAATTTTGACAACTTAACGTTTACAGCTGGATAAAATACACTACTCAGAAAAAGTTAGGGATATTTGACTTCTGGGTGAAATTTATGGAAAACGTAAAAAGTTCACACTATAGTGATATTATATCATGAAAGTAGGGCATTTAAGTAGAAGCATGCAATGGTGATTTCCTCATCTCAAACAATTTATT
>JAAGVU020000002.1:22559654-22583380 GCA_011763525.2 Mormyrus iriodes
GGCCATTTTCTATACTTTTACAACATAAGCAATTAAGAAATAACATGATTTGTCCAGGAACAAAATTTGTGTTACATAGTGTAATCAGCAGGGCTGAGATAAGGCTTATACTGTCCATATATTATACCAAGGTATACTGTATTTCGATGGTACTTTTAAAAGCTGTTTTGAAATTCTGAAATCTTGGTGAAAAAATTTGTCGGGGGCGGGGAGGGGGGGGTGTTATGCTAAGAGTCACTAAAAATACCCAAAATACAGAGGGATATCATATTACTGTAATACCACCCGGGCCCAGTTAAGATCATCAGTAAGTTTTGCTTACATTTCTACTCCGTCATATGAAACAAAAAACTTAACAAGTTTGTAATTTTAATGATTCTTTCAAAATTATTTAGTATATATTTCAATAGCCAGCTGTTTTTGTGTAAACTCTGCATGTGCTTACGTATCCAGTTTTTATCATTTTCATTCTTGGTGTCGGACTCACTCACAGATGGTGCGGTGCATTTGTGAGAAGTTTATCTAAAATTAGTTAGAGAATAAGCAAACAAGAACTAATCACCAGAAGACTATTGCCTTTCATTATGTGGAAATATTTTGGATTCCATAGAGACGATGCAGAGCAAAAGCAACTGATTTGTCCGCTCTGGTTTGTGTCAGCACAACTCGTGCTTACGCCACCAACTTAACTGATAAACTCTAATAAGTTCTATTTGACCATAGTTTGTTTTTGATGTTTCTTCAACATTTCAATACGTATTGCAAAAAAATCACATTGTGTTTTTCAAAATGCTTCTAATATCATGCAGCCCTATTACATTGCTTCAGAAATATAGAAAAAAATAGTACATAAAATGCATTTTATCTGTGATCTTACAAAGCAGTTCACCTCACAATCAGTGACACTAAGGGGACCATTAACTTCACATTATGAGTCTATATTACAGCTAAATAATGTGCAGTCAAGGTCATGGGCATAATTCAACCTCATGAGTTTTATGTTTGTTCATGTGTAAGTGTTGTAGGATTACAATCAGGCATTAACGTTAAGGGAAATAAAGACAAGATAAGCTTTACAATACTTCAGCTTTGCATTTCTGCAATTTGTGGAACATTGATGTTTAACAAGAAGTTGGAATTCATTATCACCATGATCAATAATACAAAAAACACCTCACAATTGCACACCATGAAGAAAACATAATCCATTTTCAGACCTATAATCGGTGTATCACCCACTTTGTTAATGGCAGAAAGTAGAAAAATGGCAGGTTAGATAAGTCCTTCCCATGTATTAGTTTTACGGTTATATTTTTAAAATAAGACGTTACATAATCAACTCTGCATGTTAAGGGATGAATATGATAATGCTAATCAAACACACCACAGCAGAGTTGAGTCCTCTTCATTTCTGTGCAGAAGCTTTGCAGAACACTTCTGCTTTGCCCCATAACATGATGAACAGTATGATCGATGTATGTATGTATGTTATGTGCGACAGCAGAATGTTGAAGACAGTGACTCTTCCAGAGAGGAAGTTGACAGGCCTGTATCTCTAGCTACTTAGAGTGTTACTAGCAAGCTCATTTATAAGTTTTATGTTATGGTTCCTATTAACCTCTTGTACTTGTTTACAGTACTTGGTATTTGCATGGAATGAATTGCTCTGTGGTCCCATTTACAAAATATCAGTCCATGCATTTTTTCTGAGCCTTCTTCACAGATGTTAATATGAATGCTTTCATTTTTGAAATAGTTGGCTCTGTAATGCAGCCAGATCAGAGTTTACCGAGACAGGACTACATTTTGAGGTGCCAAAGTTGGTGAGTGTCACTCATGTGCAGAACCAGAATATATGCGCAGAGTTTGTCTTTCCCAACTCAGCCTGTTGTAGGTCTAGGCAGCTTCCAGTCTAGAGGTCCTCTTAACCAGCTTCATCTGGTTTTCACTGAGTTACAAACCCACATAAAAGATATTGAAGCATAGTGGGAGTGGATTGAATCGAGCATAGCATGACAGAAAGTTATTTGGGTATATTGGGGCATTTTGTAGCTTGTTGTGAATGGTAATATGTCACAAGCATGATGTGTTGGAGTGTAATACTCTGAAATTCTGCCTCCTAATATTTCCTGCAGTACTTTGTATTGTAATGCAGTCAACTGTCTACTGTATAGTCAATTCTAGGAATGCTTCTATGACAACAAGTGCAGGTTTTTTTCTCATACATAGATTGGCCAGTTCTCCAATAGTACATTAACTTTCATAATACAATAATCTTGTATTCAGGGGCTGGTTCTGTTTTAAACTCTCCATCTGAAGGTTTGGCTTTGTTTCTTGTAGCAATAAAGTTTAAAGTCCCTAGTCTATTCAGGGTACACTGGAGTACTATGGCAATTATGCTATGTACATGATCTAATCTGAAAGCTACTAACAGATTGTGCCCAGAAATAAGCCATATGCTCAAGGGTGGGGTAACCAGCATTTGTTTTGTGGACTTTCCTTTAGTCTTAACTTAAATTACCATATATATTCTGGAGGTTATTTGAAATAAAATCTACCAGATGCTTGTAATTAGTACTATGCAAAAGCCATAGCCCGTCATAGAAAATCTTGAAATGATCTACGTTGGTGTAAAACTATGATATTATGTACGTCAAAGGGCGAAAGCTTAGCCATTTCAAAGCCTCTCATAAATTCAGTATTTGCAAGAACCACCAGTACTAGTACTTTTCGACCATTAGCATATCATGTTTGGCCAATCAGTACCTCATTTAGTTATTAAGCTAATTTAATTAACTAATTTGTTCAGCTGGTGGTGAAATCTAACAAATACATGGCATGACTGGGATGCCTCTGTGGAAAGGTTTGGGAACTGAAACATGCTTTTCCAAGCCAATTAACAAGATACCAATAACTTTTTGGAGAAATTCTTGTTAGTTTTTATTGTGTTATTGTTAATTTGCATATAATCTGACGTTAAACTTGTTTTCTCTCTGAACAAACATGCACGTACTATGCACATAAATAGCTCTAAACATTTTCATTGACTGCCTAAGACATTTGCACAGTACCATACCTTGAAAGATTCTGGAGGTTTGTACACAAAGAGGACTGGACAAGAAACATATTAAATCTAGTCTCTTAGAGGTTATAGTCCTCTTTGGAGATACCCAGGCATATGCAAGTTAGAGATGAGCGGCATCAGATGATACCATGATGTCACAAACATGTAGTACTGTATGTTGAAGCACATTACATTTTGTCTACAGTGTTTGATTTGTAAAACCTATGTCAAGCAACATGCAACTGCACTGACAGCCCAGAGAAATGGCATTATCACGGCATCACGTCTACTTCATGAGAAATTCAAGGATACTGCCGACAGTTCTGCTGCTTCCAGTGAATTAAGGAAAGGGGAGGAGAAAAGATGGACTTGCCATTGCTTTCTGTTAAATGATATTGTTGAGTACAGTTGCAATTTGGATTCACATTTGTCTTTCTGTCTTTGATATTTTTCATGTCAACAAAGTCATTGTTAGTCACCTGACTGCTAGAGGTCACCCCAGATTCCTGACTGCAACAACAAACAAATGACTCTACTTTTTTTTTTTTCCAAAATGTGCAATTCCATTTTACAGCTTGGTGCAAAATTAAGAAATAACAACATGTCCGGGCTGTGTTGAGTAATTATCCTGAATGGCCCACTTTTCAGGCCTGATAGCAGAGCAGCAGAGATTGCTGTCTGGAAATAAAGGACGCTGCCTGTGAACGGATCCTAGGCCTCTGTCCACCTCCTGTGCTGGCTGCTGGCCCCACACACCCCGCTCTCACAAGGAACAGAAGTCAACCCCTCATTTAGTTAATTGTCTCCAGCCGAGCAGCGATGAGCTCCATGCCAGGACGGAAAGGCACAGCGGCGTGCTGCCATAAAACCATGTGTACCCATGGGAAACAAATATTTATAGCAAGCGATTGCGCCCATTTTTATTTGGAGTGAATTCCGCTGTACATTTTCATTTATTTATGCAGATTACACCTTGTTACTCCAAAAAAAGCATTGTTGTATGTAGCTACCCCACAGAAACAACCCTGGGAAAGCCTAGAAAAATGCTTTCTGTCTCAGAATATAATCAGAGTATAATGAACAACATATAAACCTCACCCATACCTGCCCTCTCTCAGGCTAGAAACATCTTTCCCTGGTTGCCCTTTCAATATAAATAGCAACACATACTGAAGACGGTTGTATTTATTTGTTTATGTAACTTTGTTTTTCTTTTTTACTTATCTGTCAGCTTTTAAAATTTCTTTCAGACTTATGTTTAAGGCAGCCTCTGCTATTTGGGAAGGAGGTGACCTTAAAATGAATGCAGGAGCATGCTGAGGTACACAAATAGCGTTAGATGGTAAAGGGCTTTTTTTCTTGATTTGGATCAAGCTCAAGCCTTTTATCCCCCGTCTCATTATATATATATGTCCTTCCTCGCACTTCAAGCTACTTTATAGAAGCTTCAAATAAGTGCAACGAGCCTTCGTACTGAAAAAATAAAATATTGGTGACAATGGATAGAAAGTGATAAAGTTATATAAATATATCACTAATATAAATATATATTTATATTAATGATAAAGCTATGTATTCTAAAAACATGAATGAAAATAACGTTTTAAATTTTCTCTCAGGACGGCTTCTCTTATTGTGGATGTTTTATGTTACTGTAAGAATGTTCACACCACATACAGCAGCTATTGTGGATTTTAGCATCTTTAAGAATAACATTTTAAAACTTTTTTCAGCTGACCAAAATGATTTTAATTACTAAACCACTCATAGGCTTACAGCAGTGGCCCAGCTATGCATCTGAACTAGCCAGTCAATAGCCAATGAATGACATGCACATGTTTTGTGTTCAGGAACACTAACAGTGATCATCTCATATTGCTAGCCATCAACAACCTTCAGGGGTCTCACAGATCAGCGAGCCCTTGAATCACAGCCAGCTGAGATATCTTGCCAAACTGCAAGACAATGGGAGCTAACATGCCACAGCTTCCAAACTCACCAGATGTCCAACTTAATACATAACAATAAGTACATCACACATTAATAAATAACAGTTTATTTTGCTTCAGGGCTCCTGCAGCCTTGGTCCTGCTAGCTGCAGTGTACATGCCCTTTTCAGCCAGTGCTCACCAAAAATTCCATTACACTTCAGGTCACTGTTTTGCTCAATTTGTGAAAAATAAAATGGGAACCGCTTTAGTTATTTTGTAGAAAAAGTGCATGTATATATATATATATATTTGCATTGAATTTGGGTGTCTAAGACGTTTGGCAGAATATAAATATTTTTAGACTGTTAGCTAGAAAGTTCTTTTAAGGCAAATAACATCGTATTTTCTATAACTTCCATGCTGTGTGTCAGTGAACCAGGACTGAACTACACAATTTTTATTGTCAGTAAAAAGCATTAATGCATTCTTGGAATTTCAGCATTCCTAAAAAAAGAGGAAAAATCTCTGCGGCAAGATGTATAGTATCCAACAAGATTTATAGTTCTCAGATGATCGAGTCTATACAGTGATTCCCTCTTGCTTGTGGGTTGAAAGTTTTGGCAAAAAAAAAAGATCAGAAGTGGGCAGAGAATATTTCACAAGAACATCTGAGATGAGGGGTGTTGCAAGATGTTCACTGTAGGAATGTGGAGATGCTACTGAAATCTTGGACAAACAAGATTTGCAGTAGATGGGTGTTTTCATTCAAACTCTATTGGAGATTTACATAATAGACTGAGCAACAAACTCCTACTGTGACCATGATAGCTCCAGCAGCTTCGTGATGCTACTGTTATCCTTTGGTCTGTCTCTTGGCGACTCTCCTCCAACCCACAAAGCAGGCAACACTCTCGACTTGGTATCATTTAGATCACTTTATATGTCCAATATATTGTCTACTCCCCTACATGTCTCAGATCATCATCTTCTGTCCTTCAGATTCCCTCTTCAGGTCTCCCCGTAACCCCCATGACAACCCGCAGAAATCTCCATTCTCTTTCCCCATCTTCCCTTTCCTCCCTACCTCTTCCTAGCTGTGCTAACCCATGTTCCTCTTTTGTCGAATCTGCTACCAATTACCTTCTCTTCGCTCTCCACAGCTCACTCAACCAATTCCGTTCTTTATCTTCCAAACCAAAGTGTGCTTCTCCTCCAGCCCCAAGGGTAACAGAAACGCTACGATGCAAACAGAAGAAAACTAAGGGCTGCGGAAAGAAGATGGAAAAAAACACATTCTAACCGTGACCTCCTCTCTTAGCGTTCTCTTTTATCCAAATTTGACACAGACTTAACCTCAGCAAAATCTTCCTTCCACAGATGCAAGTTTAAAGACTCTGCATCAAATCCCCGCAAACTTTTTGCCACTTTTTCTTCACTGCTCAAACCACCATCTCTGCCTGCATCTCCAGCTCTCACACCAGAGGACTTTGCCACATTCTTCAAGGGAAAGATTGATGCTATTAGAAGCTCTTTCCCTCAGATAGACAAGCCATCCACCTCCTCGAGACCAGTCACAGCAGCCCAGCTTTGTGACTTCTCACTACTTTCCCCTGAGGATGTGTCTCAGATCTTGCTGAGCAGAAACCCCACCACATGTCCACTTGACCCAATCCCTTCAAGCATACCGCAGACCATTTCACCAGATCTTCTCTCTCACATTGCATATATAATCAATAGTTCATTATTGACGGGCCATGTTCCAACTGTCTTCAAGTCAGCCATTGTCACACCCATTCCGAAGAAACCCTCCCTTGATAGCTCAGATGTCAACAACTACAGACCGCTGTCACTCCTCTCCTTTCTTTCTAAAGTCCTAGAATGAGCAGTCTACAATCAACTTAATATCTTTTTGTCTGAGAACGGGCTCCAAGATCCCCCTTAGTCCAGACTCAAAGCTGCACATTCTACTGAAACTGCACTTCTAGCAGTCTCCGAAAAACTTCATGCAGCTCATTCTGCCAACCTGTCCTCAGTCCTAATCCTTCTGAACCTGTCTGCAGCATTCGATGCAGTCAACCATCTGATCCTCCTTGAGACTCTCTCCAACCTTGGGATAGCAGGAACAGCATGGAAACGGTTTGCGTCCTATCTTGACGGCCAAACATTTCAGGTAGCATGGCTTGGCTCCCAGTCAGCCCCACGGAGACTGACCACAGGTGTTCCCCAAGGTTCAGTCCTTGGACCCCTACTCTTTTCCCTATACACTGGTTCCCTTGGAGAGGTTATAACCTCACACGGCTTCTCCTACCACTGTTATGCAGAAAACACCCAACTCATTCTTTCGTTTGCACCTCATGACCTCCAAGTTTCAAATCGCATCTCTGTCACTTTGGATAATGAACTCTCATTCTCCTTTTACATTAGCAACCTTTCCAGGTCTTGTAGATATCTTCTCCACAACATTAGAAGGATTCATCCCTTTCTTACCACAGATGCCACTCAGTTACTTGTCCAATCACTGGTCATCTCCAAATTGGACTACTGCAATTCCTTACTGGCTGGACTTCCACTAAAAGCAATTAAGCCACTTCAACTGAATCAGAATGCAGCGGCACGACTTGTCTACAATGTCCCTAGGATGTCACATGCCACACCTTTACTTCAGGACCTGCATTGGATTGAATAAAGATCCCATTTTAAAAAGTTTCTTGTTGTTTGTGAGGCTAATTTACCTGGCAACAAGTTTTTGTACCAGGAGTGGGGTTACTTTAATTCCTGCTAGGGTCTCCGATAGTCAGGATAGGACTAGGAAGAGAAGGGCAATAGTACACATTTACCGTAGTGGCGAAGAGGTGCTCGATCAGGCCATAAGGAGCGACGGAGACCAGTGAGAGACCATGGCGTACCAGGACCCGTGGGACGGACCTGCACTACCTTTGTTTGGGCCGTGCCTGGATTTGAGGAGCCTTAAAGTGTGACTTCAAGGGACAGCGCCGGAAAGCTTTTGGCTTTTGATAAGTACTCTCACCGCGAGACTCCACTCGAGATGTCGGTGCATACTGCCGATGAAGATGTCGACGTTCATGAACGGTTTAAGAAACTTAGCTGGAGGCATGAACAGACTTTAGCTAAACTTGAAAGTTTAGCAGGGGCGTCTAATAGGTCTTTGGTGTATGTACCTCGGGAACGTCACATTGCCCTTTTCTCAGGTGATACCAAGAAAGACGGGAGATCAGTAGATGATTTCATTGAGGAGGTAGATCGTGCTTTGCGGATACGAAATCTCAGAAAATATGTTAGAGACTACCCTGATTTTTCAGTGGTGGAGGTACGTGAAGAAGCTCTCCAGTGGGTGTTGGAAGAGCCTCCTGTAAGGGCCAAAGTACACCGAAATAGGAATAGAGGGTCTGATGATTTAAATATGGAGACATGCTGTGCAGTAGTGAATGCCAGTGAACCCAAGTCCTTAACACTAGATGATGTCTTACAGGTAGTGGCTGAGCAGGGGAAGCAGATATGTGAGTTAACTCAAGCAGTTAAGGAGCTGGCTATACAGGCAGCGGCTCCTAGAGTCACTGTAGGCTCTAAACCACGTACCCAGCTTAGATTTACTGATGACGGCAGACCCATATGCTTTAAGTGCCAAGGAGCGGGACACATTGCAAAGTACTGTCCAAGTAGACAACCGGCTAAGGCTACTTTGATCCCCGGCGCTCACAGCGATGACATACCGGTTGCAATAAATCGGGTGATTCAGCGAAAGCTGTTAAATTCTACCAGGGTGGATTCTTCGCACGAAAGGTTTCTGGAAAACGCTGTTGGGAAGTGGCCCGAGGTAGAGGTTCAGATCTGTGGGGTATCGGTGTCATGTATACTAGACACTGGCAGTCAGGTTAGTACAATCACTGAAAGATTCTTTAGGCAGCACCTACGGGGTGAGGATGAAGACATGCTCACAACGGCGGGTTGGCTCAAACTGACTGCAGCTAATGGGCTTGATATCCCCTATCTAGGGTATTTGGAATTGGAAGTCAAGACAATGGGCATGAAGATTTCTGACTGTGGATTTCTAGTGGTGAAAGACCCGAGTAACATTCAGACGTCACCACCCTGTATTATAGGGATGAATATCATCAGTCGGTGTCGGAAATTAGTCCACGCTAATTTCGAATCGTCCCGGGAAGCGAAATTAGACTCGGACTGGAGGAGTGCTTTCCAGCAGATACAAGGCCGCGAACTAGAGAAAGTGAGAATGGCTAGAATGGCAGGGAAGGAGACCATCCATGTACCTGCTTATTCGGGGGTTAGTATTGGGGTAAGAGGATGCCCGGTGGAAATAGGAGGAGGAAGACAGTGGCTGTTGGAACCTGGGAATATATCCCTGCCCCCAGGTATCTTGGTTATGCCGACACTGGTTACTTCCTACCAGAATTTGGTCCCCGTGCAGCTAATTAATCTCTCTCAGGAGGATGTATGGCTTCAACCCAGAACACGACTTGGTGTTTGGTCTCCGATACAGAGTATGAGTGACGATGTACCATGTGAAGTGCGATTTCAGATACTGAGCAGGTGTCAGTGGACATGAGGGATTCTCAACAGGTTTGTAGTCAGGTGGGTCTCTTTGATCATTTAGACTTAGGAGGTGCCATGGAACAACAGGCACAACTGAAGGAGCTGTCATCCAAATATTGGGATGTGTTTGCAATGGGGGAGGATGATCTCGGTTATACGGAAAAGGTCAAGCACGAGATTCATCTGACAGACTGAATTCAGTCCCTGTGAATCTCCCGTATCGTAGAATCCCACCAAGTCAGTATAAGGAGGTGAAGGAGCACATAGCTCAGCTCCTTAGGAAAGGGGTGATTCAGGAGAGCACAAGCGCTTATGCTTCGCCGGTAGTGGTTGTGAGGAAACCAGATGGTAGTATTAGGCTTTGTATTGATTGCTGGAAGCTCAATCAGAAAACGAGAAAAGACGCTATTCCATTACCACGGATTGAAGAAAGTTTTTATGCTCTGCGTGGTGCTAAGTTCTTCTCTAGCATTGATCTGGCGAGTGGATGCCACCAAGTGGCAGTAGCGGATCACGATAGGCATAAGACGGCTTTTGTAACACCCTTCGTGTTATTCAAGCACTGTAGGATGCCAATGGGGCTGTGTAATGGACCGGCGACTTTCTAGAGGTTAATGCAGGCAACTAAGAATGATCTAATTTTCCAAATGATGTTAGTCTATCTGGATGATATATTGGTGTTTTCTAGCACATTCACAGAGCATCTAGACAGGTTAGATGTAGTATTGAGGCGTCTCCAGGAGACAGGCCTGAAGGTAAAAGTGGAGAAATGACACTTTTTGCAACAGAAAGTGATCTTCTTGGGACACCAGATCTCAGCGGAAGGGATTGCAACTGACCCTCATAAGATTGCAGCCGTAAGTGAATAGCCTGTGCCTACAACTCTAAAAGGATTGAGATCCTTTCTGGGTTTTTGTGGGTATTATGGGAGGTTTTCGTAAAGGGATTTTCTAAGGTAGCTGGACCATTGCATGACGTGGTGAAACTGTGTATGAACACGGGTTCTCCAGCTAAAGTAAACCAAACACTGATTAGTTTGTGGAATCCAGAATGTCAGTCTGCTTTCGAAGCATTGAAAGAGCAACTGACTAGTGCACCAGTTCTTGGCTTTGCTGATTTTAGGTCTCCATTTATCATTGAGACCGATGCTAGTAGTCATGAACTAGGAGCGGTTCTTTACCAGCAACAAGAGAGTAAACGAAGGGTAATCGCATATGCGAGTAGGAGGCTACAGGATGCGGAAAGAAATGACAAGAATTATAGCAGCATGAAACTGGAGGTGTTGGCCTTGAAATAGGCAGTTACTGATAAGTTCAGGAGTTATCTCCTGGGGTCAAAGTTCAAGGTGATGACAGATAATAACCTATTGTGTCACTTAAATACTGCTAAACTAGGTGCAATGACACAGAGGTGGATGGCGCAGTTAGCTGCTTTTGATTTTGAAGTGCAGTATTGTCCAGGCCAGCATAACGTAGCTGCTGATGCCCTCTGTAGGCAGCCATTAGCAGGGGAGCCTGAACCAGATCCGGAGGATGCGGATTTTGATAACTGCGTTGTCATCTGTAATGCAGTTAACAGCGGGACCAGGCTGGATCCAGACTTAGTGACTGCTGGGATGGAGAGATACCAGATCAGGCAAGTTCGAGCGATGGAAGTAGTAGGGTCAACGGTTAGTGAGACTCAAGGAAACACATTGACTTTGCCAGGATATTCGAAGGAACAGCTTCGTGAGTTCCAGAAACAAGATTCTACTTTGAGTGTATTTAGAACCTTTTGGGATAAAAAATGTAAGCCAGATGGCAAAGAAAGACGAAGCTTGTCTAAATCTGTTTTATTGTTGTTAAAACAGTGGGAGCGTATAATAGATCGGGAAGGACTGTCATATCGGGTAACAGAGGATTTGAGGCATGGTGTGTGTCACCAGTTGCTTATTCCAGAATGCATGAAAACCCAAGTGATGGAAAGTGTGCATGATGCAATGGGGCATCAAGGTGTTGAGAGAACTTTGCAGCTGTTGAGGAGGCGAGGTTTTTGGGCTGGGATGTATGGGGAAGTGGAACAGTGGATAAAGAAATGTCAGCGTTGTGTCCTAACGAAAATGCCCCTGCCCAAAATTCACCCCCCGATGAAGTCTTTTCTGGCGAGTCGACCGCTAGAAGTGGTTGCGATAGACTTCACTTTGCTGGAACCAGCCTCAGATGGGCAAGAGCATGTGTTAGTGATTACTGACTTTTCCACTAAGTTTACACAGGCTTTCCCAACCCAGGATCAAAAAGCTGATACCACAGCCAAAGTTCTTTTGCGAGAGCGGTCCATGCGATATGGTGTGCCAGAGTGGTTACACTCTGACCAAGGCCGGAATTTTGAGAGTGAGGTTATAACTGAGCATTGTAAGTTGTATGGTGTAAAAAAGATCCGCACTACACCCCATCATCCGATGGGTAATGCGCAGTGTGAGCGGTTTAATAGAACACTGCATGAGCTGTTGCGTACACTTCCCCCGGAGAAGAAGAGGCAGTGGCCTGTCCATTTGCCAGAGTTAGTGTATGCGTGCAATGTCACCCCTCATTCGACGACGAGGTATTCGCTGTACTATTTACTGTTTGGTGTGGAGGCTCATTTACCTGTCGATGCCTTGCTAGGACGGGAGACACCCAATAATGTGAACAGTGACTGGTTGGCGGTGCATCAGAGAAGGCTGAGGGAGGCTCATGCCCGAGCTAAGGAATATTTTGAGGATAATGGAACTGGTTGGGGGAGGACTGTTGAAACATGTGAATAGAGTTGATATTAGACCGATGATGCACGCCGATGTGCCTACCTTGGAAAAAAGGGAATGGGATCTTACACCTAAGGTAGTGATACAGCAAAATGCTTATATGGACTCTGAAGGTGATGAGAATGGAGTGCTTGTTGATGAGTTAGCAAGTGAAATACAGACCCTGAACCCGATTTCACACTTGGGATCTCCTAGGGTGGAGACAGACTTGGACATGTGTGACTCTCAAGTTGAGATTGAGAGGGACCCAGAGGTGATTGAATCGGATTGGGTTTCTGGGGAAAGGGGGGTGCCTATTCCTGCTCTTCGCCGAAGCCAGAGACAGAATGCGGGACAACACTCTAACCTGCACCATGAGCCTAGATCAGTATTGGATTCCGTGTCATTGAACCCAACAGTAGTTTCCCAGATCATAGCCGATCTAGGAGCAGTTTTCTTTAGGGAAGCTTTAAAAGAAGTGAAGCATTCATCCCTGATCACTGGGGACAGTGATGGGTAAGCAGGGGAGAATGTAACGGGGTCAAGAGGAAGATCTATTCTCTACAAGAACGGGATTGTGCGGAGTGATGTCATCACGCTGCGTAAGAAGGAAGTGGGTTTCTTTTTTTTGTTTTCTGAGCGGGTGAGCACGAGGTTGCTGGAAGGGAGGAATCCTCTACCAGTTGGACCCAGAAGTGGGTGCGTTTGGGGCAATTCCTGACATTTAGGTAACCTGAGGGATTGTGTGCTCGGAAGCTTGCGGTTTTACCAGGTTTATGTTTAAGAAAACCGTGGATGACCGTGGATTGGGGTTAGCTGCAGAGCGGCGGACTGGGTGAATTCAGCTGGCGAGGTGGCTGGATGATGGTTTAGTGGTAAAGAATCTCCATGTGTGAAGAAACCACAAGTGTGAGTTGTAAGTATAGCAATTCAAGGAAGTGTGCAGTACTTAAGGGGTGTTAGTGGCGTATTCATTTGTATCTACTTAATGTGTCTGGTGTTTCAATGACCAGGTTATGGCCACTATGGTAAAAAGTGTACTGGGGTACTGGGATCCAGTATAAAAAAAACGTGCACTAGGGATTAACGGAAGGCCGGGGGGTGTACAGGGACTAAGGGGGTTAAATAATTTCTTTTGTGACTGAATTGTGACTGAATTGTGACCGTAGTTCAGAACGGATGTTTACTAAGGGTTCTGGGTGGGTTAAATTTGGGTTTCTTCAGTAAGCTACCCCACTTCACATCTCTGATCATCCCTTGGTATCCTTTACCATCACCCTACCTAATCTCATCTCAACACAAATCTATTTTCTTACCATACTTTGTTGTCTGATGTGAATGCTGCTAAGACGGCCTTCTTCAAGGAAAAGCTGGAAATCTCTGTATAGCGTCCTCGCAAACCCCATAACAACTTTTCATCATTACTTAACCCGCCGACACCTCCTGCTTAGTCCTCCCTGACCCCCAAAGACTTTGCCAACTTCTTCAAAGAGAACCCGCTCTGAATAGGGATCAGCAACTACCGACCGGTATCATTTTTAATTTTTCTTTCAAAAATCCTTGAATGCACAGTTTACAATCAACTGTCTCTTTATCTCTCTCAGAACAACCTCCATGATCCTAACCAATCTGGCTTCAAAGCAACACATACCACAGAGATTGCCCTCTTGGCTGTCACTGAGAAGCTACATGTGACCAGAGTTGCTAAACTATCATCTGTACTCATTCTCCTTGACCTTTCATCAGCATTCAATGCAGTCAAATATAAGACTCTCTTGTCCATCCTTATGAGTCTTGGAATCCGTGGCTCAGCATGGCAAAGGCTTGCTTCCTACCTCAAAGGTCAGTCATATCAAGTGAAATGGAAGAGATCCACATCTACTCCATACAGACTCTTCACTGGCGTCCCTCATGGCTCAGTCCTTGGTCCTCTTCTGTTCTCCCTCTATACTAGATCTCTTAGTGAGGTCATATACTCACATAGGTTCTTATATCACTGCTATGCAAGTAACACTCAACTCACTCAACATATCCTCTCCTTTCCTCCCTCAGGCATTCAAGTCTCCACTCGAATCTCTGCATGTCTGGCAGACATCTCATCATGGATGACAACTCATCAGCTGAAACTCAACCCCAGCAAACTTGAACTGCTGTTCATTCCAGCTGATTCATCCCCACACCTGGATCTTGTGATCTCCCTGGGCAACTCTCTGATTTGTCCATCAGTCACTGCTTGCAACGTTGGGGTAACCATGGACAATCTCCTGTACTGTTCCTCTTACATTACTAATTTTTCCCCCTCATGTCAATTTCTCCTCTTCAACATGAGAAGGGTTCATCCATTTCTTTCCACACATGCCATTCAGGTATTTGTTCAATCCCTTGTCATCTCAAGATTTGACTACTGTAACTCACTCCCAGCAAGTCTTCCTCTGAGTGCCATTTGTCCTCTGTAACTGATCCAAAATGCAGCTTCCCAGGTTCTCCCACACCACGCCATTGTTACGCTCACCTACAAAGCCAGAAATGGACCAGCGCCCTCCTACCTAAAAGAACTGATTACACCCTGCACTGCACCATAATCCCTCCGATCCTCCATGCCCACTCAACTGGTCCCACCATCTCTCAAGGCACAAGGAAGACATGCACCTATACTCTTCTCTGTTTTGGCACGTATGTGGTGGATTGAACTTCCCCTAGACATCCAAACAGCAGAGTCATTAGGCGTCTTCAAACGGCAACTAAAAACCTCTCTTTCACAAGTACTTGGATTAGCAAGTACTTATATTACTTGCCAACAGACTTTTTTAGAGTAATAGTATTCTTAGCCCGGGTTCTACTGAACCAGCATCACAATGTAATCATCTATGCACTTATGTAAATCGCTCTGGCTAAGGGCGTCTGCCAAATGCCATAAATGTAAATGTTAGCAGTCTAAAAATGCTAAACTGTTAAGCTATTGTTAATGTGTAAACAAATAACTAACCGATTTAATATGTAGTCCATTAAATAATATCAAACCTGCCATCTTGTTTTATTGAATCTTGGATAAATGGAAGAAGGTTTCCCACTAAATCTTCATTTTTAAAGTATTCCAGCTCACACAACAGAGGGTGATGAATGCACAGAGTGCGCAGGACAGCCCTGACCTGACAATTTCATTAATCATTTCATTCCGATTTCAAATAGCTTATTTAAATCACAATAATTTTCTTATTTACAAGTTGCTTCTTCATCTGGGGGCACTCTCAATGGACGCTGTAGAATTTCATTATTTAATTTTGTCCCCGATCTCTTCAAAGACTGTGTTGAGGAATGACTCCACTTTGGATTATAGGAAGCAGAATTAAAAGTACAAGACACACATCCCTTTCAAAGACATCCCAGTCATTGGACTGGTTGGAATTGCAAGATGTTCGTCTACACGCGTAGGAAGGTGTGATGACGATAAAGTGAGCACTAAATTCTGCTGACACCTGAAGAGGAGAGAGAAAAGAGGGGTTTCAGCAGAATCTATCAGGTGCTGAAGCACAATGCTTTTGATTTGAATCAAGGCCTGGGTCACTCCTTGCTGCAATAGCACTGACTGCAATCCGTTTTTGCTGCTTGTCAAAGGCCTCTTGCTTCTTAGCCTCAGGGGATTTTGTTATTTATGATAAGTAGGTGGGTCAAAGATTTGATTTAATCCTCAGTCCTGTGGAGGATTTTGGTATAATATGTGCTGTTTCATTACCTCCACTGTAAGACTCTCAGATTACATGCTGATACCAAGAATGACTGTGCCACACAGATGAAAATATTAAATGGTCACATGCATTATACTTTTAAATTATGTAAGTAAATATTCATTATTGTGATAGGCAGACTCTATATAAGGGGGGTGATGTGACCAAAAAGGATATAACCTGCAAAGAAATTCTTTTTTATACACTATTCACAAGTCGCTGCTAATCGTCAATGGTTAGATTCCAAACCATTACAATGACACTGGCAGGGTCAGCCTCTGTGTATATACTGTGAGGGCCTCATTTATCAAATATTTAAAACTTATACAAAGTAATATATTATGTATTGTCACAAATAAACTTATATACGCTGACAGCAAGATAGTATATCAGTTAAATATAATAATATCTAATTTCTTTTATTAATGTCAATTATGAATGGCTGACAATAAAGAAAGAATATTTATTATCATACAGTACACGCTGTCTTTGCCCGGAGCTTCATCAAAGCACAGCTTATGAGAAATTTAAAATAACAAAAACACTGCTTTTGTGTGCCTTCATGAAATGAGAGGAAATATATCCATCCATCCACCCATCCATCCATCTATCTTCTAATTGCTTATCCATGGTCAGGGTCATAACATTAAATTATGACAATGATAATGTTTAGATAAATGGCACTGCCAGACTGAATAATGTCTTATCATAATAGTTTCAGTTCATAATGGTTTTGAAACCCACAAGCTATTTTGGTAACACTTTCTATGAAATAATTTAGGTATGAATATAACAGCACACTAAGCAGCCCAGGCACCACAACCATTTTGTCAGATTGTGGTTGTGCGTCATACATTGGGGGGACACAATTTAACTCATCAAGAATCATACTAGTAATATTGCTGTGACAATGGTAAAGCAACAACTGACGCATACTCATTGGTGAAGCAAATGCCAAACTGACATGTCTGAACCATGGGCAGCATAACAGAAAAGAATATTGATTAAATGTTATAATATATCATTTCTTCTATTGATATTGATATATTACCAGATGAGAAATAAGTGAGATGATACATAGTCTCAGTTTACAAATAGCATAAGGCCATTTCATGGAAAAATTCAATATAAGCAGGGTGATTCTGATTAGCATCACAATGACTTAATCATGCATTTCAATGACTTCATGTAAAGATGTATGCAATAAATGACAGTTTCAAACCCAAGAGGAAACATACATCCTCCTCCCCAGGTAGCCCTGAATTCGCCCAAATGACCCTATCTAAACCCTAACACAATTAGTCCTTTGGGAGTCAGTTGGATTTTGTTAACTATGGAACAGGGCTAATAATCTAATACAGTGTTTCCCAACCTGGTCCTCAGGGATCCCCAAACAGTCTATGTTTTTACCCCCTTCTGACAAAAATGTGGACTGTCTGGCAGGGAACTAGTAGGGAGCAAAAACATGGACTGTCTGGCAGGGAGCTGGGAGGGAGCAAAAACATGGATGGTCTGGGGTCCCTAAGGACCAGGTTGGGAAACCCTGATCAGGCATCTTCGTCACACTGGAGTACACTTGAACCCAACCCTGTAAAGTGACTCTCCCTCTGAATGGCTCACCCAGTCCCTTAAAATGGTTAATCCACAGTATATCCACATCCCCGCTGTGTTTTACCAATGTTCCTTTTTATTGCTGGCTAATTTTGAAAATGGTATTCACTGATGCCATGTATAATTATATTGAATACACCGTGGAACTGAATGTATTTTCTTCTTTCTGCATGAGTACCTAGCTCAAAGTATTTGTTTTTTTATTGTAAGTAGTCATATTTACTTATGTAATTTCAAGATACTACACAAAATGGAATATCATGTGTTATCCTTTAAAGACTTCTCATTTGTAAACAATATTAAGTTCATTTATTGAGTAAAATCTTGTACTTTAATCTTAAGACAGTAAAGGCAATTTCTGAAATGTTACCTGAACCATTTTTTGAGATTTCATTAGAATGTGGTAGTGGAAATGGTTTGAAAATAGGGGGCAGGAATCTTTTAAAAAGCACAACAAATCCACCCCCAACCAGATCCACCCCTTATGAAATTTAAATGCATCTCAGTCGCTTGTCACTCAAATGTGTAGCACCTGAGAAATTATTTAAAGACACCATGCTGAAAAGACCAGTGTTTTGGGACACTTCAAATTCACAAATAAGCAACTCAGAAACTTTTATTGATCCTGGGGGTAGATTCTTGGTAGAGCTGGCAGCAGTGAGACTCAATGCCTCTGCAGAGATCAGAGACTTAATCGAGCACTTCAGATCACATGAGCACACTACTGAATACTATATTGAAACATCACCTGCATAAACAAAACTCACCCTCTGCTGCCTGATCAACTGAAGGTAACTGTAGTGTTTTACTTCAAGCAGTCATCTATAATGCACTATAGATAACTTCATAATGCATTATAATGGCTGAGAATTAATGTTGCTTTGTACTGCATTATGAAAGTATCTATAGTGCATTATAGATGACAGCTTCATAAAGCATAAAAAATGCATTATAAACATGGATACAATGTGTTGGATACAATGTCTATTTATAAATATTTATAGCCATTTTTATGATACTTTATGAATGCATTATGATGTGTTATGATTGTGTTCATTAATTCTTATAGACATGGCCTTCATAGAAAGTGTTACCAATATAATCAGTGGGCTTGAAAACCACTACGAAGAGAAACAATTATGATAAGGCACTGTTCAGTCTGGCAATGTCATTTACCTAAACATGATTATAGTCATAATTTATAGTTTGCATTTCTACATGATGACCATGGATAAGCAATTAGAAGATGGATGGATTGATGGATGGAAGGATGGATGGATGGATGGATATATTTCCTCTCATTTCATAAAGGCACACAAAAGCAGTGTTTTTGTTACTTTAAATTTCTCATACGTTGCACTTTGATGAAGCTCCAGGCAAAGACAGTATACTGTATGATAAGAAATATTCTCTTTATTATCAGCCACTCCTTTCCTGTAATGGATGGCCTGCCCAAGAAGGCAGGAGGCACCCTGGACAAGATGTCACTCCTTTGCAGGGCAAACACTCACATGTATTGCACAATTTAGAGACACCAAGTCAGCTAACTGCAACGTTTTTGGTCTGCAGATGGTAGCCTGTGGAAACAATATGGAGAATATTGAAAAGCCATGTGGAAAGAACTGTTGGTGGGAATCAACCCAACAACCTCAGAGGTGTGAGTCTACACTGCTACCCCTAATACCACCAAACAAATTTAACTTAAAAGTAACTCATAAGTGACACTTCCATGGTAGCACTGCATGTCCCTTTCAGAAATGATTTGAATGGTTTAATATCTGTCAAACACCATTTTTTTACCTTTTAGTGTGAACAAATGATTAAATCAAATGGGCTTGAGTTTACATGTGTCTGAGCCACCACCATTGTGAGACACTTGACAGCAGCTTCAGACAAATTTCTGTCACATCTGTACCCCAACTATTTGCAAATGAGCATATGGTCCACATTCTGTCCCAGACCACCCACAGAGCTACAAGGGAGATGTTATATTGATGCCGCTTATGTGAAGTACCGAGGTTGGTATCAATCACAAGAGAGCCTTGGCTGCTTAAATTGAAGCTGTCATGTGTTGCTCAAACTAGGTTGGCCCTTCAGTGAGGATTGCCCCGTCACATAATACACACAGTGGGACAGAATCTATAATTATGATTCTGTGGGTCTACAGCAGGGAAAAACCATTGAATCTTAGCCAGGTCTTAAAATCCTACAGAAGGAAAATGAATGAGTGAAATGTTGTAACAGGGAGTGGGATTTCATGTATGGAATCGGATTCCATTTATTTAAGAATTGACACATCTGGGGCATGGGGCACCAGTGATTCTGAGAAGCCCTTAACTCTCTGATGGGCACATAATTTCATATGAGAATTGCTGGCCTCAGCAGATACACCTGCATTACTCATTAAGTTTACGACTCACTGTTGGATATGCTGCATTATTCTTAGTTATTCGGTTAAAAAAACAAAGGTCCAGTAAATGTCCAATGAGTTACTCAACAATGGTCAACCATGTGTTATCGATAAGACTGAAAAATATGCATCATATGAAGTGCCAGCTTTGCCAATTTTGGTTTGTCTCAGCTGAAAGGAGAGTCAACACATTTGTCATAAGGAGCAGCAGGTAGTATATTGCCCACCCCAGGGCTTTATCTGCTGATGACATAAGAAGGAAGGAATGCCACAGGAACTGAAATGTCAAAGCTCAGGTGAGGAAATAAATGCTTTTAAAGATATTGCAGAAGAATGATTGGTGCTTGGTGTGCCTAGTAGGTCTCCCTGGTGGAACTTCGGTAAACCTCATGACAGATTCTCATTAACTCCAAATCTGTCTGCTATGCCATTCATATTGTGACAGGAACATACAGGGTATACTCTAGACTTCATTTTAATTAGCTTTTTACACTCCCCATAATATACTAAACCACTTGACAGTGGTGAATAATAAAACATGCTTTTATAACCTGACAAGAACACAAAAAAACAATGAGTGTTTCCTGAAGACTTACATATCAAATCCAGTTTGCTTACATAGGAAAAATTCAGTATTTAACCAAAGCAATTTTAGTTTAACATGTTTCGGATTTAGTTGTTAGTGAGTCACTATTGTTGGAAATGGTAGCTGGAATTGCTGTTCTGAAATTCAGCATTACCTGGAATGATGGAGTCTGAATTCGAGCAGGGTGAAATAAGCTGTTTTTAAGGGTGTTTATACACTTGGTCCCTATCAGCCTTCAAAACAAACTAAGAACGATTAGTCAGCATTTTTGCACATATGTGAACACTCAAAATGAACTCCCTTCTGAAATGAGCCGAACTGAGACCACCTCGGAAGGTTGTCTCAGTTCAGTTCACTTCATGTCCGCGCTGTGGTTCGCTTAGCCTGTGCATTGTGAGCACAAAGCGCTCCAGGTTAGCTTCACCTTTTGCCATTGTATTTTAGCCTTATAGGCATGCTGTATACAGATCACATGCTCCAAGTGAAAGCTACCTATAATCCAAAGCAGTTAAGGTGTTAGAGCTCTAGGTGAACTACAGAATGAACAGAAATAGGACTGAAGCCCCAGCGGAACTGAAGTGGACCAGAGAGAGAACTAAGTCCACTTTCAAGTGGACTCACAATGTGAACACAAAAATACTTGAGTCTAATAGTCATTTAGTCTAATATATCCTAATAATCATTTAAAACTTGCTCTATATACACATAATGCTAATTTATACCCATTTAAATATTTTTAATTACATTTTTCAGTTATTTATAGCGCCATTTAGGCTAGATAATAAAAATGACCTGTTCCTATAATGATTTTCCCACTAATCATACGAAATTCATACGTATTCAACAAAATATATTTTGTGTTCTTTGAAATATGTAATTAGTTCTCTTTTGCTGATTTAGCGATATATGTACAAATTCTACAGACATTTTCAGACATTTTATTAATTTGAAGTCTAATTAGTTATTAGGAATTAGTATAATTTGTTTTTATCATGTTAGTTGTTGTTTGTGTTATTATGCATGCTACAAAACAGAAATTCATTTACATCCACAGGAAGTAAATTTTAAAAGATAATTTCATAATAGATTTGTGTATCCCCAACAGTGTGTGGTACAGAAGATTATTTGTATTTAAAACAGAATTAGCAATAACCATGATAATGAAATGTTTCATTTTCTGTGATAGGAAAAATGGTTTACTGTGTTAAAATGTGAAATTGTCATTTGATATTACAGCTGTGATGCCATAATCTGATTACTGAATGTAACTGAAGTAATCAAATCTAAAACAAAAAAGGGCCTTCAGCCCAGCAATACGGCAAGCATGTGTATCACGTATTAATTACTGTCACAATGCCTCATGTCGCCGTAGGGGGAGGTGACCCTTGTGAGTAGTGCCATCCATGGCCATCATACAGAGACTTCAGTGGTATCTTAAAATGGATGTATTGAAATAAAAGAATTAAAATTTTATTATATCAGCTAAGACATTTGCAGAAACGTTTTGGATCCCATCCATGGTGTGCCCCTACCTTGTGCCCTGTTCTGCCTGGCAGAGACACCAGGCCTCCTATTCTGGGTCAAGCAGTTAAAAGGTAGTCGGATGGATGGATGGATTTTAATGCTACACAAATTACACACTGCATGTTTCAAATTATGCAAGGCAGAAACTTGATATTATATTTAGGTACTGTTTACTTGTATACAAATATATTTGTGCATAAGTAGGAACATGGATATGAGAAATAACTGATTTAACCAACAATCGATGAACAAAAAGTAACAATCATTTAGTATATAAAGAAGAAACAAATCATATGTAATTGAGGTAAAAGCTTTTTCCAACATGAAGTAAAATACACATTGTATATTCATTGAAGTATTATGCAATGAAGAGCATTTCAAAGAGACTCCATTTTTTTAAAGATCCTTTGACATCCTGGTTAATATAGTTGCATTATGGTCTACATCACATTCACTCATGCACCAAATGTTCTGGCACCACACTGCTTTTGTTACTAATTATTTTTCCTTCTTTTGTCAATGTTTTAAAGTCTGTTTACCCACCCGCTGTGCAGTTCTCATAAAAAGCTGGCAGAAACAAAGGCGATTCAGGGAATACACATTCACATTTACATCTGAACACAACACAGAACGTTTCTCTGAAAAGCAGTTCCTAACAGAGCCCAGGCATGCTTTCCAGTATAAATGTCTGCTGTGTTTTTTTCCGGCAAAAAAATGTCCATTTAATCATGCCTTGCATGCAATATGCATATTTTATTATATAGTGACATCGGTGGAGCCAACACTGTTAAAACCATTGTGATGCAGGCAGCGACACCCTGGAAAATGAACAGCTTATCAGTGCTGTGTGAATGCATGAAAATGATTTTTTTTTTCCCAAAGTAGCTCCTGAAGTGCTAGAGAAACCTTTAGAAAAGTTTGAATATACATAAATATACAGTACTGTGCAAAAGTCTTTTGCAGTAAAAGAAAATGTTTACAGCTATTTATCTGGGTGGTAAATGTGTATGTGGTCTTAAAAAATATAATTTAAAAATAGAATATATCCAAATTAACAATAATACGAAAAATTTAAAAATAAATCAGAATATCTTCTGTTCTCCAAAAAGTTGGAGAACGTTTGGAATGGCACCACACTTCAGTTCCCAATCCTATCCTCAGGGGCACCCTAGCCATTCCATGTATTTCTTAAATTTCACCAGCAACTCACTTAATTAACTTAACTAGTTAAATAACTCAGTGAGGTATGGATTAGCCAAACAAGGTGTGCTAGTAGTTGAGGCAAAAAATACATTGGATGATTGCTGCAAATACTGGGCTGACTTTAGAAGAGGTCTTGAAATGTTAAGCTAGCACACTTTGATAGACATAATGTCATTGTTTTACACCAACATGAAGATCATTTAAGATGCTTTTTCCTGACATACAATCATCAGAAAGTGAAGGTCAAAGGTCAAGTATGCTTTTGTGTGTGTGTGTGTGTGTGTGTGTGTGTGTTTGTGTTTGCGTGTGTGTGTGTGGGGGGGGGGGGGGGGGGGGGGCATG
>JAAGVU020000002.1:22595264-22606171 GCA_011763525.2 Mormyrus iriodes
AGGAGAGGTTTGGGAACTGAAGTGGTGTTCATCTAGCCATCCAGCAAGATATCAGTGACTTTTTGGAAAACAGAAGATATTCTTACTAGTTTTTATTGTGTTACTCTTAATTTGCATATGTTCTAATGTTATAATGAATATTTAATTCTGAGCAAATTTACTATCCAGATAAATGGCTTTAAACATTTCTTTTCACTGCCTAAGACTTTTGCACAGTACTGTATATAGAGCACTAAATGTACTTCGTTAGAGGTAGAGTTACTCCACCTTACTCTATGACTAAGGGACAGTTTAAGGGACAAAAAGGTCAAAAAGTCTGCTCTGGGGGAGGTCAAAGGTCACCCACTTCCAGGCAGGCAGGTGCTCTGTCAGCGAAGCCAGGCATCTCGCAGGCAGGCTCTTAATTGGAGCATTTGCGAAACACGCAGATAAAAGGCCCCAGCATTTCCTGGAGATGACAGGACTCGGAGGGAAGGTGGGCCGGAGGAGAGGCATGCGACGCAAGTGGAATCCTGAGCAGATGCTTCTCCTCCCGCCCGCCGGGCCCGCTGAGACCCGTTCGGATAAAAAGACCTTCAATTAGTGTAAGAGATATTGATTGCAATGCTTCTCATGTGCCCATTACGAGGCCGGACACGTAGCCAGGCCAGGCAGGCCCAGCCAAGACAGGCTGAGGCTCGGCAATGGCGCTAAACACTCACATAACAAACAGTAATTAATATACAGCAGTGTGCCTCGCACAGAAATTTCAAGACAAGGCCTGTCAGTTATATCCATCGCTTCCGTCTCCTGGGATTATATTTTAAGCAAAAATTGAGGAGGAAGCAATTAGACTTCTCTCAACATAAAAAAACAGCAAAGACTGTCTTTAAATGCATAAAGACCACTAACTTCTGGTTATACGCTGAAATTTTTTGCTTTAATGTCCTTGTTTCTAAAGTCTCAGTTAAGAACAGTTAAGTAGAGCTCTCTACTTAATATTGAACCAGTTAAGATCTCAGCTTAACATTCGCTTTGCTGCTCAGTAGACAATTTCTTGTGGGTTTTGCATGTTGTGGTACTTGAGGTTAAAGGCCTCTTTGCATACGCTAGGATAAATCATTCATATTTGTGAGAGCTGTTCTTGAAATAGCTCTCCGAGAGTGGGTCAGCAATTTCCCCAACGGCCTCAATTTACCAGCAACCGCTTAGCTGCTCTAGCCCATCACACCGCACACTGGGAAGGGACCGAAGGAGAGCTCCCTTCATTGAAGGGCGTGCCATCCAAGAGCCTTTCCTCATTACTCCCATCACGAATCCATTGACCTGCTGGCTTTTCGTCCTAATCCCTCACTCCTTCTGCCCTCCTCACAGATGGAGGGAAACAACGAAGCAGAGCCAAGGTGGTATCCCCCCCCATCGTTTGCAACCAGGGTACTTCCTGTTTGTCCAGCCTGTCACTTCAGCCCATTTTTAGATCCTAGTGTTGCTTTATGTTTCTTATGAGAAACTCTCCAGAACAGAGATGACCGTGCGTTTTAGTGTGATGGTCCTGTGTTTTACTAACCCCCCCACCCAAGCCGACTCCCTCCACTATTGACAAAAACATATGCGCTGCCCTTTCATTTCTTCCGCCTCTCTCCTTGTTCACCTACCAGGGCTCCATGCTTCTCCTTCCCCGTTGTGTAAAACAGTTCAAGGGCATCGCAAGACGCGGCCCCCTCGGAAACAGCCACGTCGGGAAAAGCGATCCTCCACAAGCCGCCAACATTATACTCCACTTCAAGGCTGACATTTCACATTTGCATAACAAACTCCCAGGGCACGTTCTCTCTCAGAAGAAACCTTACAAAGTTTTAAAAGGAAAGGGAGGACATGTGCAGGGCAGCTACTTGCAAACACCATCAAAACATCTGTCAAAGGGTGTCAG
Source organism: Mormyrus iriodes (assembly GCA_011763525.2). NCBI lineage: Eukaryota > Metazoa > Chordata > Actinopteri > Osteoglossiformes > Mormyridae > Mormyrus > Mormyrus iriodes. The sequence goes on from JAAGVU020000002.1 coordinate 22,597,174, forward strand.
CGGAGTTAAATGCAGGGAGGACGACGGAACTACAGCAGTAACGGTGACACAGCCTCTGCTGAGGATGTGTGATGCTTGTATCACTCACGTGCACGCCGCCAAAAACAGGGGAAAGCGACTGATGGGTAACCAGGCTGAAGAAGCTTACACCCTGAGAGAAGAACTCCCAATTACACATCATGTATAACCCCAATCAGTCTTTATATCCCCTGACATCAAACTGCATACAAACACACATCTCTGAGTTGCTGAACAGACATATTCCAAGGTAAATGCAAACCACTGCAGATTGTTGTCGATACAGCGGGGAGTAAAACAGTAGATAGAAAAACATAAATGACATGCTAGGCAAGAAATAGACAATAATAGTTTTACAGGGCCTGGGATTAGTGTATGTTTTACTATTACACTGTATTCAAATAGGATGAAAAATGTATAAGGAGGTTATGTAAGAAAAGGCAGGTCTTCAAAGTCAATAGTCTACAATTAGATGAAAATCCTAAGGGGAGTTACATTTATTTCTATTATTTACCACAAGCCCCCTTTGAGAATCTGAATAAACAAACTAAAATATGTATCTCAGGTCCTAATGTTGTATTTTTTTTATCTGTTTTCAAATCTCTGTGGAAACATTATCAATATGAGGAAATCAAGGTAGAATAACAGTCCCTGTGTTTATGCCGTGGGCCAGAATGTTTAGTTACCCCAAAGAAATACAGTCTTAGACAGCTGTATAGCTGGAATCAAATTTTCATATATGCATCTTTTTTTATGTCCTCTGTTGCTAAGGTTTAAGTATATTTGTATCTTTTTCTCTCATTTTATTGTCATTGTTTGTGCCAGCCCTGCCCCAGTTACTGCAAAGGGGATTCTCAGTGACGTATGATTCCTTATCTGACCTGCCATAGGTTAGACCACAATCGTAGCTGCAAAAGAACATCGGTGGCACTTTTGAAGTTTGGCTGAATCTGGAGGACAATCAGGCTTAATTAAACTGGTATGGGTTACAGCCAGCTCACTGGCCTGTAGTGAGACGCAAAGCTTTTTTGTAAAATTCTCAGGGTAAAATACGTAAAAAAAAATCAACAGCTTGCTGATATGAGCCATTCTTTCCACTGTGACCAACAAGATTGTAATTTATTTCAAAAAAGGTACTTTGCCTGTGATTATGCCACCTGCATCTGAATGATGGATAAGTGGTCAACTGGGAAAGGCTGATTTGTTTACAGGTGCAACGTGCAAGAATGTAGTTAATGAAGTAATGCATCATATCATACTACTATTTTCAGGTTGTCCTTCTCCTTCTGTTTTAAGTTTTAAAGTTCCCAGGAAAAACCAAAACATAACTTCTACACATTGCCATATTTCTGCACGGATTAAAAAAAGATTAAGAGTAAAGGTAACACTTTACTTGAAAGGACACAAATACTTAGTAAATATTCAGTTACTACTGAAGAACAAATCAAAAACACATCATATCAAATATAGTCACTACGTAAGATGAATGATGTGTCATTATTTATTAATGATGAATAAACATGAGAAGTATTTCATGTGTTATTCATTACTTGTTCCTTCAAAAGTTCCTTAGTAGTTCCTTCAGTAGTTCACTAAGATGTACAGAATTAAAAAATATAGTAACTGCTTGGAGTAAATGATGCGTCACAATTCATTGACGGTGAACAAACACGATATCAATATGTTACATGTTATTCAGTATTTGTTCCTTCAGTAGTTCATTTAGTAGTTCATGAAAGTTTACTTAATTAACAGATATTGTAACAAATACAGTACTTGCTTGAGAAAAGATGTGTGAATTCATTAATGTTGAACAAACATTAGATAAGTTTGTAACTAAGACTTAATTTGTGATTCATTAATACGTAAGTAATAGTATAATACTACATTATTTGTGTCCCCTCAAGTAAAGTGTTACCAGAATAAAATAAGAAGACTATACTTCTGACAGTTTTAAACCTTGTAAGTCTAGTGGTGAGTGGTAAATAAATGTTAAATAAGAGAGAATTCTTTGCTAATCCTGGTTTAAAGACCAGGTGAGAGGAGCTTTATAGTACAGTGGTTATACATAAAATTAAAGGATTAAACTTCTGCTCTTAAAATCATCATACACTTCATTGGTTTGCTTTCATCAACCCTTACTATCTTTGATTTGCCAATATGATAATTTTACAATGTGCACAGTACATTTTTCTTTATTTACAGAATTACATAATTTATCTTTAATATTGAATTCAATAAATTACAGCTATAGCAGCGTGTTTAGAGTCTTTTATTTTACATAAAAATGGTAATACAAATAGCATATACCAGAGAGAAACATATAATTACAATGAAATAGTATATGTGGACATTGACATGATCGGCCTTCATATGCTGCAGTTGTTGAATAATTTTCAACCAAATGACGCAGAATCTCAACCCCAAATGTTTGTATGAAGTTTGTTTGTTCATTGTATCTTTCCCTGGAATTCCTGCCATGGTCCAAACATGTTCAGCTAGCTGAACTGGCAACTCTGCACTTTCCATAAAGTGTGATTCTTATGTGTCTGTGTTTCCTGAGATGGACATCCAGGCCAATCAGGATGTCCCTAACCATGTTGGAACCCCCAACCCCCTGCCCATGACCCTCTACCGTTTAAACTGCGTAGACAGAAAATATACCCTGACCCTGTAGTGGATAAACTAGAGGAACATTTTGAAGCTCACTGAATCCTCACCACTAAAGTCTAACAGTGCCTAAATGGTGTATTGTATCTGGAAGGTATTTATTTGAGGAGGGGTTAAGAGCCGTATCATATTAGATGTTACACCAGAGTTATCTCAAATGCTGGTTATATCTGCATACTTACATGCTGCTTTTGGTTGCAAACTGGCCAAGAGGAGGCAGAATCGGAATTGTACTTTTTAGCTGATTTGGAGCTGAAAACCAAGAAAAGGGAGATGGGGAAATATGGAATTAAGCATAAAATATGGACAGGTACAGGTACAGAAAATGCTGGTAAAGAGCGAATAGGAATTAAAAAAAGAAAGAGAATTGAAGAACTGAATTTAACATTAAAACATGCAGTAGGTTTGCGGTGAATATTGTGAACAAGGAAGCGGATGGTTCTGGTACAAAGGTCAGTGCGGCAGAGGAGGAACTAAGAAGGGCACTTCAGGCAGGTGACATTTTCGGGGATGGCAAACATGATTCTGTCTGTTTCATTCATATAGCCATCATATAGTCATCAACATATAACATATAACAGTTACTGTATTTTACTAAATAAAATGAAAAGGTACATTTTGTAAAGGTATTATATGTCGGTTTATTGTTAAAAGGAGAAACATTTGAACAGAATTGGTGGGTTTATTCAAAGAGACCCAATGCAGCCTTTTGATTCTGCGGCAAACTGCGGCACTAATTAGCTCGGGAAGCCTGTAATTACTGCAAGCGTCTAGCGGAAAAACTGGGCGCTCAAAAAATTCATTAATTGATCACATTCTAGAAGAAAACACTTGATCATATTCAAAACAAAAAGGCTTGAGTATAAGAGGAGATTATGCGTGGTGAAAACAAGTGACAATTTTTTGCAGTACAGCCAAATATAAACAAGGAGGAAGCACTCAGAGCTGGGGTATAGAACTGTTTTGTATCAGCCTTGCCATAGGGGGGCAGTATTTACAGGCTTGCTAAATGAAAGGCAACGTGAGAAGGGTTTTTGGGAGATATCGGAGATATTCCTAAAGTTTCATCCATCAGCATAAGAGCAAGTTGGAAATGTTGTTAAAATAATATAAATGTAGTCATCATCTCAGAAAGAATGTTCAGATTATGTAGTCTTTCTGAGGGTGTTCAATATGGAAGCCACTTACCCCGAGTTAACCAGCTTGACTCTCATGAGCCCTTTATCTGTACCCTATTGGGAAAATGCAGCAGATACTTGAAGAAATGGAAATCTCTTTGTATACCTTAAATAATAACTTTTCCTTTTTTCATGGAAATCAAACACTTCTGTTATCCAAAAACCAAAAAGCAACATGAGCGGCACGTATACAAATCAAACACAAACCAAACAGATAAACCATTAACAGTGCTCCTCTCCATATCTTAACTTTACTTTTAATACTATCTTCACACCTCTGTTAATCCACCAGGTCCCGACTACACCAAAATTCTCATCAATGGTTTATGAAACATTCATGGTGTACCATCTGGCTGTTTTTATGCTTTGACGTAGGGAGCTAAAATAGTACTGTAACTCTTACATTTAGTACAACATCATTTGAAGGTAGTTTTTAATGTTTAACTATAGGTATATAATGGTTCAATATGTTGTCAAATGTACCATACCCTGCTAATCCAGAACTCATTCATCAATTATGTGTCAATCAACTGAGTTTTATGGCGAGCAAGCAGCAAATACTTGCGGAAATAAATTGACAGAGGAAAAAAAAACTTTCCTAAGCAGGCTCTATTTTATCTCATGGTTGCAGAGTGAAATGAGAAACTGCCGAGAACAAGATCCTTTCACCGCACTTCCATGTCATTAAGCACAATGCTTAATGCTAACACTGCATGCAACGCGGCTTTGTGTTACAAACTTGTTTACTTTTTTTCTAAATGCAACAAAAACATAGTTTTACAGGGGAAATTACATTGCATAATCTGTATTTTCTATAAATAAAAAATATATGTTTGTAATATTAAATTATAGCACTACTGTATATTTTCCATAACCACTTATTCAGTACAGGATCATAGAGCTATTGTATTACTGCCCATGAAAAAATGTAAATGTAACTATATTTATGAAATAAATGATGATCAGAAACATTGCCTGAATGTTGTACAAATCATTTTAATTCTGTGAAAGTTTTGTTTTAAAATATTAAACATTTCAATGGTTTATAATGTTTTGTCAATGGTAAGTGTACACGGTACTTATGGATTCCAGTGGTGACAGTGACCACATACCACCAAAAGGTCATTCACACATCATGGATGTTCACAGCATCTCAATTACTGTTGTTCAAAGCTGAAAACATGTCTCTGGTGCAAAGATGCTCCTGAAGCAAAATGCAAAATGAGATTTGTAATAAATTTGTCAAGCTTGCAACAGCTGGGACCCTGAAACTGATTTTGTTTGGTCCTCGATAAGTGGAAGAAGTCTTATCACATCTGTGGTTTGGGATTACTTTAAATCTTCAGGTCTCTGACTGATATAATTAAAGCATGGACAGATTTAAGTGTATATCTGGGAATTTTGGCTCATAGGTGGTACTCTCTGTAGAGTTGGGCTCTTGATTGTATATTGTGTATGCTTTATGCGCATTTCTACCTTGCTGGCTTGCTTTTGCCTAGTAAAAAATGTAAAATGCACCTGAATTACAAATCAGAAGAATAGCTGTGTTTCTAATTCAACATTCTACATTGCTAGAATTCCACAGAACATATGTCATTCTAATCAAATAGATTTTTCAAGTCAAAATAAAAAAAAACACTTTCCAAATCAAGGCTTATGGACTTTCCCATTTAAGCAAGTTATGTATAAGCACCAATAAACCTCAGTGTCTATTATTTATTGGTTAGTACACTTCTGTATGGATATAAATACATCATATCATGATTTTAAACATTATTTTAAATGTATGTTTATAAATATTATACTTAGTAGTTGCAAAAATTTATAACACATATCTAAAGTAAATTTCCATTAGGGCTCCTTATAGGACAACATCTACAAAACTACTTTCTATAATCTCTTTATTATCCCAATCATGCAAATTATTTTTCCAGAATAGTTGTAACCATTAATAGGTTTAAAAAAGAGTTAAGCACCCAGAAGTAATGGTCCGATTTGGATGTAATTTAGTACACATGCAGACCAGCGATGGGTATGTAAATGATTCGAATTGCGAGGAGCAGGCACGTCTAGTCACCAGACACAGAGGATGCTTGGTAGACACTTTAGACAGCATTACCAGCACTTGAGTTTCATATGGGCCGCATTGTGGGTTTGCATGAGGTCAGGTGGTCATATCGTGTAATTGGCAGGCATGTGGGGCATGCAGATGTCACAATCGCCCGTTTTCTGAACCAATGAGCACGTGAGGGCACCCACACCTGTCATGAAGGTTCCAGTCGCCCAAGACAGACCACACCAAGGGAGGATCATTGTATTGTGCGCGGCAATTACAGAACCCCATGACATACACGGCACGTGTGTCTATGGACTGTCTGCTTCACACTGAGGTCCTTCCATGGTCAGCCAGGTTCCCCGATCTTTCCCCAATTCAACACATGTGGGATAAGCTCGGATGTAAACTCAGACCCAGTGCCAATCTGCAGGATTTCGAGGGCCAGTTAGAATAGCTGTGGGCCGACTTGCAGCAGGAGAGGATGCAACAGCTGTACGACTCCCTTCCACACCATATTGTCGCATGTATCCAGCCCTGGGGGGGGGGGGCACACCCTTCTGACATGGGACCACCAGCAGCGTACCCACTCTGCCAACTCTGTTATCCATTTGATCTGACATTATAATCATTGCGATACAGTCACATGACCTTTCACCATGTGCAGATTCAATCTGGGTGCTAAACTCATTTTGTCACTGAGTGTATATATATATATAATTATTGTTCAGCAATCCATGTCTTTGGATAAATAATTCAATAAAAGCCTCTAACCTATCAGCACATATTTTCCATAGAATATTCTTCATAATCCGCATAATGACATATTTTTTCCTGTCAAGCAGACAAAGGCTTCCCAAAGCATGGGGATAAATTGAAGGAATGGTTTTATATTAAAATAAATGTAGAAAGAATAACTGATTTAAATTTGTTTTTAATTTTGACAGCAAAGTCTCATCAAAGTGGTAATATTCATTATGAGGAGAGTTAAGGTCCTAAGAAAAAATGTCAGGTTATAGGTTATGTTTTAGAAATTAGTTTCAAAGATTATGGAAAAGATTGATTTTATATAAGAATTTTAATTACAGGTCAAGCAACTGTAAGTTGATAAGGTGATATTATTATTAATATTCTATCTACTTGTTTCTGTATTGTGCAACAGAGTTTGAGTATTACAATACAGAGAGATGTATTGTCCAGATTATTGGCTGTTATTATTGCACAAAGTGAGTGTATACCCACACTACAGCGTGGTGCTTTGAGACTTTAATCCAAATCAGGATCAGCTTTATTGGCCAAGTATGTTTACACTTGCAAGGAATTTGCCTCTGTTTTTTTGTCACTCTCAGTGTACTTAAGCATGACAGACCTACAGCAACAAAACAGGACTACAAAAACAATTAAATACAGTATGCACAAAAGATACTTAGGCCAGAAGGCTATAGTGCAAAGATGCTGTTTAATATATATACATGAGGTACAGTGGATGCTTGGTGATAGCAGATGTTGCACAGTATTGTCTTTGACACTTACTGTAAGCGTTCTTCAGAGTGATGGTCTATGGAAAGAATCTGATGGGCATTGCCCAACGAAGTCCGGTGATTTTGGAAGGATGTAGAGAACGGGAGGTCAGGAGGAACTATGGGTATGTGTAGATTCAAATCCTGCTTACTTACAGGCTCCATTATTTTTCTCCTGAATGTACTGGAGACAACATGCATTTGGGGGGCGTGACGTGTTAAATGCAGACGTGAGACAACATCGCACCTAAAGTATAGTCATTGTCTGCAAGTCCCAAGAGTTCCACATCAGAGAAGATGTGGTGGCAATAGCTGGAATTGCACAAAAGGACTACCTGAGTAAATGGAGAGCCTAAGAGCAAGTGGCAACAGCAACTCTATGGCCCAAAACCCATGTGGATGAGCCAGGGCTGGTTTCCCTGCTTTCCTTTAATTATAAAAACAGTCTGAGCTGTTTCTTCATAGCTTTCTTCAAGCTGTAACTTAATGATGATTGATTATTCTTTTCAAGATGATAAATGAGGCCATTTATTTTTTAGGTCCACTTGAAAACGAGATGGATAATATGTCAAGGTAAATAACATTCCAGGAAAAGGAAGTAAATTGTAAGCTCACCTATAAGATGTATTTCAGCATTTTTAATGGAGCTTTATCTAAATTACTCTGAGATATGAGCAAGCCAGCACAGATTCCTCAAGAATCTGCCGGAGTTTATGTATGATAGTGGCTAACTAACAAAAAGCCTAAGGAAAAACTATTTTTAATTAAGTCTGTGTGTCTTTGAAATCTAGATCAAGAAAATCAGTAATATCAACTTAATCAATGATTGTTTCCAGAGGGAAGAAATGATGGATACTTTTTCAAGAACTTTATCTGCAGTTAAGTATCACATAAAGAAAGACCATGGTTGAGCAATCAAATTTTTGGTTCACATCACTATTCAGTAAAATCTATTTAATTTATGTATCTAATTTGAATATTTTTTGTACTAATTTGTTTTAGCTAAGTTTACTGTATGGCTTTCTTGTCTTATAAAGAGGATTATGCAGTGTGTGAGATTTGCAAGCATATATTTATTTACGTTTACATTTACTATTTAGCAGAAAGCAATGTACCAGTCAGGCAGTTAAATACACAACAAGTGTACAGCTCTCAAGGGGCCAGCAGTGGTACAAGTGCTAATGTGTTAAGCTTCCAATGGATAACCAGTAACAAGTGCAAGTTTTAGGTAATGGGAAAGTAATCCACACTAATGTATTAGGTTATGGTGCAGGGAGGGGCAAAGGTGAACAAGCACAAAAAGGCAACACAATTTTGTTAATTTTATATAACAACCACAGTAATGGCATTTTTATGATCATAAGAATATTTTATGAGATTGCCCACTGTCCTGGGGTGGCTTTCCAGAAAGCGATCGATCTTAGGGAATAACGAACAAGATAACAAATGACTTAAGCAAAGAACGAGTGAGCTCTACGTGCGTTTCCAGAACCCCCTCGTTATTCCAGGAATAACAAACAAGCTCTAAGTAATACTTTGTTACTCTCCGCGTAAGAAAA
>JAAGVU020000002.1:22613838-22639330 GCA_011763525.2 Mormyrus iriodes
AACTGGGATTCCTAGATTATCAATAGTCAGAAGAGCCTATCTCCACCATTCATATGCACTCCTATGGAAGACTTGGTAACTCCAATTTACCATAACATGTTTTTGGACCGCAAGGTGGGGGCAGGAACTAGAGTACCTGGTGGAAACCCCACGTCAACAACTTGCGAGCGTCACACATGTGGAGCCAGGGTAAAGACTCAAACCCTACTCCCCAAGGTGTGAGCCAACAGTACTAGCCACTACACCACACTGTGCTCCCTCCTTTACTCAAAGTCACATACAGGAAAAGCAAATGACCCATTCTGTTTAAAATAAAGTGAAGTGAACAGGCATCACGTTTTTGGAAAAGGTCAAAAGCAAGACACTAAATACCACAATGAGACTTTTATTAACATAGCTGACTAGCCTCCAAATATGCTGAATAAAGTGTAGAAGATCTCTCTGTTCATAACTGAGGCCACTGCAACCCAGATTCCACCCTCAGAGTCACAACACAGATCAACTGATTCCTTGAAGTCCTTAGTTTAGTAGGTGAATCTTCTTGCCCCTCAAGTAGTGCCAGGCTTAGTCTCCTGTTGGTTCTTTAAAGGGTGCTGGTAGGAGTTTTACAATGGAAGATGCCAGTTCAGTGATTCAGTCATGTTCCTTGACCATATGACAAGTCATGATGCAATTCAAACCATCCATCAACTCAGTTTTGGATGTCACTGTACCCATATTTAACATCTCATAGCTCATTTTACTTACAAATGGAAAGATTTTAACTGGCAGTGTTTTCTAGCAAAGAGTTTGTGAAAATATTCCTCCAACCATACTAATCAGCCTAAATTACCCATTAATCAAATGTTTATATGTGGTCTATTTTTGATTACCACAGATGATTTATTCATATGTATAAAATAAGTTTAATTTCCTCCCCTGGATGGTCATCATATCTCTATTTTTTATTTCTCACTTCAGTTAAATTAGTTTAAAACTGTTCTTTATTTTTAGCAGGAGAGATTAAAAAGAGCTGAAGAACAGCCAAACATAATTTTCATTTTATTATTTATATTTAATCACCTTCTGTAGTCTGAACACTCGATGATTTTCACAATTATATATTGTGATAGATAATAAAGCAGAATATTGCTATAGAACAGGTAAATGTCATAGGACAGGAAGGATTAAAACTCCACAAAAATGGGTATGAGGTTCCTTTAAATAAAAAATAAATTAAAAAACTGAAACACAGGACCTAATAACTAAAACCCCTTTACAAATAAACACAACTCAAATCTCAAATCTCAGTTGAATCGCAGAAGCCTTCCTGCTGGTCTTCCTCATCTCTTCTCTAACTCAAGTCTGGAACGGACCTTCTCCATCATTATGCACCTGAATGACTTTGGAAAAAATCCTAAAAAGACACTGAGGTTAACAAGGGTCAACTAGGTTTCATTAATGGAGTTACCTGTAGGCCTAGGGCCAGTGCTCATTTGCCATGGCAACATGTAACATCACACAAACCCTGCCCTGGGTCATTACTCTTCTTCAAAATGTACCTACACACATGCAGATAGCCAGCAACATTAACTGCTTCAATAGGCTGAAATGCTGAAAAGCAACTTCGGTGAGCCTTCAGGTATATTGCAGGTATCTGGATGTGAATCTTGCCTCAGTGTTCAATTATATTGAAATCTGGTGTTTGGGATGTACACATCATTCTTATGATCATCAAAACCCTTCCATGACCACTCAGGCCCTGTGGATATGGACATTGTCATTCAGGTCCACTTTTAGTGGGGTATAAATGCACCACTTTGAAATGTATGTGTTCACTCAGAATGGCTTTGTATGCATTAGCATTTACCGTGACCTTTAAGGGGTTGAGTGGATTTGAACCATACACCACCAAACCCTTTATTTTATTTAAAAAAACTTCAGTCTGTAAGTTTCTTTTGGCCTGTATCACAAGTGAACTTATCCACTTGTTGACTTTATGACTTTTCTCCACTCCACAGTAAACCATTGTCAGTGTCCCTTGTCTGAAAAGGGGTTTGTGCCATGCAGCCTGACCATAGTATTTCTCATTTTGAAGTTCTTGACTGATTGCAAGATATGAAACTGCCTTATCCGGGAGTCTCAGGGTTACTTGTCTGTTTGTCCTTGAATCTTGATCCAAGGCTCAGAATATAGCTGGACAGTATGTATTTTTACCCACATCTGGCCTTAATTGATGATGTTCCCTTAGCCTTCCCTCAAAATCACCTCAATCACTGGTGAAACAAAAAGAGCTGTCTAAGACCCGACCAGCATTTTATACATAACCTTAAGAATGATCGGAAGCTGATTCTGACTGAATAATAAATAATTGCATTTTGTTCCTAAAATAACAAATACTGCACAGACTGTTGTCCTGATGGAATGATTGCAAAATCCACAGAACCTTAAACTGTCAGTGTGATTTAATTTTTTGGACTATTCTGAACGCTTTACTCATCAAAACATAGATGTAGTAAAATGTAACCGAAAAAAATAATTAATAATTGTAAAAATAATTTTAGTCAATTTTCTTTATAGTTGTAAGCAAGAGAAAATGTATGTATGTATGTATGTTATTATGTTTAGTTTAAGAAATCAATTTATACAATAAGATTACAATACCTATTAGGAAAATTAGATTATCCAAGCGGTGTTTGTTTATTTATTTATCTGCAGTGCCAAATTCCCATACATGCAGTGCTCTGAAATTCCCATATATATATGAATACAGGGAAAATAAGAATCAAAACATTCTGTTATGTTACACCTGCAATTGTTCTGCTTACACAGTTTTCAACTACGCTTTACACACAAAAAAGTACTTCATAATTATGCACATCCCTTGATCAAGGTGAATGCTATTATGAAGTAGTCAAGAGAAGGACTCCTCCTAGGAGCTGTTCTTTGCAATTCTGCAGCAACCATGAATGAAAGTGCAGAAGCCTTTTCAAATGGGGGGGCGGGTTCCAGTGTCACCAGTGCACCGTTGACATCGTGAGACCATCTGCTGCTCGCGTCCCACGTCGGTCCGAGCCCTCCACGTTCTCTTATTCCCTCATTTCCATTTTAAGGCTGACCTTTTAGTTCCAATCAGACAGTGAAAATGCAGCATTATCCCAGCTCCTTGGCCATCGCAAGGACGATTAGCAACACACCCAGGGACGAGGGGGGGGGTGGGGGCCCTGAGCCACATGGTTGGCTGCCTGCATGCGAATGAGGACACAGCACAGCACAGTAAAAGGAGCTGAGTGAATATAGGCCAGTCCCGTCCCTCAGGCTTATGTCTCCATTTGGGTTTGCTTCTTTCAAAAAAGACTGCCCATGTCTACTTACAAAGACCAAACATTTGTATACTTTCAGAACAACTGGAGATATTTTCACTATCCATTTATAGCCAAAAACAATATAAGCAATCCATTATCTATAACCATGTAAATTAAAGCATCAATCAAACACCCATGAAGAAACAACTGTCTCTTCTTCATGGTACCACAGCTAACTTAAATGTCTAAACGCTGTGTTCCTGTATTTTTTTATTATTGTGTAAAGATTTTGTTTCTGAACATTGCTAACAACAAACCCCCTCAACACTACAGCTAATAACAAATTTTTTGTTTTACTGTCAAATTAAGGCTGCTGGTAACCTAATCATCAAGAACTTTGACTTGTGCCCAAAAAACTATTAAATTCTTTTCAGTAAAGTTCATTGAAGTCAAGGACACTCCCAGTTATAGTACAGATGACCAAATCATTTAAGCTGAATCGCCTTAGTAAAAATAAAATAAATGTATGTTCTTTCTGCTATATAGCCAGCTTATATAATATAAACTAGTATATTGTATGGAGTTTAAATAATCTTTCAGCCTGAGGCTATTTGAAGCCATCGCACACAAGGTCATGGGGGTCCTATACATCCCCCCCCCCCCCCCAAAAAAAAATCACAGCTTCTCATCAATGATGGTCTGCCAGACAGCTACTTCTATATGTGCAGAAACTCAAATACAGGTATGTCAGAAATGTTCGCTGGGGAAAAAAATGGAATAGGTTGGCAGATCGAGTCGTCTCCCTCCGGTGAGCTGATTTGTCAGTGAGTGAGCAGTGCGTACTAGTAGGTCACAGCCAGAATATAACTGTTGTCCTTCAATCAGCTCACAGGTGCCCCTCATGCTGCCTGCACTAGTCTATTCGTGACTCTGTGTCTACTAGGGACTGTTATAGGCTGTACCTCCTATTATGAGATTATTATTGAAAAATAATAAACTACCAGTCATCTTATTTGCCATGTTTTCTCTTTTTGTTGTTGTTTTTGTTTGTTACCTAATATCTGTTTTTTTTTTTTTCTTCAATTGCCATGTGGTCCATTTCCATTTTTTACCAAGTCATTCCTTTCTGTGTTGCATTTGTCATGTATTTTTTCATTGTCTCATTGTCTTCCTCCATTCACCTGTCTGAATTACATGGCAGCCCCCAGGTTACGAACGAGATCTGTTTCCTAAATATGTCTTTAAGTCAAATGAGTAGGTAAGTAGGAAAAATAATAATACGGTACAGGATACGGTAATAACAAATGTAACTATATACAGTGCTGTACGGTACCTTGAGCCGATGAACCGCTGATTCCGCACAATGTTTAAAGAGCGTCACAAAGTAGCGGGTGCATTCATTAATACCAACCATTGCATTTAACCTGAATTTTTAATTTAATACGCTTTATGGTAGTGCATTCATAAGCATGAGTTGTACGTAAATCAGACATTCTTAAGGCAGGCTCTGTCTGTTTCAATATCATGCCATGTATCTATGTCATGTCATGGACAATAATAATAGCTATGTTTTAATTCTTAATTTTTATTGATTAGGGTGTTATTTGCAAACTGCAAACTTTGCATATTCTCAGCTATGAGTTAGATACACTGTACCATTACATGAAAAGCAAATGCCCTATAATGGTCTGTGTGTGCCCTGCAATGGGTTGGTGTCCCATCTTGGGTTATTCCCTGCCTTGCACCCATAGCTGCTGGGATAGGCGCTGGATCCCCAAGTATAGAAAATAGATGGACAAATGTCCTACATGTTTTTCTATATGTGCTTCTTTTTGACAGTGAATATCATCATGTCTTTAACTAAACCTAAATAATAATATGGCCATTTAAAGCTTGAGTTAACAAATGACAACAAAAGTAATTAGTATTGATAAAGCTCTCACAACACTGCAGAAGAAATCTCTCCCACTCGTCTACTTTAACCATCTTTTAAATCATGTATTTCTGGGATTCTAGTATAAACTGTTTGCTTCAGGTATGGTCACAGTATAAATGGATCTTAGATATGAATTTTAACACAAACAGTCAAAAATGTGAACTTTCTTGTTATTCGAATACTGTAACGCCGACTAGCACGTATCAGATCATTGTCTAGCTGCTGACTCACTTGGTCTTCCGCATCAGCTTAGGGACAGATGGTCTGACATTTTTCTGTATAATTCTGTGGTACAGAATAGAATTTATGGTTCCATCAGTGAGGGACAACTGTGCCATGACATATTGAATGGGGGTGGCCCAAGTCAAGCCTGATTCTGTTCCCAGACATTTAAATACTCAGTCTACTATTTGAATTGACTTAGAGGGACCTTGTTTATTTACACTTTAGATTCTAAATGCATTGGACACCAAATAAATGGCAAAAACATCAAACACTGGTGTCATTTTTCCCACCCAGATTCACCATAAGTACAACTGTAAACCGCTACTAGGAAGATTTCATCAAACTCAATGTGACAATTTTCAATCTGACAGGAGGCAAACTTTTTCGACAGCATAGTACACTGTGGAAGGTTACAGAAGAATGTACGAGCCCAACTGCATCAAGTAAAATAACATATATCATACAGCAGTATTAGACTGCTGTTCTTGTAGTGATCAAAAAGCATGCTTCATAGGGTATGGGAATATATTCCTGCTAAAGGGGGAAGGCTGATGTTACCAAATACGGCCAGCGAGAAAGAAAACAAGAAAATTTTCAAAGCTGTGAAGGAAGAAGTTAGTGAAAGGTATTGAAGATGGAGAAGATTAACAGGAGGATATAAGAGGTTTTGTCTCACTGGGTTTTTAACAGACTACAATAATACTGACATGTGATTGAAGTATGTGTATGTGATTGAAGAAGACAGCTTAGTGCAGGAGACAACGGCCAATCATGTGGCAGCACCTACAAGTGGACAAAGGGTGATCCATTCCTTATAAGCCTACTTGGGAGCTGTCCGGTTCTGAAAGAGGGAGCATGTCAACAGCGTTCAGCCTGTCATGCTATTGTTTGCTGCTCTGCGACTGCAGGCAGCTGTATAAAGGGTGTGTATTCTTCAAGACATCAGAAGCTCAGGCCACATAACTGAGCTGTTCTCCTGTCATTTGCTGGAGCTTGTTTCTCAGTGCATGCACCGGAGTCCATGTTCTGATGGGCCAAGGGTGCTACCATAAACGGACTGACAGAAACTTGATGCCACATAAGGCAAACAACCATGTGAAATCAGATGATTTTAAAATCACTTTAAGTAAAATTCCCCTGATTTCTATCCATTTTTACTTTTTCTACATAGCGTCATTATATAACTGCCTGGGACACTTTTGAGGAGTTGCCAAAATATAAACTGTGCCATTGACTACACAAACCATATGGTCAACAGAGTCTAAATGCCATTTCCACTTAGTCTCTTTAGGAGGTCCTGGAATGGCCTCCTGACATTTACACTCATTTCACCCATGCAGAATTACCATCTCATGACGTTCAGTCACAGTCTCTTGTTTTCTTTTTTTGAAATAAAAAGCGATGACAGCTTTCTGAGTTTTTTATATAATTACCAGATGTCAAGTGCTCTGGTAGACTGAATTCCTCATAAAATAACGATAGAGGAGGAAAAAGCACAATTCAGCACTTGTGACATTACAATTTACATGCTCATTAGTTCTAATGATTGGAGGGACCCCACCTCACTCCCCATTGCGCTTTTTCGGTTGCGAATTAGCTTGTCTGATTTATGTCTATATCTTGTGTTTCTGTCCCGCTCAACAGTAATTCTTATTAGATTCAACTGACAAGCATATTCTTATTTGATGAGTTATTATACTGAGTGACTTTTTACCAGTGTCCTTGATTACATATTTCAAATATACATCTCTTCCCATGCATCCCTTGGTAGCTTTTTCTAAAAGTGAAATTTTACTTTTTTTCTTAAAGCATATTACATTACAGAAATATGTATATTCCTCTGTGGTTATTTGAGAAATAAATAAGATATTCCAGTTGTTTATCACGTAAAATCTTAATTGTATCAATTAAATTATTTTAAATAGCCCTCCTTGGAGTTTTCAGTAGTAGCTTAAAAAAACAGGGGCCGAAGCACAAAATAAGTGAGAAAATCATTTACCTGCAAAATACCGTAAAATAGAGAGTCAAAACAATGCAAAGACATGCAATGTAGCACTTTTTTGGTTTGTGAGTAGAGGCAGATATTTTTAGAGTGATTCCAGTAGGCCCACATAATCATGCCACTAGGTGAACAAAAAAGCAGCAGGTGCTCCCTCTTCTCTGCTTTTTGTTCAGTTAAATTCCCCCTGAAAACTTAAGCCCACCAAAGAGATCACTGGGACATCATAAGAGTGTTTCAACACGGTTTCAGATCCACAACCCTAGAATAATTAGGCCACAGAGTAACCTGCTGTGTCACTCATCAAGCCATTATTAAGCTTCAATAAAGTAATTCTCGATTAAAAAGGTTTTGAGGTTCCATTGCAGCTCAATGAATTAGAATATAATATTAAATTAGTCAAAATAATGACACCCTGGTTTTAGTGTTTTTTTCTTCTAAACACTAGCTGTCGTAACGTAAGAATTATAGCCTTATCAAGTAAGTGACAAAATATCAGATTGCCACTGTTTTGCCTTAATCACATCTTTCTCAGTGTGTAATAAGAAAATAAATTCCATATAGTGATAATTAAAAGTAGACATTAAAGTGATATAAAGTACATTAGACACTACTAGAAAGCAGGTAAATAAGCAAAGTGCAGAACATGGTAATAACACAATATTGCAGGTTTGTGTCTGCATTTCCAATGTTGAGAACTCAGAGCCAAACCATACCTAAGGCCCCACTTATAGAACGCTTTGGGACATTGCACCATGACCAACAATGCCGCGACTACTATAATACACACTGCTGCCCGGTAACTTCTCTCCAGTATCTCCAAGTGGTTATCTAGCTTTCAGCATATGCTGTCTTTGAAATGTTTCCACATGACCAAGCTCACTTGCTGAGTCACGCCCTATTGAAGCTTTACCCTTTGGTGAGTTCTTTGGTGAGTCCCTAGTATCTACATTGGCAATGAAGATAACTAGAAGCCCAGGTGAGGTGGTCTTCCTGACACTTAAAGTAAATGATCAAAGTAAATGACATCAATAAGATAACAGGCTGGCTGTGTCCGAATTCAAGGGCTGTTTCCTTCTAAGGCTACATTTGAGACCGAATGTGTCACAGCAGTGTGACAGGCTGTCCAATTTCAAAGACTCCTTCAAATGCAGATCTGCTATATATGCACTGATGGATCTTTCACCGGCCCAGCATATCCCAGGATTCATTGTGCAGAGGTAAAGTGGGTGTGTCCTGGCTAGACGATAGGAGTGGTGCTTTGTGACTGAAGGGTAACGGCAGGAACGACTGGTGACACAAACAGGAAATAATCCATAGGCCAAACTGTCCCATTTCACAGTGCTTTCTGTTCGACCTTCTATGAACGCAGGCTACAAAGGCTACACCTTCATAGACCACATCCTTCTAAGGATGGAGCCCCTGAATTCAGACAGCCAATCTGAGCCTTATACCCAGCTAAGGAGAGGACAAGCATGTGATTCATCATTTTTGGGGTATATCTGAGATAACTAAAATTACCTGACAAAATATTTCCTTAGATAACATATAATCTCTACAAATGGACTACTGGTTCGTGTACAAAAACAGCTGCCATGGTGCTGAGGCACTAACTGTCACTTATCACTGATACGAATGCACTTTTTCAAGATCAGCGTTCCATCCTGCGTAAATACACAGAGCAATAATCTACAGCCTAATTTATATAAATCTAATTTGAATTTATTTCATTTGAATATTAAAATATAGGTTATATATTTGTAAAATTAAATTATAACCCAGTGAATAATATACATTTTTCAGTATTAATGGCTTTTTCTATATTATATTAACCTTTTTTGGATAGAACTGTAATGAACAGATTGAAGGGATCCAATTGCAGGATAAACTGATGCTTAATCCAGAGGCAGAAATCATAGTTACAAACAGGCAGGGTCAAAACCAGTGAGGCAGGGGAGCAAACCAAGCAGAGGGGGAAATCCAAAATCACAAACGCAGGTACAGGCAAATGGTCAATAGCATAAGGGCAATCAGCTAGAAATCCCAGAAATGGCGAGAATCTGGAATCCAGGAAGTCGAAAGTACAGGTCCTACAGGAAGATTGAAGAAAAGCACAAAATTCTCGATTTTGTGCAAACACTCAATACTTTGCATAGGCTGTGTAAAGTGCTGGGCTTCAATCAGGTAGGCCCAGTTAACCATTGCAGATGAGTTGCAGCTGTTCAATATTCTGAATAGGATGATCTCTGGAAGCGTGGTGGCTCCACTGAGTCTAGGCATAATCAGGTCTGTTGCAGGCATGACAGGAGTCTACAAAATCTTTATTTAAAACATCAACAAATTTACACAAATATTTTATAGAAATATTGCAAAACATTTCTGTATATGGTTAATTATGTCTATTGTAGGTAGAACCCAAAGCTTAGTGGCAATATAATGGGTTCAATAAATTTTAGAATGTAACAAAGTGATAGATTTACTGAGCCATTCAAGACATGAAACCAGTCAAAGAGGTTCCTCTCTTGAGAGTTGAACTTACAGCATCCATCCACCTGTTTTCTGTAACCAATTGTCCTATTCAGGATCACAGGGGGTCCAGAGCCTACAGGCACAAGGCAGGGAACAACCCATCGCAGGGCACAGTCACACACTCCACTTATGGACAACTTAGTAATTCCAATTAACCTCAGCGTGTTTTTGGACTGTGGGGGGACCAGAGTACCTAGAGGAAACCCTACGATGACATGGAAAACATGCAAACTCCACACATATGGAACCCAGGCAGAGACTTAAACCCTGGTCCTAGAGGGATGAGGCAACAGTGCTAACCACTGCACCGTTATGCCACCCGACTCGCAGCATGTGTTTCACAAATATAAATTATTATGTAAGCCCAATGTCCATGCCCTGTGTATGGCGAAAAGCTTTCTTTTCTGTATCTTTAACTGCGACTAAAAACCATCTACAACTATTTTGTCCTTCTGTATTCAAAACTGGGGTATAATGTCAGGTGGTCGATTTCATGCTGAGGCTAATTATCTAGAAAACATTATCATTTTCATGCACAAAAAAGGCAATTGTCTAGGGAGGCAAAGCGATCACTCGTATCGCCGCCTTCTCAGTCACGCATGCAATCATAGAAAATGACATGGCTGCACTTCTTTTCTTTGTTACAGGTGCACTCTGGATGTGTTTGGCCTAAGCAGGACTTGGGTATATTGTCATCACACTGAAACATGCATAACAACACTTATTTTCGTTTGAACCAGCCTATGACCAGAAGACAAACTGTTTCTGGGTGACAGGTGTTAAAACAAAGGTTCCTCTGGAGACAGAGGCAATCATGCTCCATATAGAGCTTTATCTATTTTTTTTCTCTTACAACATAATTAGATTGACCAAAGACAAGGGACAAACTGTTCTGTCATGAGGTGAAACACAATCTGGAAAGAGTGGCACAATATTCTCCCTCAGACACAAAGTAATTATGAATTACATTGCAAATGCAGGTTCTTCAAGGTGTGTGTGTATGTGTGTGTGTGTCTGTGTGTGTGCGTGTGTGTCTGTGTGTGTGCGTGTGTGTGTGTGTGTGTGTCTGTGTGTGTCTGTGTGTGTGTGTTTCTTTTTGTATGAGACATCATGAAATCATGAACAAGAATTTTATCAGATTTAAATGATTGCATTGCAAAACAAACATAACATGAATGCTTCGAATTACACTGTACCTCAGTAATCATGGCTTATATTATATTCCAAAAACAGTAAAGGTAATACAGTGGTCACACTTCCACCTCCAATGCGTGAGAGTTAAAAAGGTCATGGTGGAGAATAAACATATGAGAAATGACCCGGTAGAAGAGAGTGTTTGGTGTTATACTGCTGATTACATTAAAGCCATGAGATGGAAAAACACCACACACATTCACTTGGTAGGCTGCTGTCATGCGTAAGTTTGATCACTTTCACATGCTCCATGTAATCATTGTGTTTGTTTTCCAATGCATTCTCCTCCTTGGTTACTTCTAGTCCTGTTGTCTCAGAAATCACATCTTCATTTCTCCAAACGACAATGACAATGCCGTTAAAATCAGCCCTGTATGGGTGCTGTAGTGGGCTCCCTCTGAACGATGACACTGGTAACAGGTATTTCTGCTCTCAGCAAGGTGGGATATTGTGTCTTAGTCCTTGGGGATGTGACAGGAATTCTGCATTAATGTGGCACAAATAAGCACATAGAACGGGGAGGGGGAGAGACTTTAAATATTTCTCCAATGCTACAGTATCTTTTTTTTTGCTTCTGTGTGAAAAAAAATCCAAGTAATAATTGACGAAATATGAATGAATTAATCCTGAATGTGTTTTATTTTTACTTTACCGTACAAACTCCCGATAAACCCCCTCAGATCTCTTTCCAAATAAAACTGATTTCTTGCCAGATTTTCTGGATGCCACACCCCACACTCCAATATAACATTTAATAATTGATGTTGTTAAATAATTCAATGCAATTCAAATTATTTCTAAATTGGTCACATTTTTTATTAAAACAATAAACAGAAAGAAGACAGGCAACCTACAAAAATTCTAATGTTTAGGGACAGGAAAGATTCACTTACTGTTAAATGCTAAGATATGGACATTCACCTGTACTTGATCACCTACTGGAGAGATATTACTGACCCGTGCTTAATTAGAAAAATAAACTGGAAAAAAATGGGATTTTTTTTTTACAATTTTTCAACAAATAACTGGTGGATAATATGAAAATCTATCAATATTCCATAAAATATTATAGTTGGCATAATATGATCTCAGCATAATATGATTATTTCTTGTTATTGTGGGGCACCAGCAATAGGGGGCAAAACAAGAACATGAAATTGATATGTTATGTACATATGAAGTGCAAGGTATCTTATATCACCCAAAATAGCTATCAGCAGACCTCTTTACTTTAGAGCAGCTTCCAAACTATAGATCACCATCCTGCTATTGTACAGGTGACCTACAACAGTAAAATAATCTCTGAATGTATATGGTAAGTTAATAATGAAGCAAAACCATAACTCATAGTCACACACAAATATAAAATGGATGGTTGGGTGGATGATAGATAATGTAAAATGAAGTTCATCCATCCCTCCATCTGTTTTCTCTAACTGCTTCTCCTATTCAGGTTTGTGGGGGGTCTGGAGCCTATCCTGAAGCAACCCAGGATGGGGTGGCAACCCATCACAGTAAATGAAATTTAAATAAATAGAAAATAAAAAGTCACCATGTGCAAAAGCCATTAATGTGAACCCAATAGGGCTAGAATCAGACTGTGGAAAAAAATTATATGAAATATTACAAGAAACAGATTATTAATAATGGAGATAAAGTGTTGTGTTGGCTGTGCAGTCCACCTTCATCAGACAGCTTTGTTTGATTGAGCACCTTAGGTAAAAATGGAAATTTAATTTAATAAAGCCAGTGGAGGTACAACCTTTACTTCATCACAGTGAGAGCAGATAGTCTGTGACTACCAGGAATGACGATACGGTTCTGCAAGGGAACAAAGCTCATAAGAGAGCAAGATGGCTGTAGCGCATTTAACAGATGGCAAGAGTTATGTGTCAAACATATTTATGTGTTTGCGTTATAAATACATTTGTTGTATTATTCAATTATACGCTGCATGCAGAATTATCAGGCAAGTGCTATTCTTGCTGATAATTTTCAGCAAAATTTAGATGTAATTCACTTTTATCATTTTTTCAATCTTTGCTGAAAGTAAATTTATTTAGAGAGGAAATGTTAGTCTGTCAAAAACAAAAATCAAAACAAAAACATTCTATTATCAGTGTGCATAATTAGGCAATAGGAAATAGGCAATCAGAATGTAAGTGGATTTTCCGAATTTCACCATCCGCAGACATAATTATTAAAAACTGTTTTGGTCTAGTCAAGCTATATAAATAATAATAAACTATCAGCCATTCTATACAGCCCACTTTACCAAGCTTAATGTCCTGTGTAGCCACTTTTCTAACCATTGACTGTCATGAGCCTCTTATCCATTGAACCAGTCAGGCTTTTGGTTTGTTCACATCCTATTTTAACTGAGGCAGCTAGGATTGCCTCCCAGATGCTGCTCTGACAAGTGTACTGCTTGCCACCTTGGTAAAAAGCACACTTTAGTAAGGCCCAATAGTTCTCAATGGGGGTTAAGTCAGACATCGAGGCAGGTCAGGTCATCGTTAAATCACCTTTCAAGCCTTTCTTGGCCAGCCAATTTATGGAATGCTTTGATGCATGGGAAGGAGCACTGTCCTGCATGAATATTAAAAACTTTTGAAAGCTGCTGACTACTTCTTGTGCCAGTATTTACAGAAGGTGTCTTCTAGCAATTGTCAGTAGATCCGGAGTTAATTTTTATACCATCTGCAAGTTGGAAAGGTTCTACAAGTTCATCACAAAGAAATGCAACCCACACCATCACTCCTCCGTCGCCTTATAGGTCCCTGAATAAGGTATCTATCCACTTGGTCCATCAAGAGTCACTATCATCTCATCTATCCACAAAACAATTGTAAAATCAGTTTTAGACATGTCTGCATCCGTTCTTTATGTATGAGCGTGTGTGCCTTGTCGAGTGGAGGT
Source organism: Mormyrus iriodes (assembly GCA_011763525.2). Classification (NCBI taxonomy): domain Eukaryota; kingdom Metazoa; phylum Chordata; class Actinopteri; order Osteoglossiformes; family Mormyridae; genus Mormyrus; species Mormyrus iriodes. Next base: position 22,627,925 of record JAAGVU020000002.1, read on the forward strand.
CATGTTTGAGCTTTTGTGACCTTGCGACACATTACATCTAGTACTTCCGGATATTCTTCTCAGATAGCAGTTTTGGAAAATGGCTGCACTTGATGCTGAAGGGTTTTTTGAAGACTCACGTTTAATTTAATGCAAATCTTTGACAGTTAATTTGTACCTTTTTCTCTCTACTAGCTTCTTCCATCAACTTGGCGACAAAAATCTTTCGCCACAAAACACTTGACTGTACAGTGATCACGTTTTAAAAGTTTTGCATCCCTCTGACTAACACTACTATTGTTTTTTTTCCGGCCCCCTTTAAGTCTTTTTTGGCCCTTTTTAATAGTAACAATAATTTGCTTAATAATTCTGCACAGGGAGAATTCCACAGCTTCCTGTTTTACTCCAAACAGGAAGTACTCCGATAAAATACTGAGCAGGATCTATTTTTAAACAATCCATTCTTAATTGGAAATACATCAGGGCTGAAAATATTGGTGTGATGAGAAGATACAAGTAAAATACACCCTTGACTAATAATTTTGCCGGCACTGTACAAGGTCTTGCTGTATCTCATGGGTGTGCTTAGCGAGTGGCACAGGAGAGGGCAGCTACAGCGGTCACCACAGCCAAGATAAATAAGAACAGGGTCATGCTGCCTCACATCATCTGCTCCATTGGATTATACCACAGCGTCTTATAAACGGATGAAACTACAAGTAGGTCGACATTTGGGTCAGTCATCTTTAATACGTAATTTTATCTTTTTGTGCAACCACATAAAAATGCAGGTGGTACGTATGCTCCTGCTGTCTTGCATTTCTCTCCTGCTCGTTTGACATACCTCTGACCCACAGTCTGATTGCCACCCACATATACACTCATAGCAAAAATATTCTGGTAACAAAGTAAAATAACAACGATGTGGAATTTATTTCTTCATTTTTTCTCTATGTTCATGAAATTAGTGTTTTCAATAATTCAATTTCTTACGTCTCCCTGCTCAACATGCAAAAATGTGCCAGGGGATCGGGGTGGGAGTGAATTGTGGCATACATTTCCTTTGAAATGTGTGCTGTGAGCTTCCCTCCGCTTGTTGCAGATGTTCTAAAGGCTTTATGTTCTATCAGGCAAGTTAACATGTTTGACGGGGAGCACTATTCGCCTGACACTACCCACAGCTCAGCATGTGCCTGAATAGTAGTGGAGAATCCGAGCTGTTCCAGCCACCCTATGGCACCTAGGCCAATCATTACATTCCAACACAAACAGTTAATAGGCTGCAGCACGCGAATTGTTTGGAGCAAGAGTCACGTTTAACATTTTCGATCTCGATATTGAAAGTGACAGGTCCAAATCAAATATAATTTGTTTATATTGCATTCTACTCTTATCATTTCAGTTATAATAAGCAAGATCATTTGCATCTGCATTTGCATTGTTTGACTAAGGACAGATTATCACAATATCTTGCAAATTATGAATTGAAGTCATTTTTGAATTGTTGCAATGTGGGAAAACAAAATAAACGTAATGATATTTTCTGCACGATAAGTTGTGACTTATTGACAAATGCAGACAGAAAATTTTACTGCACTGAGACTTGAAATTGAATTTTCCTCAGAACATTCTTCACGCAGCAGCAATCTGTTATTAAAGACAGTATTTCTGCAAGGTTAAAAAAATTAACTTTTACCTTCGCTGTTTTGAGTATGAACTGTTTTGTTTTTTGAAGCCTTTATCTGTTGAAGTACCGCCGGAGAGATCTGAAACCTTTTCAGTACTATCGGTTTGAAATCTTCCAGACACTGCATAGACATTAGTACTCTTTTGCAATTATTCATGGAGAATAAATGAAGAATTAGCTTCCACCTTAGTACATGTGGTAGACAATATTAAGTTTCATAGAGTCTATGATTTCATTCACTGACCTTTTCCAACACTTATTACTAATTTTGATATTGGACACTCATATTAAAACATATTCACACAAATAATCAAATTCTGCCTCAAGGGGTCAAAAATTGAGAGGTAAGAGTTTGAAATGCTTCCCGTATAACATTCTGTAAAAGAGCCAAAAGACCATCAATCCGTCTTAAGTCACTAATCCTGGTCAGAGTCATAGGGAAATAAGAAAAGCATTTAAATAAACTTTGATTGCTTATGCTTAAGAAACCTAAGAAAATCCTTTTACTTTAGCCTTAACCCACACGATTCCTGTAATCTGAAGCATTTCAATTTTCCTATCAGGTCCCCCTAAATTGGGAAGCTATTGCCTGTAGGAATTTGGAGTCTAAAGGGTTAAATGAAATGGTCATATGAACGCTTTCACAGTAGGTGGTAATGCATCGTATGATGACAGGGGATATGGAATAACCCCATACGTGTCCTGGGTCTGTCTAAGCACGCTCTTCCGTGAAACAAGACTGACAACTGACAACTCACCTCAGCACAACCCTTTTAGTTTCAGGGAGATGGAGATCTAAAACGCAACAGCTCCACTCTTCCGACCAGCTTTTAACTTGTTAATCACATAGAGTATGAAGCATGAAATGAAAGGCTTTCCTCTGGAACAGATCCGGCTGTGCCAAAATGAATTTTCTATTGGCAAAAAAGGGCCATTTTATGAGACCAGTCAAACGCTCCCTAAATAACATTATTGAGCAAAGAAATAAATCACAGGGCTGAGACAGTGAAAAGTTACAATGAAAACACCCACATATAAAAAAGAAAATGCACCTTTTCTAAGTGTTTAACAGCAGGACTAGAAAAGACTTTTTTTGCAAACATTGACAGTGGCATCTGGCACCGCATTCTAAAGATTTAGAAATATGACAGACATCCGTTGTATTGATTTATACAAAAGCATTCTGGGTGACTATGCTGTTAGTCAACTTAAAAACCACCAAAAAGACTTAGTTAAAAGGATGTGGCTTATGGCAAATCAAGAGTCACAATAATTTGGCTGTGTGGCTGTCACACACTCCTGTCACTCATAAAGGCATATTAAGATAACAAAACAGCTTTCCTCCATTTTTAATTGGTGTATTCAGTGAACTGTAAATAATCAGAATTTGTAATGAACATTCTCTGTTTACCTAAAATAAATAAACACTAATTATCCAGGACCTATAGTGCATTTCTAGATAAAGTGTTTAAATGTTAAAAGTATGCTGAGAAATTACTAATATTAACTTGCTAATACAGTAGCTAATAGGAAAATCATTAACTCCAGACTCTGCATGACAAGGACCTTATTTTCTCTAAGAAAAAGCTCATGGGAATGATTTAACATTCTATAATCCATATGTATTTTTTCAAACAGAAAAGTTAATGTCAGAATTTATTGCAAGGATTATCAGGATTTTTTAGCTGTAATGCTATTACTCAACAAAATAGCAAATAATTTATCACAAACAGAAACATGGTATGTGTTGTGTGTGGTTTTCAGTGCTGTTGACCTGTAGGTCATAAAGTTAACTCTTCAGTATGTATTGCATAAGGGTTGCTATAGTCTGTGTGTGCTGTGAATCACCATGGTGGAACTGACTTATCTGATTATTGTCCCATAATCCATCAAAGAATGTGCAACACAACAAAAATCTTTTATCATTATATTTAAACAAAAAGAGCTCTCTCCGAAGGTACCTTTGCTCACCGTAAAAGACTTTCAAGGTTAAAATTTTTTTTTTTCTGCTCTTACTTTCCAAATTATTAACAACAGGGATAGCTTTTTGGAGGGGAAGTCAATATGCAAAATATATGTGTGACTACACATACATTTGAATGATAAATTTCTGCTTTTCCTAAGGAATGTACATGACTTGTAAATGTGCTGTATATTTAAAGAAGAAATCTAATTTTAAAGAAAATTCTATATTCAATAAACCTACTGCAAGTCGAAAATATCATAAGGCAAAAATACATTTTAATACACTATACCTAACCTAACAGACATGATAGCCTAGCCAATAGCTTACCTTAAACATGCTTAGAACACTTACATTAGCCTACAGCTGGGTAAAATTACTAACACAAAGCCTATTTTATAATAAAATGTTGAAAAGCTCATATAATTTATTGAATAATGTGCTGAAAGTGAAAAATATTTACTGATAGTAAAGTCAAAATATTGTCGCACGGACAATCATAACCTGGGGAGTGTCTGTATTCTGATTTCACTATTTTCACTATTCTCCAGTCTTTGTGTTCTTTACATTATACAATATTTACTTTAGCACACACACTGAACAATTTAATTATATTAGTGATTCAAAAGATCACTTTTTAACTCATCATTATTTATTTAAAAATTGTAAATCACATTCTGGGGTGTATAGGTAAAACAGAATATATAAATATTCTAATGATATAAAAAAGACTGATATAAAGAGACAAAACCATTTAATACATATGCATGAAGGCATTTTCACAGGCATGCCAAAATAATAGGCTCACACCCAAAGCTCTTTGGCTGGAAAGACCTGTTGACCTAGCCCTGCCCACTGCTGCTGTGATTGGCTGCAGGCCTATCTCCTCTCTCACCTGAAACATAGCTGAAGGATGAAGGCACACCCCTGACTGACAGCCATAGCAGGGGCGAGGTAGGCCCATAACAGACAAATTAAATTGTATTTCCAATAAAAGCAAAAATGTGCTGCTCCTTTTTGGCACAGCAACAGACAGCTAATAAGACAACTTGTTTTATGTGTGTATGTGAGTGTTATCACCGCTTTCCATTTTTAAAATCCGCAGCTAATTTTTTAAAGCCTAAATTATTTTGGTGCTTCTGCAGGTGCATTTGGCCATTCATCTCCTTAAACGCGTTTAGCTGCATTCTCAAAACACATCCTTCAGATGCAACAGGATACTTACGGGGCACTGCTTGCAAGAAATTTCCATTTTTCAGGTTATACATCTTAAAATAAGTATATGAATATACACCATTTGAAGAAGCCTGAACTTAACTGATTCTCTGTGAAAGATTAAAGTAAATAAATGTCTGGCTTTGGTGATAATTTTTCACTTTAATGAGCTGGTAGAGCATTCAGACGATTGAAGGAAGAATGCCTGTAATAGACTGCACTCCTCTAAGTGATCTGAGAGCAGTAGGAAGAGATGATAAAGTATGTAGCTGCAAACACCTTGACAATCCTAATCCACTGCTGGCTGTCATGTAAATAGAAATTTACAACCCAGCTAGTAGCTTATTGACAAAAAAAAAGCCAGTTCTTAGCAGTCACAGTAATAAGGTCAGCATGCAGTACATGTGTTTGTCACAAAAAGTCTTTCTAAAAAAAAATAGTTCTGTTGAATCCCGTGAATATTTACTGAAAAAATAAGACCTAATGCCATCATATTCTGTCATATTGGACAGTATGCCCTAAGCCAGATATTGTTTTATTTTTATTTTTTGGGGAAAATATGATACAGGTAATTGCTTCCTGCAGGTTACAAATGCCTCCTTGGAGGTGGGACTTTTTTGCAAGAATTCCGCTGCACTTCTATTTAAACAGAAACCTAAGCTTTTGCTCATCCTATTTGCATATCTCTCAGTTTCCTCAATGGTGTGAAATGCAGCAAAGTGATACAATCAGAATGTTTCTGTCATAGCTTACTGGTGTCATATTGTCGTGTACTACAAACCATTGTTATGCAGATTCATCAAGGTGAAGCAGACTGGGACATGACCAGGAGAAATGATTTTGGTTCCCGTTCCTCTGCACTGGCAGGTGTTTGCAGTGATGACTAAGGCCAAAAAGGGGTAGCCCACGGTGTGCATGTGCCAGCCAGCTGGCGTCAGTACTGGAGCAGCACGTGAAGAGATCTGAGCACTGCTGATTCTGGGGGTGGCTCTCTGGCTGAGAGTTGAAGAAGCATGGAGATGACCTGAGATGCTCTACACGCTAGGGGCCACTCCAACAGAGCCTGACCTACAGGGAGAAAGCCAGGTTCTAAATGTGACCCTGTTCGCAGTAATCTTCTAATTTCCTTACCAAAAACAGGGGAATTAGGCGTCCGAGTGACAGCTTAACATCTCAAAGGAAAAAAAACACTAGTTTCCCCTAAATTTGCACAGAGGGCACAATTCCAAGATGTCTGCAGGTTCAATCACATTAAATTCATTTTATGTAATGTTTTAAAACGGCAAAAATATGTTATTACTTTTGTGCCTCACAAATTCAGTAAATTCAGTAGATATAATATTAGTGGTTTAGGGGATAAACATGAAATAAAGCAATAAGAACATTTGACAGAAAATAGTCCTACTGAAAGATATGTATAGCAAGCAGGTTAGGTAAATACATTGTTCCACTGATAACAAATGCTATCGTCATTCAAACAGGGTTTGTGCAAATAGGAAAAGGGATCATACTATCACAGAAGAGTTAAATATTTGTTCAATATTTACTCAGAAATACAGATTAAATGTCAACATCAGATTTAACAACTTTTGGATTTTGGACTGTTGACTGAAGATAAATAAAAGACTTCCAGAAAATGTACAGTGAATCACTGCTCTGAATGAACAACTGTATTAAAAAACAATTTAAGCACTCCAACTTACAGGATAGACCTTTCACAGAATGATGTCTATGTCTTCCTTTTCCCACTAAACTTCAAAAGTACAATTTTTGTTTGAAAACAATTTGACAAGAAAACTTTTGAATGGAGTTTTTAAAGGATGTTGGACCCTAGAAATTCTTTGAATTTGTATTACAACTAGCCAGTAAGTATAAGAATGTGAGCTTAAAATTGTACATTTAACATGAGCAATACAACAGCAACAACAACAATAATAATAATAATTGTTATGCCCTACCTTCCTGCCCCTTTTGCACACCTGTTGTTGTTTCATCTGGAGGAGTGCAGCAAGGGAAGGCACAGGCAAAATGAGGGTTTAATGCCAATGATTGGACTAGCAATGATGAGACAGACAGGTACTTAAATACATGGACTGAGGGGAAACAAGCATCAAGTTTAGCTCATCAAGGCCACATGAGGGAGGAGACAGGATGGTCAAGCAGACGTGGCAGGCAGGACATGATAGTACCCCCACGAAGCATGCCCTCCAGGCACAAAGGACAAAGAGGGGAAGGGACCAAGAGGATCGAATGACAGGGCAGATACATGGGACAGGGACAGACAGGACAAGACAGGGCACAGCAGGACCAACAGGACACACAAGACAGAAACCACAAAAGGTCACAGGGACAGAACCACCGGAAAGGACAGGACAGGGCAGAACAAATGGCATGACAAGGGGCACAGAAGAGGCAGGGGTTGGGCCAGAAACCAACAGGACAACAGGAGAGACCAACAGTCAAAACCACACAGACGAAACAGACCAAACACGGGACATGTCCAAGTACACAGAACAAACAGTAGACATCAACAGGGACCTGCGAGAAGAAGAACAGGCCATACAATGACAGGGCAAACAAGTAGAGGGGCAACACAGACTGGAGTGGGAATAGAAGAGGGAGCCACTGGGGACACAGACCAGGCAACAACAAAGGCAGGACAGGAAATTGGGGCAGGCACTGAGGTGTGGTGAATTAAAACATGGGCTGTCTGGGGAATCCTACAGACACTGGGAAGCTGGGCGGCGACCCTGGGACAAGGATCCTCAAGATCCTGTTCATTGGCGAGGCGGAGCCCAACTGTAGGACCTGATCACCTCAGAGGCCCAGTGGGACCAGAGGGTTCTGAGGGGCCAGCAGGACCAGAGGGCACCGGGGGGCCAGAGGTACAGGAGCCGGAGGGCACTGCGGTTTCTCTCCTTAAGGCCACAGCAGGAGAGTCGCCCATGTGAGCAACGTCAGGCGAACAGGACCCTCGGAAACTGGCATGGATGGTATGCCCCCATCTCCGGGAGATGGAGACTCAGCCAGTCCCTCTCTTGGACCTCAGCCAACCTGGTGGCTGCCCTAGCACCTAGTACCAGGTCAGCATAAGCCCTGGATTGAGGTGGAGGAACACAGAGCAGGGCTCAGGGCAAGTTCCAAGGGGTCCCACTCCAAATCCTCAGGAAGGGCATTCTCTGAATCACTCCCATTTGGTCTTTCCGTGACCGGGGAGACGGGCATTGGACTGGTGGCTACCAGGGACTGAGGCAGATACCAAGACAATGACAGGAGATGAGGTGGACTCCAGCAGGACATCAGGAAGTGAGGCGGGAGCAGGTGGGGCATCAGGAGACGGGGCTGAAGCCAGCAAGACATCTGGAGACAGGGCAAGGCCAAGGCACCTGGAGGTGAGCGGGATGAGGCCAATGTACCTGGAGGCGAGTGGGGCAAGGCTGAGATACCTGGAGGTGAGCAGGGCCAGGCCGAGACACCTGGGACCAAGCAAGGCACAGCTGGAACACCTGGAGGCAAGCAAGGCAAAGCCAGGACACCTGGGTCAGGTTTGGGCTGCACGGCCAGGTAGATGCGATGTGACTCTTCTTGGGCCAAGCAACTGGAACTCGGGTGGAAGCCTGATACATGGCCTCCCTGGGAGCGGCTAAGACAAAGACGAGCTCTGAAGGTGCAGCAGAGGTGAAGACGGGCTTTGGATACGCGGCAGGATTTGGTTCTAGGGGCTCAGAGCAAGTCATAGCCTCTTATGGGTCAGACTCTAGAGGCTTGGGAGAAGCATAGGAGTCAGGTTATTACAGTGAATTAATCCTTCACTGTGAAAGGCTCGTTGAAAAAGGAATTACCGTAAAATTGCAGCTCATAGTCACGCTACGACACAATCACAACACATTAAAGAACTGGAAGCATAATTGATAGGACAGAGGATGTTTAAATTGCTGTTAAAATGAATGAAAAGCTCTTCAGTGACCTAAACAGACAGATAATTGGAACTGGATAAGGAAGTCTCCTGGAATGTATCAAGTCAATGTGTAAAAAATAGGTATCAATGTTTTATGTTTCAAACTGAATCTGAAAAAACATTCAATAAATAAAACAATACAAGTTAGAGTCAGTGTACCACATAGTGAGTCATATACTTCACATAAGGTTTTGGAGATGTAAACAAATGGTCGTTCAATAAATCATTTACATTAAGGATGGATATCATGCTAATGGGAAAGTACCAAGCTCCAGTGAAAAGCCATTCTAGACACTGAGCGGTATGAATAATAACATGTGGGGGGTTTATGTGCCTTGGCAACAAAAATGTGGTAAACTAACAGTAAAACTAGAACTACAGTTCATCAAATGTCCAAAACAGCCAGTCACATTCTGCATTTATAATGAGCAGGACCTCAGTCATTATTAAAAAAACATGGCAACTTGTGCATTTATTTACCAGACACTTTTGTCCAAAGTGACGTACAAGTGAGGGTCAAAGAGTAGGGTCAGACAGTATCCTTGGAGCAATTGGTATTATTGGCTTTGCTCAAGGGTCCAATGGGGACATGGTTTCTCTGTCAACCATGGGCTTTGAACCAGCAACCTTCTGATCACATGCATAGATTCCTAAACTGAAGAGACACGCATGCAAAATTACATTGCAGTAATTCTACTTTAAACAAGAAAAGGACTTCACGACTCCCTACCTACCCTTATCGTGTCTATGAGTTTGTGTATGTATTAAAAGGATATAGAAAAATATTTGTAGTAGATAATGAAAAATAAATCCGTTTTTAAAGGTAGGTAAATGTTACAGCATGTGTAATATTTGAGCTGAAAGAAATGTATAAAGCTTCATAATGTTAATTGACTTTAATTGCCCTGCTTTCATCATCAGCATCGTTGTTGCAGAGATCAGCAAACCGCACAATTCTTTCATATACATAAACCAAATGGGAGTTGGGAAGAAATTCAATAGCCATTGAACCGCACTTTGATGCAATCTGTGTGACTTCATTATATTAGAACATTTTGTTAATACTTATTAGCCAATGGAAGACACACTGGTGCCGCCCACTCCCACAATACTGCAGCAGGATTCATAGGTGCATGAAAATGCATGCACTCACACAGCAGCATGGCTGTCCGCATTCTTGGTTCCTGCCAGTGTTATTATAGTGTTGATTTATAAATTTTTCCAGTTTTTTACAGTTTAGTTTTAGTTAGTTTTCTATATAGTTTTATTAGGTTTTTTTATATATCATATATCTTATATATATATACATATATATAATACATTTATAAATATAAACTAAATAGAGATATATAAAAAATCTATGTGTGTGTGTGTGTGTGTCTTCTATAGACAGACTGAAAGTTGCAGAGCTATTTCAGAGTCCTACATGTATACACAGTGCGAATTATGTCCTCAAAAGGGACAAAACATATGTATTTAGTAAAGATAAACAAAACAATACACAAACAATAACTAAATATTATTAAAATGCAACAACAGAAAGTATAGATGTTTATTTTTGCCTTATTTCAGTTATATTTAGAAACAACGTTTATAGTTTTTGTTTAAGCTGGAAGTTTTATTTTAGTTATTTTATCGTAATTTATTTCAGTTTACGGTAATGATGGTAATTTTTACGCTTTTGCATTCATAAGCTAGGCATTACTGATCATACTTATATTTTTTAATAGTTATTACTCATATTTTTCTAGTCCCTACTGCCAGGTCTTTATTAGTTCCTAGGGGTGTAAAAGTGTCATTCATGTCCTTTACTACAATGAATATCAACTGGAAAATCTGAGCATGCCTGGAATTTTTTCATTAACGTGTCATTTTACAAAAACAGTGAAGGTTAACGAAGGACATTTTTATGCAGCTTCTTCTGGTTAAAACTAGATTTGAGTGGTCTGACAATGACAGTTTAATTACAGCTATACCAGGAAGTATTATCAAAAAAAGTTAAGATTGACAAATAATCAGTATACATTGGTTTGCGTACATTTAATTCCAAATCCTGTCATATCTGGCAATTATAGATGAGGGAACTAGCTTTTAAGCTAATACAGTAAATTAGTAATTTAATGAGGTTTAAAAAATCGTTTTTTTACTACTGAATGATGTTTGTACTGAATACTGACAGAAATAAAAAAAGATTGATCAGTGCCAGAAGTCCCTGCTGATTGCTAAAAAAGGAACCCCAACAGTCAATCATATGCTCTTTATAGTCATCCATATGCATCTGGCTCTACAACTGCAGAAGATACTTCCTGCAAGGGAGTAAAATTTCTGTAACACAAGGCCGCTGATTAAACTCATAAGCATCATGAGTAAACTCAAAGGAACTGATAGAAGAAATTAGTACTCAGGGGAAAAAATGACAGTTATAGCTACACATGTGCAACGATCACTCCAGTTAAATATGGCATTAACTGCTATCCTCTAATCACATGTTTAACAGTAATGAAACCGGGTTGATGATGATCTGTTACCTGACAAAATTGCAATGCATTATTTTGGAATAGCAGGTATTTGACTTCAGACCTAATGAAGACATGGGTGTATATA
>JAAGVU020000002.1:22654827-22667849 GCA_011763525.2 Mormyrus iriodes
AACTAGTACATTTGCTACATTTCCATAGAATTAAGCAAACATCCCATATATATATATATATATATATATATATATATATATATAGATGTGATGACACACACACACACACTCACATATACACAGTGCTCACAGAAAGTCTATTTTGAAATATCATATATCGAAAGATTTTAAACACAGCCCTATCATCTCACTTTGTCCAGCATCAGCCAGCAGTAGCATGTTATTTCACCAGGAGAGCAGGGAGTAGCAAGAGATTATGGGGGCAACAATAATCCATACAACATGCTTGCCTGGCACTGGCTTTCTTTGTACATGAGTTATTCATTCTTTCATCTAAAAAGCCGAAAAGCTTTCAAAGTGCTGGCACTGCCTTGGGTGATGTATTTTTGCACACAATTGATCAAGTTTGCATCAAGATGCCCTTTATTTTCCATTAATCTAGGGAAAAAAGTATTTCCATTGTCCAATGCAAAACCTTTACTAATCTCAAAAAAAAATCTTTTTGCTCAAGCTTCTGCACTTGCTGTCACTGTTTTTGGAAATAGTTTTTCCTTAGCCTGAAGGAAAATAGATTTTGAACAGAATAAATAGATTTTGAATGGAATAAAGTGAACAGAATTTACATGAATATAGGAATCACTGGTTTCATAGTGAAATAATATGAGATATATCTAAGTTGCATTGACTTAACAGAAGCTGTTTGCCCTGCAAATTTCTCCAGAATCACCATTCCTACAGTCTAAAGCTCGGTCTATAAATAACAACCTGACCTGTCTCACTAATGCCAAAGCTTAGAGCCAGCTCAACCACGACCGCTAACAATCCCTTCCACGTCACTTTGCCTATCAACAACACATCATTGGCTGAGTCTTGCCACAGTAATTCAGTGATTTGGTGTATAAATACAGCGAGACACGCAGGGGTGTCGGCCCAGCCTGCCAGTGAGCCATCATAACTTTATTAGTCAAGCTGAAGTCCCTGTGAGAGCTACAGGAGTCCCTTTCAGCACAGATCACCCGGTGCTTACACTGCCCCCCCCACCACCACCACCATCACTTTGCCAAGACTGGCACTCCCACAGTCTCTGATAAGACCTCTCATGAAGGAAAGCATGTCAGGCTGTGCCATCAAATGACAAAACCACTGTCACGCTTCAACTGTTGTAGCTGCACTGTAGAGCAGCACAGTGACATTCAGCGCTGTTTTGCTAAAGCCGCCGCTTCTGTTTGTATTCCGGATTCTGTTCCCAGTGATGGCTGTTTCCATTTGCTACCAGGTACCTGTTACTGATGGAGGAAGGTAACTGGCATATGCGCATTGTGGTGATGATAGGGTGTGGCCAGCTCCGGAGACTACTGCAGGAGCAATCATGTCCATTCACAAAAAGTAATCACTGCTTCCCTTCAACTCCACTTACTCACTCCCATCATCGTTATATACCATCAGTAACAGATTAACAGAATCGCTGCACATAATCTCCCCAACTAACAGCGAAATAATGTGGATGGCAACAATAACTACTGAGGCAGACACAGTGCACAGTTAGCAGGCAAGTGTACATACCGTAATTTTATTTAAACATGAAGAATAAACATCAGATTTTTAGGAATTTAGAAGATTATTTTTTAATGTTCACATGCACAAAACAGCCTGTAAGGCAAATTAAATTATCTTTAAAATTCTATTATGACATTATCCAATTAAATGTTCAGATATTCTGCTAAATTGCAGTCATCAATGTGCAATTAAATTCTACATCCGGTAAATAGGAAACCGTTTCAGACTGCTATTTGTGAATGAGATTTAATGACTGTAACTCTAGTAAGCAATTAAATGCAAAATTCATACTTAAGTGTCAATGTCGAGAACAGTAATATGAAAACTAAGATAATGTCTACAAATATGTACTCTTTTCAGTGTGGTTAACAGAGCTCGAACAGGGATTAATAAAAAAGAAAAAAAAGACTATAGAATTTAGGAGAGTAAAATTGCAGAAAGTAATGAAATTTTGGTGAAAAATAGCACTTTAGCCACTGTATATAGAACACATTGTGATAATATAAAGACATAATTGGTATTTACATAAAAATTAGTAAGTGAAAGCTTGCTATAGCTTCCAGTGTCAAAACATATAATTTACTATCTCTGATATTCTATTGATAGCGGTAATATACTGCTATAATAATAATCTACCATTATTACATGAGGAATTACGACAGTATCCTTCCGTAAACATGGAAAATAAACTGCCACGCTTGCTGGGAGTCACACTGAATCGAAGTGTTTTAATCAAAATTAACTTGGCAATAATGAAACAAGGGCTCCACTGTGAAATCACACTGATATATCTGAATGACCACACTGCATGGACGCATGTTCATATGGTGACTGAGTCAATCTGCCAGCACTAAAAGTAAGGTCAAAAGATTATACAACAGACAACATTTGTTTGTTTTCTTCAAAGTATAACTTCCTTTCTAAAATGCTTGAAGTAAAATTACCAGAAAATATCTGAAAGAATATCTGGAAAATGACCTAGTGGTTCATTGTGTGCTCTATTTAAAATCAGGAAGTCACAAATATGCTATTTAGGCCAAATCAACCTAATCTAATATAACAGATGCAACCTGTATAATTAATGTCCAGTATGTACTAAGGCTTACGATGGTAATGTAGCTCCCCTTCCCTGCTTAAAGTTAACATAGCTCATCCACTATACAAAACAATTAAACTCATGGAAATACTGTCTTATGTCAAATTTGTGTGCTTTTAAATGATGACGGACATGTTGGCATTTTGCTTTGCAGTTATGGTAACACTAACAGGTGCTTTGAGGAGAGGCTAATGTGCTGCAACTAAAATGTCAATAACTTTTTTTCAATCACAAAAACAATTACAACTGAATAACCACAGCTGAAATTAACATTGCTTTCTGGGGTATTTCTATATCATTGCTCCAACAGCACAGAGGAGTATTGTACTAAACGCCCGAATATTGTTCTTAAAGGCATAATGATAGCTGAGGAACATGATAGAAAACCAGAACACAGACAATAAACCATTACACGGGCAAATCTCCCCGTAAAAGATAAACTTTGCAGCGTTTTTATTGAATTGTTTAAAATGCAGAAAGACTCCGTGTATGCTTGGTAATCCTGTATCACTATTCTATGCTTAGGCATTGCAGCCTTTCTGTAGAATCTGAAGTTATTCTTTGATCTTCAGTCCTGCCTTTACAGTGACTCCGACTCCACTATCCAGTTACTGTGGTTACATGTTGGACTCAGATGACAAGCCCAGCTGATCAATGCAATCGCTCCATTCTTTCTCAGGATGTGGGCAAATGGTGTGAGATGACTATATCGGTGAAATGGCTGACCCCTTCAAAAGGGAATCATTATAACGCATCACCGGTGCTGGCTGGACTTGCGATGCACGTTTCTATTAATTCCAACCCAAACAGCACGACATAAAAGTAAAAAAGACTCCTAAGCTGCAAGTGTCATATGTATTTTCCGTTAACGAAACGTAATAAGTTGAAAATACTAAATATAAATGAACTGAATCTTTTACTTAAACTGAGGACATTTGTAGTCGCAAAGAGAAGACCCAACAATAGGTCTTGCAACTGCCGCAAATAAAAGGCTATTTAATGTGGGGGGAAAAAACAAACGCGTTACTTTTACTGTTAAGCATTACTGTTATACTTCAGATAAAAAAAAAACGTTTGTGATGAGTTAAAATGACCTTCATATTTGTTCTTTAGAATAGACGATACTGGGTACCGTTACGACGCAAACATTGTAAATACATATGTATAAAAAAGAATATACTTTGGACTGGTTTTATTTTAAATAATTCAGGATTGTGCGTAATGCAGCCGCTTCGGCTTTAAACCATATCACAGTCCACGTGAGGGTAGTGTGTTTCTATTGATTACCCCGAAGAACCGACAAACGCGGCACTTGCGCTTTGCAGCCGAGGATGCGAGAGATGGTGCTTTAATTCAACGTCAGATCAAGTTTGATCAATATCCCCCTGCTGGCCCAATTGGAAGAGCCTTATTCACAATCAGATCCGCTACTCTCGCCACCACCATCTTTGGGATAAGTCCCTGCTTTTTTTTCCAGTGGCAGAAAATTTGCTCTGCATCCCGGTTTGTACCTCAATGAACCTAATTGGTGCAGAGTGGAAGAGCATAAATCTGGAGGATTTCCTTTAAGTCCGCGGTTGTGTACATGATTTTGCCTTATCAGATTCCTTTTAGGAGTTGAATTTAAAGGTTGGAGAAAATGGCACATAGTGCGGTGCTTTTCTTATTGTGGTTTTTCCGCACATCTCTGGCAGGCTTCCCTAACCAGATAAATATAGGTAAGTTGCTTTTTATTTTGAATACATATCGCTCGATTAGATACCTTGTTTTTCCATGTGTGATAGATTCGATTAATCCTCGCACGACAGTTTTTTAGACAATAAACTAATGCTGATTTGTAGCAGAAGTACCAAGTGGTTAAGTTGGCAGATGATGAACTTGATTCAGAGTAGAGCACTGCAGCTTAAGAATATCCGTGTGTTCATCAGTCCTTCATAATTGTAATAGCTGTTTTGTTTATGGACTACAAACAAACCCAATATGTGAATCCGGTTAATAATTAATAAAACTGTGAAGAACCTGCAACATGCTAAATGCAAAAAAAACATACATTTAAATAACAGGATACGACGCGCAAAAGTGATCACCCTTGGTGTTTAGGGCTTAATTTCACGACTCTAAAATACCTGCATTATTAAAAGGTGATTGGACGAAGCGTGTCGTAATTTCAATTATTTAAACACTTCAATGCAAACTGTATGCAGGAGTAAGTCTGGATTTTAGGTCAAATTTGGCTGGGAGACTGATAATTGCGTTTGTTTTCCGTTTGCTCAACAAAACAAAATGGAGATATAGTATCGTTTCGTAGGCATTAGAATGGAGAAAGAAGGAAGCTTAAATTTCTATATAGATGGAGAAAAATCTTTTCTTTCTCTAGGGGGACTCTTCATGCGATCAACGGTGCAGGAACACAGCGCCTTTAGATTCGCAGTTCAGCTCTACAACACCAACCAAAATGTGACCGAAAAACCTTTCCATCTGAATTATAACGTAGATAACCTCGAATCATCCAACAGCTTCTCGGTTACCCACGCATGTGAGTATCCCGTTTCATATAAACACAGATCACTGCATTTTGCTTTCATTGCTAGCGCTTTCTTTGGAAATGCAGTCTTCCTCTATGACTTAACATTTCCTCACTTCGGTCTCGTCGCATAGGTGGACCATGGAGACTATTGCGCATAAAGCGATTTAGTTAAATAACTACACAATTACATAAAAACTCTGTCACTGGATGTACTGCAAATTTTCAGTTCGTCATTACGTAACTATTTTTTACTATTCTTGAACTTAGAAATACAGTTCAAATGTGCCATATAGAGTTTACTTAGTTTTTTTTGTGTCATGTTTGTATTACAGCATTCCTGTGCATTCCCCTATTGTTGCGCCGCACATTTTAAATTGTATATGAAAACTGGCGTAAAATATTAAAGTAAATCAAGTACTTAATTTTGTATTCATGGTATAGTATCTAGTTTGGGAAATAATTTCTGAACTTTTTGCATTATTGGTTAGTATTTCACATCTAAGTTCAATGAAAGGCAGATTATACCGGTTATAAAAAGCTAGAATGTGTAGAATATTGCATATATTTAGGTTTAGGTAATATGGCCGTCTGCTGGAATGTGTGATTCCCATGTCTAATTGCTAACATATTATTCAGAGTATCAGTTTACACTCAAATGTTTAATATGGTTGGTTCACCGATCAGCTGTAAAGGATTTTTACACAGGATAAATGTAGTAGTTGTGGTTTGATGACAATAACAGAAAAGATGGGATGAAGGTGTGGGAGCTGGTTGCAATCTATGTCAGTGTCAACTTCATTAGAGTTACTGACAGATGATTGCTGCACCATTTTGGTACCATTTGTGTTAAACAAGGCAGTCATGTTAGCATAAGGAACAACACTTACACATTGTCTGTTTCAGCATTTTACTTAAGTCACCTAACTTGTCCTGTAAAATTGATAGGTAATTTGACTCTATATTGACCTTTGTATAATCGCTGTTAGGCCTTCATATTTCTGAAACTATGGAAGACCATTCATGTCCACTCCGTGCTAAACTTTGCAAATGGGGTTGCCACATTTTGGACTGTTAATCCCATTACATATTTTGCCTTTAAAAAATGCTTCTTTGCTAAGACTGTGAAAGTAAACATCTTGTATGATGTAACATTTTCGCTAATCTTACACTTCCATGTTTGATGAACTTCACCTAATTTTTGTCAAGCTGCTAATTAATCCTTTCCGAATACTCAGAGTAATTTCAGAGAGGAACTTTTAACTGAAAATATTTAATGATCTTACCGTAGAAGTTTGTCCCTCTTGTCAGGAGTATAAATAACATGTCATATTATGAACCAAAAATATTTCTATAAACACAATCATAAAATTGTTTGCTGACACCTTCCTAAACTTTGGAAACATATTGAAGACAAAGAAAGTGTCAAAATCAGAATTACCTTGACAGGTCACCTGCTATAGGTACCAACATATAATTGTTTGTTATATTAAAATTCCCTCAGTACTGTCCTGAAACAAAATGATACAAATATTCAAAACTGTTTACCCGCAATCCAGCTCTTACCAAGGGAGATTACAAGGGAAGAGCCCTTGTAATTTCTATAAACATAATATTTACATAATATTTATATAAACGTAATATAAACATGATACTTATTTCAGTTTCGATTGTGGTGAAAGAGTCGGTACACCATAATGGGAAAAAAATGGCTGCCTCAAATTAATTCAAACCATGCACTGAAATAAATAGTTACCTCTTTCAACTTGGCCGCCAACATTATTGAGAAACGTTGGACGATGTTAGCTTTGTAGAATATCAGCCCTGTTTTTACAGAACTGATACTTTAGGATTTAGTGCTTCGGAAGATGCAGTGTACGTATGTCTGGGTGCCTATAGTCACATTGTTCAGAATCAAGGCAGAAGAGAAGGATACTGATTGCTGGTGGATTTTCTGTACTGCATCGTGTCTGGTAGCTTCCACTGCCACGCGCTCTGTGTCCTCTCTGGAAATGTGTAGGAGCAGTTGCCTCCGCTGTTTTATTTATGGCATCTATTCCCGAGATACGGTATGCCTTTCGTGGGACATAACGAACCATTCTGAAGTGATTTATTAAATGAACATAACGGTTTGATATACTGTAGCAGTTATCCTGTGATGTTTTTCCCCAGTTCCCTTCTGCTTTACACCGTGCCATTCTTTCTGGCAGAAACCAAGTGGTATTAACAGTAAAAATATAGTTCTGTCTGAATTCAGATTTGGTATGGAACTCATTAGTGTTACATACCAAACTTTTGACAGAGTATGAAAACATTCAAATTCACAAAATATTTTATATTTCTTTGCAGTGACTATATTTGGAGTCTCAGCTTTTTGACAGGGTGAGTTTTTTGGACCTGGTGTACCATTAGATTGTTTCCAGAAACCGGACACTGTTTCTTCAATGGGGTCCATATATGGTGAACCAAAGTCGTGGTATATTGCTCCACCTTAGTTATCTGGGCTCAGCCTTGCTCAGCTTGGTTTGGCCTGGTTTGCCCTCTCCTCCGTTTAACTCTGTTCTCCTGAGCCTCTGCAGTGTCATCTCATTAGCACACAGGTCTCATATTGCTTCACTGCACTGTCATTGCAAGTAGAATAAAAAAAAACCCAAAGAAAAGCTCCATACACCTTCATAGTCTAGGCATGAACATGCATGAGGATCAGCAGGCACAACAGAGAGGAAGGGGTGGGGCAGAGAGCGTAAAGGCAGCCTCTCGATGCTGTCAGCATCCATCCGTCCCTATGTGGCAACGGCGTCGATGGAACGTAAACAATGAAGTGACGAGTGAATTCCTGCGTGCTGCAGTTTTATTTGCGATGAAAAGGTGTCAAGGAAGTGGAGAGTGTGGTTTCGTTTCTGGAGCCTAGTGAATCCGAGGCCAGACTGTTTGTGCAATCCGTGCAGTCCCGTGAGGACCGGTGCCCCATTTCGCTGTTCTTCAGGCAGTACCTCAGCATCTCCACTAGGAGAGCAATTCTCATCAGTTATATGCTGCTATCTGATGCCGTACAGGGCTCCTCATCTTGGAGGTTGTCAACAGCCACTGATTGATATATATATATATGTGTGTGTGTGTGTGTGTGTGTGTGTGTGTGTATATGTATATTTCTTTAGCTTCTTGCTCACTTCACCGCCTCACTGAACATACCAGTTACAATATGGAGCTGATGCCGTCAAAGTCTCCGGAAAACAGAAATAAAATGAACTATTGCACAGAAACAATCCTGTAAGCCACTTTGGCCAAAATTACCTTGTGGCATTATCATAACAAAAAGCAATCCAAAGGTACACAACTGGATTTCAGTTTAATTCTGACTGCTGGCATATTATGAATAAAGAACAACAACAACACAGTCTTCTAGTTAAGCTTAATTTACCTCTTAAAATATATATTTTAAAAAATCCTTGAAATATCACTAGCTTAAAATAAAATTTCAGATGTCACCAGGTGTATTATTACTAATTAGTCAAGAATAATAACAGTCTGGCCATAATACCGCCTAACAGTGGTTTACCCTTCTGTGATGCGATTGAATGCCTAATTTGGATGTGGACTGAAAGAAATTGATTGGTGAGAAGTATTTAAGGACAGGCACCGTCTGACGCGTTTCGATGGATGTGCTTTGTATGTTAACAGTACCGAAGCCAGACATTGCATGCGATATCCGTGGGGCGAAGGCATCACTCTGAATTCCTGAGAGCTTTTTCCCAGTCCGGCCTGGATCATTTCCTTCTTGGAATGAATAGACAGGAGTGTGACTCAAGTGTCAGCTATGGAACAAAAGAGACGGGGGGTATTTTAATCTGATATTGAAAGCGACGCAGTTCAAGGCGAGGCGTGGCGTGATTTAATTTCCCACGCCTCCAGGCAGTTTTGCCTTCACTTAAAATAGCCCTAAATGGGAAAGGTCACGCGTTACCATTAAGCGCACCCTCCCATACCCTGCATATCTAGTCCAACATACATAGTAGGCTCATCTAACTGAGGAACGATTTGCTGAGGTTTTATAATCATAGACGAGCACCAATATTTGCACACTTGTATTAAAAATTTGACATAAAATACATACATTACATTATGTGAGGATCATATGGAGATATTGTGGCCTTGCATATGTAATAGTTTCATTATTGAGTTTATCTGACGCATGTGCACACACACGGACAGACATGCTAACAGTTCCATTAATATTTCTCTTCTTTTTGCACAAAAAAGAAAACAAAATGCAGAAAGCTCAGCGTGCCAGGGGATAGTACACTGCAAACACCACAGTACTGGGGGGTGAATTGCTTACTGTTCCAGCAAAATTACCCTTGCCAATAAGAAGTTGACATCTTTATATCACATATACATGTGGGACATGTTGGCTTACTTTTAATTTTGTTTGAGTTTAAATGTGCATCTGCTTTTATTTAGATTTAAGGGTTATATTCAGGATTTAAACAAAATACATTTAAAAAAATTACATGTGCAAAAGTGGCTATTCCACAATGTAAAGAATGCTTTTCCATTAGCACAGTCTATTCAGACCCAAATTATACATTCAGGTGCACTCTGATAAGGTGAATTGCTATTGCAACGCATAATCAAGGAACAGCACCCATGCTTTTTGCTTACTGTGCGTTATTTCTTGAATTGCATGTATTCTATAATATCGAGAATAGGTACTGAGGTGAAGTGAGAGGTGGTTTCATTTGGGAAGGAAAAAAAGTGATCACTTTCAAATAAAACATTATTATTCTAACTCTCAGCCAACATTTTGCACAGCTTTGTCATGAAGGAAAACCTGCTACTGGCTGCCAACAGTGTGTATTCCCTGCAAAAAATGAATTTTTGGTGCACAAACTGTAATAATATTTAAAGACCCGGGCTGAAGTAAAATACATCATGGTCCAGATGGCCGTTCCATGGCTGTTTAGATGTGCTGTCACGCTACGTCTTTGCGTGGAGATACTATCAAACAGCTTCTGATGTGTGATCGAAGCAGTCCACATGAGCTGGGACTCTGTATCTAGAGCTAAGCTTTTCCAGAGCACTGGGGGGAATCACTGCCCCCCTCCCTTCCCCAAAAAATGAAAGAAAAGATATTGGGTGCTGCCAGCATCCCAGAACGTATCTTTGTTCCAGTGGGGCTTGTCGGAAACCAAAACCATAAGTGAGATGCAGGGGTGCCCATTTGAGGTAGTAATGATGGGGAACTTAGGAAGGCCAGAGCTGGCAGAGTGCCCCCTTGGGGGCCATGATGGGGGCCTTATGGGTTGCACTTCATTACCTGGATACTATGAGTGTGATCAAAAAGGGTGATGGACTTGAACAGCCCGATTCAGCAAGTGGTGTGCATGTTGTCAGGTCGGGCACCTTGCCACCGGTGTGCTGCTGGGCAGACTACTGACCAAGAGTGAGCGCTTCTGAGGAGTAATCACTTAGCATGTGTTTGCCACTGCGATACCCATCTAGCGCCCTGCAAAATTATTGCCAAAGAGATTCACCGTGGAGTGAACTTCTGTTGATGGTGAACCAGAAGTTCCATGTAAATTTCATTAACAGTGTACAACCCAAGTACCCGAAAAAACGAATCTTTGGCATAATTTGGATAACACAAAGAAGGTGAAATGGACGGAAATTCCAATCAGAATCAAAACTGGGCTGTTTTTCATAGTTAGAGGTGGACTCATTGATTGCTTACATTATGATCTTTGATTCTACATAGATTTGTCTGACATCGCTAATGGGGCAGGTTCCTTCAGCATGACAATCAGAACCGTTCGTATGTTTCATGTTGCTTTTTTTACTGAGTCAGGGAGATTTGGAATGTGTCAGTAACACGTAATGGCTGGAAGAGCTGTTTTTGAGAAAAGGTGCACAAGTAACACTTTAATAATGTAAAAAGGCCTTATGTTTTATTCATGCCATATCTTACCATGAGAGTTTTCCAACTAAATGTGGAGTATAATATTATTTTATTCTATGCATAGCATACATAGCAAATCTGACTTTCAGTGACTGCAGGATATATAAAAATATAATGCAAAGTACTATTTAGCTTTCTGGCTGTCAATATTGAATTTTTACAGTACAGTGCACATTTGGATGGAAAAGCCGTACAGTATAATTAATGTCAAAATAATTGAAAGTTGCTTTAAAATTCCTGCGAATGCTTACACCAAACAAATCAAATGTCCTATGGTACATCAGGCAGAGAGTTAGACATCAAAGTCATCTCTTTTTAAGTCATTTTTTTGCCTTGCAATTAATAAAATTACTGTCCAGCGGGGAAATGCTCCGCGGCTTCAGTAAAACTTCACATGGGGCTTTGCTAAGCGTGAGCAGTGAGTAATCTGAGAGGAAGGAGTGCTCCTGCTTTGAAGAGGACTTCAGAATTAAATATACACCATTTACTCCTTTGAGGTGATAAATAGCATTGCAGGTATGTTTGGCAGTGGAGGAAGATCAGTTCAAAGGAAACAGAGGCAGAAAAGCCCCCCAGAGAGTCAGCAGTTCATTGCTGATGGTCGTGTATGAATTACAGGTAACAGTTTTTCCAGTCCTGGCTTTAAAAAAAAAAAAACACCAGCAGCAGGAAGGTTGAGCCAGTTAGTGTTTTTTTATTTATATTTTTGTTCCATTTATGATCTTTTTTTCCTCCCCCAATTTCTATTAAAGAAAAATGTGCAATGTCGGGTTCTTTAATCTTTCCCTCTCATGTCCCCACACAGTTCTGCCATCGGTCATCCTGTCACTTAGCTAATGGTGTGTGTCCCCTCTGCCGGCTTTTTACATGCGCCTGCCCCGCGTTACTGGATCCACCAGGTTCTTAAACACCCGCGTGGCAGATGGTTATTTGGCTGCAACATTCTGCAGTCTGCTGTTTATGCTATAAAAAAAAGAAGAACAAAGGCAAACAACAAAAAAAAGAGAAAATTTGGCTGTACTGCACAAGTAAGCATTCCGAGTCTCCTATGGTGAATTTCACTGTAGCTGAGTGGTGGACTGGGCTAACCTGAGGATGGGGGAAGGTGTTAATGAAGGCAGTGCTTCTTGTAATATCCGGCCGGAGGATTCTCTGCTTATCCTTGGATGGAAGTGACTTTGTATGTGTCTAACTTTTTGTGTAGGCGCTTTCACACCGAAGTTCCGGAACCTGGTCCCAGTTTACAAGTCCCTGGGCTATCTCAACATGGAATTTTTGTAGCTCCTGGCCACTTTCATGGGTCAGTTTCACAATACACAACAGGAACTGGGATTTCTAACCTCAGTAAGAATGGGAGGCGCAAAAAGTCCGTAAGAGAAACTTCGCACATAATTTCATACGAAACTACAGTGCCATGCCAAAACAATATAGGACTGATAAGTGTTTATTTAGTTATTGGTTAGTTGTTGGGAGGATCGATTGCCGGCACCGGTGAAATATGAAGATGCAAGTAAAAAAATGTATTAATTGATGCATTAAATGTCATTGGGGTATAAAAATAATTTTATCTGATCAATTTATGCTCCGCTTTATCTCTTTTTATGCATTTCCGCATAACTTCCAAGTTAACACAGCTGCCAGTGGCCAACCAATCAGCAAACTGTCACTGTAAGTGCCTCCCCAGTAGTTCGTGTTGGAACAAAAAGTACCGAGTATGGAATAGGTACTAAAAAAGGGTTCCGGGAACTGTCTCTGAGGACCTGCAATCGGGTAAAATTACTGCAGTATGAACATGACAAAAGTTCTTGGTTCCTGAAAAGGGTTCTTGTTCCAGAAATAAGTTCTGGCAGTGTGAAAGTGCCTTCTGTACAGCAGCATGTATGTCTGAT